>JAYKKI010000140.1:1955000-2555000 GCA_039881145.1 Druceiella hillmani | reverse complement strand
AATAAACGACTAAGTGAATAATCGTTACAAGACCAGTTACGTGATTTAAAACGTGCTCATTGATAATCGTCACGTTCGGCGCGTGCGTGATTGGGACCGAACCGCACTTACGCCGTCGACCTTGAGACAATTGGCGTGACTTGCTGCGCTCTACGCAAAGCGCTCGCGGACGCCCCCAATTATTCTGTTATTCTGGGCCCGTGCTCGGCGGAAGGACTGAAGTAATAACTTGTCATTATTTCGTCGTTATGCAGTTGTTTACTTAAAGTGGTCTTAATAGTTCGAATAATTTCCCATAATAAATATTAAGCACGTGTTCTTAAGGTGCGAAAACTTTGAATTGATTCTTATTTTTTTGGCGGAAACTATTTTTGGACTCCTTAAGAATCGATTTTCATATATAGCGGCCGGTATTAAGTTTTATGAGGAGTAAATTGAGAAGTTCAGAACGTACGCGACGTTCAGAGCGTTAAAAAGTGTAACCGTTAGGTGGCCTTTCCGCGCAATATTTCTGCGCATTTTTAGAGTGAGATATCAATATGTTTATTTTAAATGTCACTATGTGTGAATATTTGGTGTCTTCTATCCTACAAAATTCAAAAGTCTCTTAATTTAAATTCTTAGTCTGACGTTACTAAATGTTTTTAATTTTACTATATAAATTTGATCTTGTTCATTTGTGTTTTACTTGAAAATAATTATATTGTCACCATTTTTGTTATTAAAGAATTTTCCATTTACATTTAATGATATTGATATTTACATAGTGTTACCTATTTTATACATTCCAAGACAATCGTACTTAAGGAGTAAACACCAGTCGCCCATCGAATCAGATACGCACAATTTTTTTGTCCAGATTTAAATAATTTGACATATATGTGTAATTATCAGTAGTTTTAACTTTTCTGAGTAGATTTTTAAAGATCTCATCTTAAACACTTTTAAGCATAAAGACTTTAATGCCTATTACTTTTGGATATAACGGGTAGGTGTGCGATTTGTCTGGTGACCAATCCAACAGCAGTTAATAAGGCTTAACAAAAATAAATTTCACATTAATTCTTGTTCGGAATAGTAATATATAATACAGGGTGTAATATATAATACAGGGTGTAATATATAATACGGGGTGTAATATATAATACAGTGGCAGATTTCAATGTTTGAAAAATTGTAAAAAAACTACACCTCTAATACAAAGTAGGTTTATTTTAACTTTATAAAAACAAATGCGGATTTCATTTTTTAAAAACCACGTTTTCCAAATGGCGGCCATCGAGTCTGACACACTCTTCGAGTCTAGCATGCATGTTTTCAAAAACGCGTTTGCAGAGCGACTGGAGTATCCTACTGACTTCGGTTCGAATATTTTCTTTAAGTTGTATCATAGTGCTCGGATTTGTTTTGTAAACAACGGATTTTAAGTATCCCTATAAGAAAAAGTCACATAGGCTTAAATCGGGTGACCTAGGTGGCCACGGTACGGTACCGTTTCGGGGTATGTTTTTTTCTGGAAATAACTGCCGCACTGCATTCATGGACACATTAGCAGTGTGAGCTGTGGCCCCGTCCTGCTGGAACCATGTGTTTTGGTTGAAGGATGGACTATTGTGTAGTTCTACTCTGAAAAAGTCATTTAACATCTGGGCATATCTCTCCGAATTCACAGTTACAGTTTGGCCACGTTGATTTTCAAAGAAATAAGGCGCTATGATTGCAGATGCAGACATGGCACACCAGACTGTTACTTTAGGCTTATGTAAAGGCTCTTGATGCATTTGTCTTGGGTTGTGGACATCCACAATTGTGGATATGTGAATAAGCAGAACGAAAGTTCTGCTTATTCATATATCCTCCAATGTGAAAGTGAGCTTCGTCACTAAAGAATATGTTGCCCATCCGGGTAGCAGTACTAAATCTTAACAACATCACCTTCGCATAAGTTTTTCTTGATTCAAAGTCAGAATCATGTAAATCTTGAACAATTTGAATTTTATATGGATGGAACTTGAGCTTTTTTCGCATTATTACCTGTAAAGTTGATTTCGGAATTCCCAATATCGATGAACGTGTACGCAGTGATAAACGGGGATTTTCAACGACAGAAACCATAACACGCTCGACATTTTCATCCGTGGCTACCAATGGTGTAGGTCTTGGCCTGGGCCTATTAAATGTTGATCCTGTAGCTCTGAACCTTGCTACCCATGACTGAATGAGGTTGATCGATGGTCCATCACGTAATCGACGAATACTGTAACGATTATTAAATCGACGGCGTGCTACAGACAGCGAAAATCCACTCGAAATGTACGCCTCGACGGCAAAAGCGCGGTGCTCTCCACTCCACTGTTCCATGGCTACTAAAACATCCGCACCGCTTGCGCTTCTAACGACGCCCCCCGCGCCCCTCTCATGTGTTGTGTTCAGAAACTATGTTTGTTCTAACTTTGAAATCTGCCACTGGACTGTATATAAATTACTTTTAGCATAAAGTTTCCTGTATATAACGTAAAACTCGTATAAAAGTGCTAGAGACTTCAAACCTTTCTATTTTGCTGCGCGGGTTAGGGGTAGTCGAATATGTACGAACGAGCGTTCAGCCGTGCGCAACTCGTGCTGCTGGTTAGACGCAAAGAAAATTACACTCCATCTCTTATACGAGTATTCGTATATGAGTGCAACTGTACATTAACCATATGTCTGCGGAAAGTTCACGCCGTTCAATGATGTTAAACACGAGTAGTTCGCTGGACGGACGTCCCGCGAGTCCCACTCTGCGTTAGTGGGCCGAGCGCCGTATACGGCCGCGCGTTGCCGTTTCGCTCGCGACTTCTGCACGAGCCCGGCGCCGCTATTGATTTTGCAGGCGGCGAGCGGCAGCCGGCGGCGGTGTGGCGCTATCGCAATACGCCGCGGCGCCACATCGCGCCAGTAATGAGCGGCACCGCGCGCCGCGCTCTCTTAAACACCGTGTCGCCTCATCATTCCGTACCCGCTCATGTAGCGATGCGCAAGCTGCCGCCGGCCGTGCGTTTCGAAAATATACCGAGTGCGAAACCATAATAACAGGGCTCATCAATTGAAAAGTTATTACTTTTCACTGAATTGTAAAAAGGTATATTTTTTATTTTTCCTATCCCCGCTTGTGCCTTTTTTACTTTGTCTGGTTTATTAATTTGAACATAGGACTTACTAGATGCTTTCTTAATTCAATTTTTGCTTATGAGAACAGATATTGACGGACAAAATGTTTGTTTACCGTGGTTTTTCTTCTCAGACTTCATTTTCACATATTTCAATGAAACTACGTGATGTAGTATTATTTCTAGTTTCTTTAAGTTCTTTACCACGACCCAGGTTTCGTTGTATTACAATAGATCGTGGTAAAGAACTTAAAGAAAGTAGAAGTAATACTACATTACGTAGTTACGTTTAATTGTGGATATACATTTGTATTAAGCTTCGGTTATGATAATGATAATTTGATATATATTCAATAGCTACGTTCCAACTGCTGATTAAATAAGTAACGATAGCAAGAATGACAGATTACCAAGCTGACGCTGTCACTCAAGTAAAATTTAAACGAAACCTTTGTCTCGTAATGGAAGTACCGTTTCAGAGAAAGTAGCCGCAACCAACGAGGCATTCATTACGTCCAACAATAGTCGATCTATCGAACACGAATTCGACCGAGGAGCGATCGCTCGCTGCTTCGATAGTGCTCAAAGCGAACAGTCAGCTGCCCACACACAGACCGATCGCTGTTCGGAACTCAGAAATTAAGCGTTTCTAATGTAAGCTCTGTCGAACATAAGTTACGAGAGTTATGAGTTAATATTCAGTTTAGATATAAAGATACTAGTTACTGCAATCTCGTGAATTTTGGCAGGATCCTTTTAACATCAATCGATTGAGTAATAGCAACGTTTCGTTGAAAAACCTTCACCTATTAAGAAGAGCGTATTGGGGACCGCGGCGCTGTTCTACCTGGATCGTCTTAGGGCCCCTCCTGGGACCCGTAACGACCTCATACAAAAAAGGAACCATCAAAGTCCCTTATTAGTGTCCTCTATCTATAGTCTCAGCGCTTCCATCCCACAGGGTTAGAGTCTGTCCGTTCTCAACGAGTAATTTAGCAACTCCATTTTTTCGAGAACGTATTTAGCGAACGCTCTAAATGACTCAAAAATCGATCCATTCCCAACCAAGTCTCAGTGACTAATGATGCCATGTTCTAAGGCTCCGCACGACTCTACGTTACTGTTTAGACGCGTGATCTCTAGCAAAACTCTACGCGCATCGTCGTGCTCTCTGCAGTGGAACAAAGTCCGAGTTAGGACCGACACAGTCGGACTATTCGACTATTGTACGGCCAGCTATTGTTTGCTTTCTCACTTCCACATTGGTTTCCATTTAAAGTAACGAAATGGATCGATCGCGTTCGAAAAGAATGAGATGGATGGATATCGAGACGAGAACGGGTTTATCTCGGGCGTGCATCGCTCTCGCCTGCTCCCTAACTGTATTTTGGAGCACTTAATTCTGATTCGCTACGGACCTTATCAACCATAAGTTGCTTTTATTGATAAAATTTAATCCGAACATTGTTAGGCTTCTTCAACACTCGTGTCGCCCGTTTCAAGGCTGAAAGCGAGTAATTTAAATATCTCGATATCAGCTCATCACCGCGTACGTCACATGTTTTATTCAATAGAAAATAGGAACGGAACGACTAGGGTTGCCACCTTTGCCAGATCCAATACCCGAAGATCAGTAAACATAAAAGCAAGACAAAGTCAGGTCTACAAACTTTACATAAAATGAATTTACAGTATTCCTTTATTTAATCAGGTTTAATCTACAGTAGTAAAATTATCATATAATTATTAATATTCTATAGTTATTGCAAATGACACAAGTTGACGTCAGTCAAACTAACGGCAGAGCGCGGGCGTTCTCTCGACGCCCTACTCGCCACGGGCCCCACCCGCGCCCTCTCACTATTCGTTCGTTCAGTCGGCCGAGTACCATCACTGCAGATGATACTTTTCGGGGTGAACCGAAGAATTACGATACTGACCCGCGGCTCGGAAATAATTCATTAAAACCGGAGACTTCGGTTGAAAACCGTAGTAGTGGCAACCCTAAGTACGAGTAGAAACTCTTCTCGATTTTTGAACGGGCTTTGTGAAACATTCAAATAAATAAACATCGTTAGGCTTTTTCCACATTCGCGTCGTCCGTTTCAAGTCCGTAAGCGAGTAATTTAAATATCTTGATATCAGTTCATCATTCATTTATTTACTGGAAAATAGTAACGGTACGAGTAGAAGATATTCTCGACTTTTGAACGAGCTTTGTGAAATATTAAAATAAATATGATTTTTATCATTAACCATAAACATATGACTGTTTTATTAACCAATGAAATTGGTGTTATAATATTATATGTGTTTTATAATTTGCATTTCAATCGAGATGTTTTCATTATTATGTATGAATACTACAAAACTTTATCATAAACGTTGAACATATTTTATCAAAATATAGAAGAAACACAGGTAGAATATGTAGCGTTGTCCACCGTCAAATTAAGGTTATTTATTGGCATTAATAAAAGTATAATTGAAGACATAGTGGCCGTTTCGCTAGCATTTAAAGTCGTCAACTATCTAAATTATGTCGTACGGCAGCCGTTTAATTTATACAGCAATCCGATTATGAGTCTGCGCTTTATGGATTGGCTTGAACTTTGGTATTCAAGAAAGGTTGTACGCGGCACGGCGTGACGCTACCAGTTTGTCCAAAAATACTTTGTAAAGATAACGAACCACTAGAGTCGAAGATATTTTGGTTGTCAAACAGTTTCCTAAATAACATCGCTTTGGGTACTTATCCTTCTTGAACGAAGTATGACACGAAGGAAATATTTTATCACGTTCGTCTTATGTCAAGCTAATATAATTAAGTTTGTGTGATTAAACCTTTGTCGTTGAAAGACTCCTGCTTGTATGGCTATCTTCAAAGTTTGATAATGATACTTGGGTATAAAATTTTTACTCTAAACTTATTTTCGCCCTACATACAGATGCATAGTTCTCAATGACCTTATTTTAAAGTGATTTCATGTGGTGTAAAAATCGAAGATAAATATTTCATTTAGTAACATTTTAAATATAAATATAAAATAAATTCGGTGTGTGGTTTTTTTGAGAACTGCTGATTTAAAGTCGCCGTGACTTACAAAATAAAAGTGATCCAGAAATACCTGGCATACAAACCGTGCAGATTTTTGCCTTTACCTCCGGATATACTTTTCCGATAAAGACTAAAAATAATAGGTACAGTCTACGGCCAAATACAGATAGTTTATAATTTTACTGGTTTCAATTCAACTATTTTTTCTTAGTTTTTGTAGGACACAGGTTTAAAGCTTTCGGGGCCATAACTTAGGGGCGAAAAGGATTCTCGAGGTGGAAGCTTGAAATATTGTATTCAACCGGATGCACCTTTCAGATTTCGTAAGTCTTTGAATGTGCACGCATATACATATGTACTTACATACATACGTACACGAAGGCTCCGGTGTGATTCGTGCTTATTCGAAACATTTCCTTCGCAAACATGCTTTTCCCTTACTTTTATTAATACTCTCTGTGACGCTAACGCAATTCTTTTATCATAATGCTAAAAGTACGAAAGTAAACGGTTCTAGCATTTGATCTCTTCAAAGTATTGATTTTGTTTTTGCGTCCAAGAGAATAACTTCAATATTTTATATACATTGAAACTGTCACGTTGATATTGAAATTCATGTCTTTTAATATTTTATAAAACAAAATTTTAATTAAATTCTAATTTTTACTTTCACGAATCGTTACAACAATAATATCGTAACGATTCGTGAAAGTGAAAATTATAAGACAATAACAAGCTTCTGGAAATCGTGATGGTCGTTTCTGGCATTTTCCGATGACACATACGGCCACTAAATTTCTCACATGACGTTAGTTTGTAATTAAAATTGCCACGAAACAAAATACATTGGCACGATCACAAACAAGACACGGTTCAATTTTTATCTTCGGCTGGATTTGATTTTAGTAAATCGATCACTGCTAAAATCTAACACTCCCCATGTTTGATTGTAAATGCTCACATATCAATCTATATCGTCTTAGTTTTAAATATTTTTTTTATATTGAATCGTTATGGGCAAATGTTAAAAGTGGTCTATTAAGGAATTCTTTGGGCCTTTGAAAGAGAACCACGGATTACACCGAGCGAGGGTGAGATTAATCGCTACATTTTTTCTAAATAAAACACGCAATAAGAAGAGCAATCTGTAAGGGATTAATAAACTCCATTCCGCCTCGCAGTGGTGTCGTTGCGCGTTAAACATTGTAATCCGATTAGAGGCGAAGACCGGCGACCGCCGAGACAACTCGAGCCGTGACGAATCAATTATAAAGCTCGGAAATGTTTCGCCTCAACCCGTTAGTAGCGAAATTAATCCACTTAATGTATGCTAATCTGCGATGGAAATTATTAAAAAGGAGGAACACGCTAAAACAATTCCATTATGCAAATAGCGTCAAAACATCAGGCGGGAGTGGGGCGCGGCAGCACGCGACTGGCGCAAAAGCGGCGCGATAATCCTTCAATTATTGGATGGATCCGCGACTCGGCTCCGGTGCGGTGGCAGCTTTACAGCTCGCGCCAGTCTCGTTGACATCGCATTAACCTCATTTGGATGTATTTTGTTACCTTTTAATGTCGCCAAATCGTAAAAGCTTTATTTTAATGTCCTTTTCGTATATGTACTTAATATTATTGTGGAGTATAAACATAGTACATTTAATAAATTGGATTCGTACAAGTATATCCCTTTGGATCGAAAGTTCAAAACTAAATAATAAAATCTACTTAAAATTTACTAAGTAAAGAAATGTTGTACTGGTAATGACATCGCTTGTTTCTCAATTTGGCAAGATAACTGTAAGGAAAAGTCAATGTTGGTACAAGTTCTTACAAGATGAAAATAAACCGGGTTTGTAGGTAGTGTTAGTGCCAAACAAGTTCCCAAATAAAACAGTGTGGAAGAGCTATCAGCGTCCCGCGTTGTGTCACGGGGTAAACACTGGCTGTGTTCCTACGTAAAGTTTACCAACGTATAAAGTCGTCCGCCTTCAGCCGTTTTCGTCGCGATGCAGAATAACGGATATAAAAGTGAAATGTCCGGCGACAAATGCGATTGGCAACCGTCGCCGTGCTCATCGTCAACAACGATCACGTTTAACAAAAAGACTCACAAAGTCTGATTTTAATCAATATTCAAGATATTATTGCAAATTAATCCCAGTTAATGTATGCTAATATGTGATTAGAATTATTAAGTCATCAGTAGCATAACACGTAAAAATCTCCTATCATCTATAAGCGAACTATGAAGAGATGAACTTCTGAAGTTATGCTAATTTGCCGTAGTTCCGCGATACGGCCAAGCCCTTTAATTTTCTTTGACCAAGAAGTAGAATTACTTAGGACATGAGATCTCATAACTTTTTAAGAGTTAAAGGACAGTGAATCTCTGCGACATTTTTACATCGAATGTTTTTGTGGGATTCTTTTTTTCTACCTGAACATTCGTGTTTATGGAGATATAATTTTTGCCTTTTACTAAACTTCTAAAACGGTTTAACAGCATTTTGTATTTTATTTTCATTGCAGATCACAATGAGTGCGAAGGCGGGAAGTAACCGATCTCTGCCGGCGGCGATATGCGCTCTGGCGATATTGGGCTGTGCGGTGGCCGACAATGCTGTCTATATCCGTTCACGGCTCGGTCAACTCGTCACTTCGAGCACGCTGCACTGGGTCACCGGCACCGGTGATATTGGACAGCTTCGCGACGCCGTCATTGGCGCTAACACTACCAACAATCCCGGTACGATTACGCTCAACGACTCTTGTTGAATAAGAAATGTCTGCTCCGAATTACTTCCCTATATTTCTTATGCATACTATTTAGATTATGCCTTGTGTTTACAGCAACTAACTCCGCCGAGCTCCGCGCTAGCTACCCGGTGTACGTGTGCAGAGCGATCTACCAGGGTGTCTGGTTCCCGGGCCACTTGCGTTACAATTACAACGAGTGCATCGTGTACATCTACAGCAGCGTGAAGGCATTCAAGAAATATGAAATCCTACAGAACCTCGAAGGCGGCGCCTTCCTGAGCTGGATGCCCTGGGACAAGTATACCATACCGCCGACGGGTGCCGTAGCCGCCATCGAGGGAAGCTACGTGGCGCGGCGGAAGGTACCCGATGACGAGGTGACGCCCGAGGACGAACTCATATTTTCGCACTACCTTGGCCAAATGGACCCCAAAGAAGGGCTCGGTAAGATAACATACGTCAACAACCGGCGTCAGCCGAAAGAGATCGACAACGGAGAGATCTTGGTAGAGACCGAACCGATCAAGTACGAGCTGAAGAATATAAAACCGAATAACCTGAGAAAACGATCGAAGCGCACACCTACTGTGATCGGCGAGCGCGTGCTCCTCAACGACGGTTCGGAAGGTCAGCACGTCGCATCTGAATTTGAGTATTCGTACAATTTCAGCATGTACTGGGGTCAGGGTCACGCCATCCTCACCGGTCTCAATATGACAGTGCGTATGGCCGAAGGCACGGAGCTCGAACCTATCAACTGGGGCACGCCCTACGCCACCGAGCGCAAGGAGCTGTACAGCGTGAAGCGCTATCTCGACCCGGGCACCGCCTGCAATGTGACGCTGCACGGCAACTATACGATTACCGACCAGCAGTACACCGCCACGCTCGTCGCCTATTACCCTAACGAACCGCCCTTCGACTTACGGCGCCGCGTTATCCACGGCGAGCGGCAGATCATCGGGCTGATGGACGTGACCGCCGACTACGGTCCGATCTACTTCCTGGCGAACGACACGCTCGTGCCCACGACGACGACGACGAGCACGACGAGCACGACGACGACTACGACGACGACCACGACGACGGCTCCGCCCGCGCTGGACGACAAGTTCGCGCCACCGAAGAAGGTGGCGGCGGACACCGAGTCGGCGGTGCGCGAAAACAACAGCATGCTGTCCGACGAGAGCGATGCGCAGTCGCTGTTCAAGAAGACGGAGGGCACGGAGGTACTGAACGCCGGTCCGGCGGCGGGCCGCGGTGGCGCCGTCAAGGCGGCCGCCCTGGCGGCGGCGCCGCTCGCGTTAGCGCTCGCCGTGGCGCTGTTCGCTCGTGCGCCCTAAGCCGGGAACGCGCCGCCTGTAAATACGCACCGCAGCAAGGTGCTCTCGCGCCGACTATTTATCTACTATTTAAATAATTATTGTTGACATTCCGTTTCCGTGTTAAATTGCCCATTCCGATGTCTGTAAATTAATATATTATTGTTATTGTTCAATTTATTTTTGTAAATAGTCGAGGTATGTATATAGCTCAATGGGACGGCTCGGCCGCGTCACCATAGCGCTTCTCGCTTTTAGCCTCAGCAGCGTTCACCTTATAATTCACGCGTATCGGTTATAGCAACTGTTTACCGAACAGTGTCGATGTATCAAAGGTGCGTCGGCGCGCTCCCACTGAAGCGTTCGTAGTAGACGGTCTCCCACCCTCTCCGCGCCGCCAAAATGATATCCCTTCTCATTCGACAGTCAGTCATGTACGCTATGAAATACATCATTAAATGCTAAAGCCAATTAAAATTCTTAACCCACGTGTATATTTCGATAACGACACGTTCATATTTATTGACAAGATAAAACAAATATTGTGTGTATTCAAAAAATTATTATAAACTGTGTATTCTAGAGTTTAAAGTAAGTACGTTCCGTGAGAGAAGATTTAAACAAACCAGTGCAAACGGCTTACATATTATGTATATTTAAAAAAACCTTTGTTTTTAATTAAACGTATATTATGTAAGTATTCCTTATTGAGGTTACATTATGCGCCTCCGCTTCCAGCATGCGCCCTGCATACGAGAGGATCAGAATACAACATGTAACCTATTTAAAAATGTTGCCTCATTGAAGTAGATAATAATTGTTATTAATGACGTCGTTTCCATTACAGAGATAACCCCACGACTCTCGGCGAGCGTCTAACGGCAGGTCTATTGCCTCTATTACAATGGAAAACGTGTTTGTATGTGAGCGCTTATGCAACAATTCTAGACAATCCGGTGTATTGTCCGGGGACGTAATACTTTTCCCACGTTTGATAATTTTACTGAATAGTTTTACGGAATATATTATTTTAATTAATTATATAGAATTGCAACTATACATATAGACATTAATATAGTAAATACATAATATGATTACTGTCGTGACCTGTTATCTTTGACGTGAAAGCGATGACTCGGTATGTGACGGAAACATTGTAATAATATTGTACGACTGGACAAATTAAATGAGTACAGAATCAGGAGTACCGTTTAGTGAATCAACGAGTACCGTTCGGTGAATACATTTCCACATTTACTTCCCGATGAGAAAACATAAATCTTAATATGTGATTTGAACGCCCCGCTGTCTAGTGACGAGGCACAGAATCAGAAAGAGACGATGACCTGTCCGTATTTGTCGCCTTCATTGTGAGTTAATTGAAGATAGGGCGGTGTCGCATCCGCAGAGGGCGTCCCTATACGGGTCGGTCGAAACTCGGAGATGAGTGCTTATTTTGTCCAGTATTCTTTCAGGCTTGATAATAAATGTATAAAATTTATTAATATATTTCACTTAGAACCATTTTGAAATGTGATAAAACAACAATTATCCATTAAATAAAAAATACATATATTTATGAGATTTTGAAACTTATAGTAGCTGGAAAACTTTGACGGCCGTCGCGTGAATATTATGTGACATATTAGATAATATATCAATTACGGGTGATGATACCACGCGTAAGCTTTTAATACGATGTATGTATATTACGTCAAAATATAAATTTCTAAATCTCTCTAGGTTTGTTAAAATTAATACAGTCTATGTTAGGACATAAATACTTGAAAGTGACTAACCTTATTATCGAATGGGATAATTGCGTGTTGACGATAATCGTCGCTGGATCGGTGTTAAAGTTACGAACGTGTATCGACACGTGAACTTGGGACTTTGCTTCATAATTAATAAAGATTTAAGTAATGTTGATAAAATACACTACCCTGATACAAAGTTAATAACTTCTTAACACAAATATAAATAATACTTATTTTGACTATTGCTTCAAATCGACTATCTCGAGATGTCGGTGGCTGTCATCTAGTGAACTGACACTATTAACAAACACTGCTATTAATTAGGGAATAAAATATAAACATTTATGGAACTGTATTAAAACTACCGTCTTCTTTACCAGAATGATAAGATGTACTAATAATTGTAAATTAACCCTGTTTTGTAGATAAAAAATAACCTTAATGTATTGCCCTGTATGTAAACATATTAGTTATGCATAATTGCAAATGTATTTTCTATCTCCCACCTTTATATTAAATAATTCATTATTTACGTGTTTTTAAATTGAAATGGGACTTTGATTTAAGTGGAGTTGACGATCGTATTAATATTTTAGTCTTAAAATGAATTCTTTTCTTACTATCAAATTAATTCTACAGTAGAGGTTGCCACAATTGGTAAGCGGCTGTTACGTGTTCTTATTTTTAGATTAACCGTTTGAAAATATACAATGATGTTATTAATTTTTCGCAGACTAATCGATTTGCAATATCTTAAAATCTTGTATTACAGAACACGTTAAAACGTTTGTAATTGCAAATCGTGCGATGCGAAGCTCGGTGAAACATTGCGATTCGATTCGGTGCGGCTGAAAATAAATCGATGCCCGCCGAGCTGCTTCCCCACCTCATCATCATCGACACGTACCGGTTACGTCTTTATTATTACATTAATAAAATAATTATATACGTTTGTATGTAAATGTTATAAATTTTAAGGCCTTAGTATTAAATCAATAGAAGCAACAATATATTTTCTTATAAATTAAATAAATGTGAATTACATATTAAATGTTATAATATTGTCATGCATAGAACTCATCAACGATTATATTTACCTGTTTAGAATTTTTTTGATTGCACTTTAAACATCTATAGTTATTGTGAAAATAATACTTCAAACTTAGCAGTGGGCCGCAAAAGAAAACAATATTTGTGAAATATTGACAATCATATATATTTTATTTCAATCATTAGATTTATCTTTTCCTTTCATCGTCGGTCGTTCTTACTTTTTGTTGTTTTCCGCCGTTTACAATATCGATCTAAGTTAAAATCATTTGTTAACTTAAACAGTTGCTGTATAAGAGTATTATACAACGTGTTCGTTTTTTACTCGAAACATTTTGGAAAAAAATAAACAAGCAGCGCACTGCTAACTTCCAGTTCATTGTTACATTGTCGTCATTGCAAGCATTAAATTATATAATTAGCCTAATGCTTCACAATCATGAAATGATTATTTTTATTATATTTAAATAATGAATCTCGTAAATTATAGTAATAAAGTAATATTTGCGAAGCATAATTGTGATGTTCACTGTACTTTTAAGTTTGTATTTTATTTTTTTGTTTTGTTTTTAAGTCATAAAAATAAATCGATGGAAAAGTATACGACGACGTTTTTATTTTCTTAATGTAATTCACACGAAGCGACTTACAGCGCTTTATACACCATCCATTCTGCACGACCTGATGAGAGAGACGCCGTTATGTGAGAAGTATATCTGTCCTTCTCGTTTTCTCTTATAGAAGCGTCTTTCTCTGCTGGTTGTATATGGTACATAGCGTGTGAACGCTTTTGAATGTTGAAATTGTTTGAATACCTCTATATTGAATATGACCAGGCTCAATAGTAATTCACAACTATTAACCCGACACAGTGACTTGCAAGAATACAGTGGGTCAAATTAAATAAATCTAATAGACTTTTGACTCGGTACATTAAAAAAGATATTCAAGATATTTTTGTAATCTCGTGTCGGAGAAGTTTGTCCAGATTCTTTGGGCGATCGAAAGTGAACACTAAAACGCTAATAAATTGAAGCTAAACAATTAGCCAAGCGTTCGATTTTCCTTTCATCGAACAGGAAACGTGAGCCTGAAAAGCTTTCAATCGACAACATGTTTGTAGGGTACGGCGGCGTTGCACCCTAATGCGGCTGCTCGCTGAGGATCGACGCTGTTTATTTGCTAGGCGCCCCGACGCCCTACACGCGAATCGTTCAGACCCCGCCCTAGCAATGCACCGGGCGCGTCTCGCCACACAAGCATGCGCAATGCCGCCTTGCGCTTTTAATATTTCATTGCACAGTTTCCTCCCCGACATGAAATTAATGCAGCCTCTCTGAGACGGTTCTTGTGCCTTCACATTTTTGTATTTATACACAAGTACAATGTAAATTTTATCCATCTTGTAACATATTGGAGTGTTAGGAGTAAGCTGTTAAATACATATTATAACTTCATAGCGCAATGCTCTTTAAATTGGTTTGCCACGAAGCACTCAGCTTCACCTCATGACCTTTAACCCTTTTGCCAATTTCTAATGAATATATAATTAAATCTCTTTAAATATATGGTCAGATATTATTATTTCTTGTTTTATGTAGATTCAATTAACGAAAATATAATGCCAGTAAGGTATTCGATTATTAGTTTTTTTGTGTTTTTTTTATGTTTTTTTCTGAGGTACAAACTGAGAAAGAAAGAGAAAAATTTTACAAATCTTAAAAATTGACATTTTATAAATCTATGAAATTAGTACCTCAAAGGAAAAAACGGACTCCGTATAAGACAAATCAAGTGTCCGTCAGTCAGTATTTTTCTAAGAAATCGCTTAAGAAACAGGTTGAAACTTAAAATGTGGCATAGTAGTGAAGCATATAAGTTCACATTTTTTTTAATTCCTTGAATATCGTTTGAAATGTATGTAATTGATACATACGGCGGACTTATTACTACGAGAGCAATCTCTTACAGCCAACCGGGACACCAGTCCAATCCCGAGCGGCCGAGAATCGAATCCGGATTCCCACGGTGCGCCACGAAGTCAGAGGCCGTGTGCCTTGTGATCAACCCAATACACCACAGCGACGGCGGTTTAGTGAATATAACTTTTCATATAATTAAAGTTTGGTTCATATATATATATATATATATATATATATATATATATATATATATATATATACACACACACACACACACACACACACACACATATATATATATATATATATATACACACAATGCAACAAGAAAATTCATACAACGACATAAATAACTCGTAGCACCATCTGGTTGTTGATCATAGTGTATCTATGATCAACATAGACACACTATATATTTGTGTAATTTCTGCACATCGAATAGTTGGGCAATTTTTCTTCGTCGTACAATATATATACATAAATGTGAGTACATTTACTCACATTTGTAAATATTAAAATAGTATGTATATTCTAATTGAATACACCGATGCCCGTAAAATAAAAAATAAATATTACTTAATATTTTCGTCGAAAAAATCCATCTTGGATCAGTAGTTTTTACGGGATTCGTGTTCAAATGAAAAGATAAACAGACAAACAGAAAAAGTTCTAAAAATTATATTTTTATTTTCCATTACGTTTGTTATCTTACCCCTGAAATTTTTTTCGTAAATATCATCACTATAAAGAAGCATATATTTTACAATTTTATTATATGCATAAGTTTTAATGAATTAATTAGAGATTTATTGTCAATAGCGATAGACAAACATTAACATTTAACTCTTACAGAAATGTCAGAAAGATCCACGTTTATTTCCCAATAGTAGGATATGCAATTAGTGAAAATTGCGAAAAGCAATTATGAGAAAATCATGATACTTTTAATAATAGAGGAACCAAACTTTAATTATATGAAAAGTTATTTCCACTAAACCTATGAAATATAATTTAGGTAGTATACCTTCATAGATATACTACCTAAATTATATTTTTAAAAGCTTGCGCGGATATTGTGGGGAAAATATAACGATGATCTAGATATCATAGTTGTCAAGATATTCATGATAACAACATATATATGCCACAATATTAGAGGTGACTAGTGATAAAGTAATATCACTTATAACGAGGTAAGTTACCATCGATGTGCGAATCAGACTCGCATTTGACCGGTTTTTTAATCCACTTATATCCCCACTCTTCCCTTATTATTAAATTTAGAAGCTCATAACTTGCTTATTTTCAATAAGTTCTATAATTTCTTCCCTTTTGGTTTTTAAATCACCTTTATTTTCAAGATATTTTACTAAAAGTAGCAAATTATTAATTTATGACATTTTATTAAAAACAGCAATAACTTCTAATCGTATCGATTTTAAACTTTGGAATCTTATGCAATTCGAGTGACAATACGGTACAATTGAGCTGATACAATGATGAATGGGCGTGGTTCTAGGAACTTCTCAATAGTTAACATCTCAGTTGGGGCTTGTTTTATTTTTCTCAATCTCATGATGGTTTATCGCGGTTGTCATGGAAACTTCTCAATGAACCTAAAAGGCCTGAAGGCTACCAGAAAATTTATAAAGTTTTAGCTCGTTTAATTTCTCAGTGGTGAACTCACAGATGTTTGGGCTCGTTTAATTTATGTCAGTGAGTCCTTTGTCACAACTATGAATTTTACTTATTCTATTAAAGTCTAAAACAAATGCCTCTTGAAGTCGAGTAATGTTAACTTTAAACGGTCGAAGCTAAAAAAATACCACAATTAGCGAACAACCAAACTCCAATAGCTCACCGGCTAGAACAGTTCG
Organism: Druceiella hillmani; assembly: GCA_039881145.1. Taxonomy (NCBI): domain Eukaryota; kingdom Metazoa; phylum Arthropoda; class Insecta; order Lepidoptera; family Hepialidae; genus Druceiella; species Druceiella hillmani. The sequence continues at coordinate 2,538,105 of JAYKKI010000140.1, read as the reverse complement.
ATATGAATAAATATGTCGTTTTCTAAGTCTTACGTCATACGTTTCTCTCTGCAGTTTTGCCATTCTGTTAACATAACTTTGCTAACATAACTTTAAGTTTAGCCATCCTATTAAGACATCTACAACTTTAAACCCATTTCGAATATTCACATAAAGTAGTTGAGAATACTTGTTTGAACAATTACTCATAGTTTAAATGTCTGTAGCACCGAGAAAATGAAAGAGATTTTCTCAAGACATACGTCTGTAAATAAAATCTACTGATAAACGGAAACTAAATTGCACATTCTGTGTTAGTATAGACATGAAGACTGGACTGCGCGATTCTTATCATTCTATAGGTTTAAATATGAGGGAGAGAGATAGTAATTGTTGACGACTCTCGTTATTTCTTTCGTCAGCAGAGAGGGCTTGGAAATTCGTTTATTATATTGTGGTAAATTACATCATTGACATGAAAACTATATTCCTTAATGGCGTTCATTCCCTTTTCGACAGAAAACCTTTGCCAATATCAACTTAAGACGAGAAGGTTAGATGATACTTCTAATTAGTTCCTTGGGTATTATTGTCCCTTGCTTACAAAACATAAAACAGAGAACAAAACAAAAATGAAACTATAAATATAATAAAATGATTTTTATTTACTATATCTAGTTCTTCGATGGGAAGTATGGGTGACGAAGTTACAATTGGTTATTATGCATTTTATTTAAATGTGTACGCTTTGTGTAAGTAGAGAGGTAACGAACTCCGCAGATCATCTCACAAGTAATGAGCTAATAAAAAAAACGTTAGATTGTGTTTATCATAAAAATATCGTAGAAAAGAAACAAAAGTTTTATAACATGCTGAATAAAATATATTTTTTTTATTTTTGGCTTTAATGTATTTTCCTCCTGGTAACTTTGCACGCCTTTCCAAAGAAAACGTGTATTAAAGTAAATACTTAAAATTGTTTTAATTACAATATAAGTATGAATTTTTCCATAATTTTCTTCTACATTTAAAATAGAGTTAAAAACTTAAACTTAATAACAAAACATAATTTAATCTGTGTAAAATATCTATGGTGAAAACTAAACAAATTTCCAGTACACTCTTGGCTGCTGATGAAAAAGAAATCCATAGTCGTCAACAAGTGCTATTTCTCTCTCATTTTTGAGTCTAAGAATATACGGATCGCACAGTCTAATCTTCATGTATATGGGCGTTAGTTATATAAAATAAACTTATTTAATTTATTTTATATTATAATATATGTGTTTAATTGAATAAGTAAGTTTGATTTTTTGAGATAAGAAATTTTACTGATGAATGTCTCCTTGATTTCGAGTAAATTAAAAATTTATGTTGTGAACTATCATGACACTCGACATTTGTGTGGAAATGACAACGGACTAAAATATACGCAGCAATCAACATAAATATTAATAATTGTGTTTTCTTCATAATATATTCAGCTGGTAGTTTAAATTTAATAGAATCTAAACGTTACTGCCAAAATCTCGCATAAATCTATCGACATTTTTTTACATTGTTTAAGAAGTAAAAATTTTGTAGAAATTCATTATTCATGTGATGTAGTATTATTTCTACTTTCATTAAGTTCTTTACCACGACCTAGGTTTCGTTGTATTACAACAACTTCAGGTGGTATATTATCAAAAATCTTTGCTAATAGCCCACCTGAAGATTTTGTAATACAACGGAACCTAGGTCGTGTTAAAGAATTTAAAGAAAGTAGAAATAATACTACATCACGTAGTTGAGAGTTGTTATTATAAGTATTTATGTATAAGATTACTCACGTGTCTGTCCGTCGGTCACAGCCGTTTTTCTCATAAACCGCTTGACGTAGAAATTTAAAATTCGGTGAAGTAAATAAAACATAGTTAAGCACACATCTCAAAAGCTGACACTCAAAAATATTTACGTGGCAATATTAATTTGGCCAGATTAAGTATCCAATTTCTTTTTAGTTTTTTATTTTTAAGTGTAGTGTGAGGTATTTGAAAGGGCTAAAAAAGGGCCTCATATTTTTTAATAACTTTATGCAGTATATCTTCAAGGATATTCTGAAATTACTCGATCTAAAATTAGGTAAAAATAAGGTTTTTAGAAGTCTACGCAAAAATCGTATGAAAATTATAGTAATTATATTAGATCTTGTAATTTTTGATATATACAATATATTTACAAAAAATAGATATTTGTAAATAGTTTAAAAGAAATACTGTTTTTTTTAACAGTTAACAGTTAGTTTAACAGAAATATCTTTAAATGTTTATAAGTACCTAAACGTAGTGCAGATGTACTTGATAGACTTTTTATAGTCCGTAATAAAATGGTCGGCCATTTACATTTTATATTATAATTTTGTTCTATTTATACCTATAAATGAAATTCACTTTTAACGTACAATGTTTGCATAATTTTATAAAATTAATGTTAGAATATACAAATTTGCTCGTAAAATTAATTAGCCGCATTAAAAAGCATCAAAACAGAAATAAAAACCTATCAAGCATATAACGCGCACTACGAGGTTTCCGTACAAGTTTATAAACATTTAATAGTACATAATATTTGTATCAAATTATTTACAAAATTCTAATTTTTCAGAACGTGTTTACAAAAAACGTAAAATGGCACATAGAATTAGAAATCATTGATTTTTAGATTTTGTCCCCTTTGTTTTTTCTTTCGAGATTGTATTTAGATCGGAAGTACCTAAGTAAATTTTGATGATGTTATAAATAACAAAAAAATACGGTTCAAAGGACCATATTTTTTGTTGCCTGAACCAAAAAAACTAGAATTTTTTTAGCGATGTAAGGCTATTTATAGGTCTCATTATGCGATATTAATTTCAACTGGATATCTCAAGCCGTTTTTGAGAATAAGACCATTGACAGACAGAAGGACGGACGGACAACAAAGAGATCTTATAAGGGTCCGGCTATTTTTTCTGAATACTAAAAAGAGGGAACACCTATTGATATATTATCCAGTAATGTAATTATGAAAAGAAAGTCTAAGATTTCATATACTTCCTTCCAACGACAAGCTTAGAAAGTATTGGAAAACTGTTCTTAAATAGGGGAAATCTTCGTCACATTTTATGTGCGAGTGCACAGAATTTCATGAACATTTTACAGAATCTATTCATTTCGGTTACTGTTATTCATTGATATTTTCCTATAATAATTAATAGCTATAACTGCAATTTCGAGAACTTACAAAATTAAATGCGCTTGAAGAAAAATGTCACTTCAAATAATAAGCTTCTAATCTGGCAAAGTGAGAAGATGCGCAACAGTCAGATTTTGTGCAGAAAACAAGTATTTTTCAGGCTTGACAAGTTAGCTGCATTTGCATAACTTTTTAAACACTACATATTGAAGACACTCACGAAGAATTGAAGAGGTCTAACAGTAGTTTTGATTGTTTTTAGACGTCTAACAGTGACCTTATGACGTAATTTATCCAATATATTGAAAACTGTAGCAAAAGTCTTAATATTGGAAGTCAGCTGTCAGTGTGACAAAAAGTGTCTATCAATGATGTCATACGTTAATTACCCGAGCGACCGCTAGGGAAATCTAGTCGCTGCCAATGGAAGACAATATTGTTATTTACCTTTTCTCTTCCCTTCCTTTACCCTCGATACAGTAAATTTTCATTCTCTTGAATTTTGCAGGAATTTAATGTTACTCATTTCTACTTCAACACACAGTTGTACGCATATATTTTCTGTCTCATACTATTATATCGGATATACGACACGAGCATAAACTGTTTGCGATACCTCTACCCCGAATCAAGGCAACCCACTGTGCTGTGATATCGATCTTGCGAACTGTCGTTCTCGCGAGTATACCGGATGTGTTATATTTTAGTGGGTGACGATATATTCAAGGTTTATTGTATCAAATCTTATCATTCCACTACATTTTTTTTGTCTTCATTCTTTATCATGACGTATGGGCAATTCATCATGTATCTAAACGTATGGTAAATATATAAATAAATTACCTGTTTTGATAATATATACATGCTAAAAGTGCGTTTTAATGTGAATACATTTTAAAATTTACAACGAACATATAAGTTATTATAATACCATCGAAAGGGTTCTATCGGTGATACGATATCGGTGACAATTTTATTTTCGTCGTTCACGAGTAATTGGACTATTTGTCAGCGAATGTTGCTGTCAGTTGGTTAGGCAAATTAAATGCGACGTGTCACGCGACACACCTTACAAACTCGCACCCGGTTTGTTACATCATCTTATATACATCGTCGTATTTTCCTAAATAAATGATTGGGACATTTTATGTGCCGGCTCGCATGTATGGATGTCATTAATTTCCTGCGCGCACCTATTTCAATATTTGTCATAATAAAGACAACCAAGTCGCCAATATGCCAAAGTTAGCGGACCTAAACGGTAAACATACTAGAGAACCTCTATTGACTGCAATACATACAAACGAGTCTGTAGTTAACAACGCTAATAGTTACGTGATGCTTTGATTTCACACTTGGAAACTACGAATGATGATTTGAGTTCTGTCGAATTTTAACTGGTGATGACACAAGCTGTCAGTTACTCGTACCTATGAACTAAGAAATAGTATAAAGAAATTTGCTGAACATAAAGTTGAATCTTTATAAAATTGTTTAATCGGATTGGCGTTCATCCGCAGCTTCATTCGCGTGGAGCAGACTTACATTTATTTTAAAATACATTGTTTTGCTTAACCATTTAGTGTCCTAATATTGTAGCTTGAAATATTTCAGTTGTTTAGGATTTTGAGCTAAGAATTTGAAATGGTAAAATTTGTAACTATTAAACATATTTTAACGACATAATTTTAACAATCAATTTTTAACGAAACAGAACTTTTCTTATTTCAATACCAAGAGTTACAGCGTGACCCGTTAAATATTACAATTGATATAAATAATTTTGGAATAAATTTTGATTTAGTAGTAATGAATTTAAAGCCATACTTAAAAACGTAATTGATCAATAATAAAATTGTTAATTGATATTAGTTAGTATGAGTTGATCGTTAAGTCTGCATAGCAAGTAGGCTTCGTTCCTTGCGTACGAAGAGATGCTCAGATAAAATAAAAGCGATTGCAGGACAACATTAAATACATGTAACATAATACTGACAGCACTGGAATCGGTCGGAGGTCCTTAAAGGGATCATCCTCAATTAATAAATAAAATATATCAATAACTAAATTCTGCGACTTCGTTTGGTTGAACTGTAGTAAAATGTGTCAATCCAGCTTATAATTATGATCTCCGTCCCAACTTCGCGTTCAGTGGTAACAACGTGATAGAGTTATAGAAGGCAGACTATTTTGTATACTGTTCCTCGGGCACTGGGCACCGGGATTTGGGAATCCAGGATACACGGTATGAATTTATACGTGCTAAAATCAAACTTATATAATTTTCCTAATAAACAATACTACGTTATCTAGTACGAACCTAGTGAATATCATAAAAGTACTTCACATTTTAGGATAAGCCTATATTTTAATCCAGGTTATAATTTCGTATAGATACGATCAGAAATTACACAGTTATAGAGTAACAAACATACATCTACACTTTATAATATTAGGATTAAAACCTAGTATACAAAATATATACAGCTCCTTAAAAAATGGAATAATGATAAAAATTAAAATAAATATTATAAATATGAATATAAAAATTGAATATGATTGTAATGTAATAATAATAATAATAATAATAATGAAATATATTTCGTTGAGTTATGTTTTTAGGAAAGAAATGCTATTTTTATTTTTATCTTATTTATAATTTAAGTTTTGATATGGTAACATAAAAAACAGACAGAACTCTATTTTTATATAAAAACACAGACTCTTGACAGGGTGGTAAAGGCAAAATTTCTGCTGATAACTCGACACAAATACTTCTTTTACAAAATTGTTATCAATAGAAATATCTATATCTTTCATGTGAAGTGATTTTGGAAATGAAGTACTTACAAGTTTTTGAATTAACTGAAAAGTTATTTTCAAAAAGATCGCAACAAACTAAGACTATTTCACAGAAAGCTCCAAATAAAGTTGATTACGATTTTTAATTGCGAGATCTTTAAAGTATATTTAGAATACAGTAAACCTGCCGCTGTGTGCCCTGATGTATTGTTTATATTTTTAATGACAAACGAAATAGTATTTAGAAGATAAAAAAATAAAGCTCGTTTTGTGCGGCAACGAGACATGACGTTAGCGTACGTTGTCATTAAAACGTATTTAACGTCATAACATATCTCCTGATTTATGACTCTACCCCCTATGTTACCATCGCAACGTATCGGCCAAATTACCTGATATAACAAGTCGTAACATGTAATTAATGGATCAGAATTCCTTCCACTTCCCTAATAACACTTCGAACACCATTAATGAGGCCCAAATCCGTTTGCGCTCTATATACCTCACAGCCGACATACTACTGACCCGCCTACACAGTAAATCGAATGCATCCATAGTGGAACGTGTTCATACGAATATGGTGTTTATTGCGCTGCTATAAGGACGGAAATGGGCAGGCCGAGCGTTTAAGGCGCGCGTCTACCCGGCGTCTAGCCGCATTCGAGGCAGACGCGCGGCGCCGCGGTCGAGCTTCCCTGTTGGCCGGGGCGTAGTGCACTAGCTTACGTAATAAAACTTATGCAAAATATGGAGCTCCATTATAATAGCTTCTGGTAACATTGCACTGTATCGCTGAGCGCTCTCTCGTAGCATGCATAGTTACCGCCTGATATGCAATAATATGTTACCTTTATTGAATCCTTTATCGTTATTTTACGATTATACAACATTGTCCACCACAATGGATAAGGGTGTGAAATTATCGATAGAAAAAAAAATTAAATGTGCATTATTATTATTCAAGTAGTATCGTAAAAATTCTAAATTAATCTCAATCTTGTCTCACCAGTCCTAAGGCAACTTTGTTAGGCATATAAATGCCCTGGTAAAAAGTACTTTTACCAAACCCAAATGGGTATAGAATGCAAAGTAGATCCAGACTATGCTGAATTGACTCATTGTCGGTGGAGATGGATATTTATGCTATAGGCAGATGAAAAAGAGGAGATAAAACATCAAAATTAGGCCACTCCGTAAGAAGCTCCAGCGGAAAGTTTCGGCTGTCACGTCAAATATTATTTGCTTATTTGGACACAAGCTAGTAGTACAATTTATCAGCACGTTACGGTTCGGTAGTTTTATCTCAAAGGAACACGATTTGTCGAAATGCGTGTAAAGAAGAAAGAACAAAACGTCGAATGAGGCGGTCACTGGTAAGGGAGTGTCGGAGAGGTACTCGCGGCGGGTGGCGGGTGACAGCGTTTTCAGGGCGCCGCCCCACTAACACGCATCGCTCCGCGACCATTACAGGCGAATGAACGCTGCAAATGTCTAACTTTATTACCTTCGCGCCGCACTCGAAGACGATCTACATCCCGGCCGGGTACGTTCTGGTGACATTCCAAGTACGTACATGACCTATACATACATGTGTAATGTATGTGTATATAGATAAACAATATTTTTCTTCCATTACTATGAAAGGTTCTGTTGAATTATATCTTTAATTTAAGTATAGACGTGTCTATGCGATAGATGTTTTCTTCTTTTCTAGTGACTTCGGCAGCAATCACTATAAAATAAAGTCGAATATAACAAGTCAAAAAATTTTATTGCTTCTAAAAACGTACAAAAACGGCGCATATTAATGTTATTTCTATAATAATACAAAAAACCTGTCGAGCTTGAGTACAACTCGCACTATAAGATTCAACACACATTTAGGCATTTGTAAACTATCTACCGTAAGTAGTTTTAATAAAGTATTTAAAAAAGTTTTATTTTCATAATTTCATATATACTGCCTAGTATATCTTTCGCAGGCGCATACTTTAAAAAAATATACAATCCACATAAAATTAGAAAGCATTGATTTTTGTATTTTACCTTTTATTTATGCTATAAGATCTCCCATTATACCTACTTTCAAGATTATAGGTCGACCAAAAGTACCTAAGGTTTTGATGATCAGTGAGTAATATTAATACATAAAAAAGGCTTTAAAGAACATATATTTTTTACGTGAACAAAAAAACTGAAAAAAATTTTACATCAATGAAAGGCTATAAAGCCTAGTATACGATATAAAATTCAACTTGATATTTCAAGCCATTTTTGAAAAAGAGCTTTGACAGACAGATAACCAGCTGATATTGTAAGGCTGCCAGTTTTTTCGTTTCGAGGGACGGAAACCTACAAAACAAAGTGTAATACTTCTATAATTGTACGAAAATAAAATAAATAAAAATAATTAATTCTTCTCATCGCGAATTAACTCCCTCTGTGTGTTATTTTGAGTATGTGGATTATATTTAATTAGCGAAAATATGTCTATAACTTTTTCAATCTATAAGTGACATACATTAGATGGGCTTACATTACATGTCGTAAATGAAAAACCAAATATTTTCAGCGTCCCGTGCAACTTGCCTTCTACGATAAAGAAAATCCTTCCCTTTGCAGTAATTGAGACGAAAGAACCGCATTCTTCGCAAATCCCATAAAAGGAAAGCGAGCCCCTAAGCCTCTGTAATATGGCACAAACACCAGTCTATATTCAGATTGAACGGAGATGGGCGCGGCGGCTCTATAAAAATGCCATCACCGGGTTGCTCTTCGAGGTCCTCGGCGCACCCCGCGCGATGGGGTCGAATGACCCGTCGATAGTTTACCCGAAAACCCTCGCTTGCAACTTGATTTATTCCATCTTCGTTAGACCGCGGGATGAAGTGCAGTTTTCAAATAGCGTAGATGTTGGGACCGGATCTTTGTACTATTTTAGTACTGAACGCTATTTTCCAATAAAAGCTTGCGAAGCATCAACAAAACGCGTACGTTTATGGAGAAAAAAAATAATATTACAATAATACGTTTATGGAGAAAAATGTATTTAGCGTGTAAACATCGCTGACATTCGAGTAGAATATTTCATTGATACCTCTTTACAGAATAGAATTCTTGTAAATTTGGTTAATAAAGCATTATTTCTCTGATTTATTTAAACGAAGCAATAAAATAAATCATCTTTAGTTTCGAATCGAATGTTGAGTCTGAATAATCGATGAAAATATTCTGCAAGTACTTGCAATCTCTTCCAAAAACAAAAAAGTAAAGTTTGTATATTAAAGAAATTTTCCGAAATCGAACGCATCATGAGACTGTAACCATAGAAATTCGAGTTCGAATTGAGAGGCTGTATTTATAGAAAATCAAACGCGTCGAGAGACTGTAACTATACAAACAGGAATTCATTGAGAGCCTGTAACTATAGAAAACTGAGTAGAAATAATAGAGAATGCAACTATAGAAAATCGAACACTGTAATATATCATTTTGGATATTGTTGACAGTTTGTTGGTTTTTACGCGTTTCAGGTCAAAACTATTACACGGATTTTGATGGGATTTTTTACGGCATAGGAAATAAAATAAATTACATACCATCTTGATATAATGTTAAAATAGTTGGGAAATAAGGAAAAGTTAGAGCACAGATAAAATTATATTGCTATAAATTACTAAGAAAAACTAATCTTTACAATAGTCTTCACTTAGAATTATTTTTTTATCACTAAGCGCATTTAAAACATACAATAATATAAAAAATATCAGTGTACTATTATGTTAACACCACTTCCGATTACCCCCGATAAATGGCGTTAGACGTAATTTACCCATATATTAATAGATCACGCCAGCAAAGCAGCAGGAAAAAACTAGCGTACAAACATAACTGAGCCAAATTTGAAGAACGTCTTCATTTCTACCATCACACTCTATTTGTAATTAATTCCACTTTGGTTTTTCTAATTTTTCGCATCGCATCCCTCTTTTTGTAGTGAACAAACAATTTATATTTATACTCCGTCCAATTTTAAAACAGAATCTTTGTAAATAAACTAATTTGACAGTTCAGGTATTGTAAACCTTTTTTTACTTTCATATTTGGTATTTATGATAAAAAAATACTTTTTTTTAATAGTGTGTACATTTACACTGTATACACACGTAACTTAAATAATATAAGTTATATTTTATATTTATGAGAAGTTCAGATATGTATGATGAAGTGTTTCGAATAATTTATAAATATTACAGTTACATAAAAAAACATTTAATAAAATAATACCAACATATTTCGATAGAAATAGTAGTTTAATAATGTTAATTATACAGAAAATTAAATTAGTACATAGAAATAATTTTTGAGTTTGAGACACAAATACTTAATTTTTGAGTAATCGTTAAAATATTTTTTGAAAACGAACTAATATATAAAAATATACGAAATACAATAATATTTAACAAAAAAAAATATACTGCATACAACATCGATTACATCACAATGAACTTGCGCCTCGACAACAATATCCAAAGATGTTAGAATGCGAGCACCGGTGAGAGCGGGCCGGCGCTCGCATTCCTATACCATGCAATATCTTTACCGATATCACACATGTATTACTGAGAAATAGTATTACAGAACATTTCGTATCAATTACAGAATATATTCGCAGAATATATTAATTATAAATCTATCTGTTATATCGTTTATCAACTTTAATAATGTTTGTTCAGTAGCTTACTAAATGACATTGCTTCAAGTAGAAATGTTTTGACATCGTTTAATTTAAAAGTAATGTTTTTTTCGCCACCTATCATTTCTTTTGTGCCCAGATTATTTTGATTGTGTTTATTTTACAGTGATATCACGGCAATCTTAGTAAATGTATTCTCGAACTGCTGTATACTATGTTAAGAACTACATTCGCCATTTAAATTTTTACACTCGAACTTAAAAATAATACACATACAACACAACGAATTTAATATTATAAAACACCTAATAATATAATGAACTTAATACAACAAAATCATTTTATGAAACCATTCAGAGACAATATTGGAAAATGACAAAGCTGAGCGTATTTAAAATTTTAATACACTGGCAGATCGACGCGCCTCGCGGATTAATTGTCATTACGTTGTTAAGTATGGCAAACGAGCGTTGTATACGTGGTATACGTTAAGTTGGTATACGTGGACATACAGTCAACAAAAAATATAATTAACCACCTAATTTATACGCCTTTGGAAGTAAGTAGATTGACCCTTGTGAACATATAAATAACGATGTCGCAAATAATTATTCTAGCTGTGCGCTCAGATTAATTCAGATTTGTTAGTCCTACGTATATGTATATATGGTCATTTCAATACAATTGCTAGGTTTCGTGATTGTGCAACAGGCGGACAGACAGATATCATATGAATCCACATTGGTTGTCCTCAAAACAAGAACTAATAATTTAGTTTTACCAAACATCCATATCCTAACGGAGAATAAAAGTTTATCGTCCCGCAAAATCCATAAGCACAAATCGGCAAATTTATCTGATAAACTGATGATTTTATGAAAGTGCGACGAAAGTAGGGTTTTAAAATAATATTATTAACTAAGTCTCAAGGCGTATTGACCATGAAAATGGGCATTGCATTTCTTCTCTTTCTAATATCTATTCAAATGTTTTTCAGATTATTCAAGTTATATAAAAATTAATACAGGTATGTCAAGTAGAAATAAATATTTAATCACTTGTCGACAATTTTGAGATGAGGTAAATATTACATTTATAAAATATGTAGTCCTCACTTCAAAATATTATAATACTTCTTTGGAAAAAAAATAACATGTCACAATGTTTCTTCCCTAGACGCCTTGTTTATATATGATGCAATCAAATCTAGAAATATAGCAGTGTAAGCTGACATATTGTAGCTATCTTACGCTAACGCCGTATAAAATGAATGAATAGCATCTCGTATATGCTGCTATTAATACATTAAAAGAGGACACAAAATAACGGCTGCTATATCAACATGCATCACGAACTATGTAGGATATTTTACAAGAAATTCCATTAAATCTTTATTGACATAAAGCTACAATAAATTTACACAATGTGTATACGGTCAACTTTAACTAATGTCCAGAGGCGTTGTGTTATGATTGTGTTTGTTCAGTATTTAACAAAATATGATTTAAGGTAAGATCAATCTATTACCGATTGTTCCAAATATAGTAAAAGAGTAAAGGACAGCTTATTATTTTGGTAATTTCTACAACATCATGAATTATGGATTGCTTTTTTGAGGTACTGCGACAGATTGAAATAAAATATTTATTCTCCAGAAATGCGCAATTGAAGGTCTAAGACCGAGAAATTTATGTAAGGAGGTGTTTCGAAGCATGATGATCATGACTTTGCCTAGCACTTATTTATATGAAAATATTATGTATGCCAAAAAATATTAAGAATGTTTCTTTAAATGATGAATACGAATACAGTATTAGGTACAAACATAACATTATAAGCCTTAAGCACAGACTGTCCAGCGGACTCGAAAGATATTACGTGCAATAGTGCCAATTTTTGTATAAATTGCCTGCAACCATTAAAATTTTGGAATACATTAATTTCCAGAGCAGAGTGAAGAACACATTTATAAAACAAGCTTGTTATACAGCGAACGAAGCACTCGCTGATAAATAAATATTTTGACATTACTATTATAGTTAATTCCATTGTTATCATTGGTGTTATAACTATTTTTGAAAATTTTACATTTGGTAAATTTGAAATTTTTGTATTATTATTATTATTTATTTTGTTTCGACTGGCGATGCAGTTTACATTTGACGACACTTTTGTGGATACCTTACATGATAATTTACATTTACTCTGTATTGAGGTTTGTTATTTAGTATTAATTAAATTATTGTTAAGAATGTGTTGTCTCTAATTTCTATTTTAATTCATCTGATTTGTAACTCACTCCTAGGTACCTAATTATTTGACATTATTTTTTGTTTATTTTTTCACCTTTGAATACATTTTTGGATTTATTATGCATAAATTGACGTGAATGATTCTGCTTTATGTGCCAATATTTAATAAATTACTATGACTATTGTATTCTCAAATACAAATGAACCGAATGAGTTTATATTATATAGACATTGACTTTCAAAAAATTGTCGTGCCTCCGATACAATCATCTATTTTATATAAATGTAGAATCGCTTTCATTATAGTCAACTCTTATATATTTAATTTGGAGATTTAATACACCGTATTAGTTTACAATCTTCTTTTCAAATAATTGAGGTATTTCAGTCAGATAAAATATTGTACATTGAGGTTATTGTGGGAGTAATACACATTTTCGTACATTCCTTGACTTCCACGAACTTTTATCCTTTGTATTTTGTAAATTTCCAAAAACTGTAAGTCTCTCAAATTTATCTTTACATACTATCTAAACAGATAAAACGATCCCACAAAAGGATGAAATCTCTAATCAAGTCGGGTTCGTAACCAGTTACTATAAAGGCCGATGAATTTGCGATTTGAGTATGAATTGTATCTCTTAGTGGTAGTAAAATGGTTAACGTTCATACGTTATCCCCCTAAACGTGGCTCCTGGTATTATCGCTGGAACACATTGATAAATGACGTGAGGATTTAAATGGAATTACGATTCAACAACATTTGGATTAAAATTAGTCACAATTAAATGAAACTACGTGATGTAGATTAATCTTTTTAAGATTAATCTTTGCTTATATCCCACCTGAAGATGTTGTAATACAACGAAACCTAGGTCGTGGTAAAGAAATTAAAGATAGTAGAAATAATACTACATCACGTAGTTTCATTTAATTGTGAATAATGAATTTCTACAAAATTAACGCCAAATATATTCAATATTAAAATTAGTATAAAAAAATATTGTAAAATACAACAATCCATCTGAGAAAAATACGAAATTAAAGCACGAACTTTACTAACACTGCCAAAACGTCGAATTATAACAATTTATTACAGTGATAATAAAATTTGTTTCTTTTTAGTTCTTTGTGTTATCGATTTTTTTAATCTTAATTAAAATCTTTATTTTAAGTACCACCTTCATTTATTCAAGGTTTAAATTAAGATATCTTGATTGAGTGGATACTGTGAACCTACATTACACCGCGTATATCTTACCACCGCTGCGCGCCAGCTGTGCGAATACAGCGCCATGCATACTATACAGGGAACGTACATCTAGAATTATCATAATGACTTTTAGAAAAATGGAAATCGTGAACTAAAAACCCCGGACATTTGCTCGTAACCCTTGACACATAATCATTACTAGCATAACACATATTAGATTAAAGTGAAAGGCTATTAATCATATAAAACTAATCAAGATTATTTTTTTTTAATCATGTCTTACTTATTTCACTAACACAGGTCTACAAAAAAAATTTTTTTTTTGAGTCTGTTATTTAGTAAATATTTTTTGTTTGTATACATAGAAAATTAAGCAGATAGTCCATAAATAATAAATAAAGTTTGCTTTTGTACCTTTATATAATGAAATATAAATATACGCTGTTTTGGTAGATTTTTTGAGGAGCCATTGCATTTAAGATGCAAGAGATTGGTGGGGGGACTGTGGGTGTGAAGCGGGAAGTGGCAGACTGACGCGGTAGTGTGCGCATGAGCATTGGAAAGGAATAACGTATTCTATGTGCCGCGAGGCCTAAAAATGTCTTCCAAAAAGTGTAAAAATGACGTGGACTCTTTTTGCTATGTTTGCGGCGAATTAATTAAGTGAGACCCAAAAAATTTTGTTTGACATCAAATATAAAACTTTGTGAAGCCTATGAAGCTTATTTTAACTTACCCGTACGAAGTCAAGATAAAATATGGACACCTCATTTCTCATGTAATAACTGTAAAAACATTTTAGAAGGTAAGAAAACACATCATATTTTTAAGGAAAACATACCTATATATATTTTTAACAAATGGATTAAATGTCTCATTCGTTAATGAATGATGTTCATTTTTTTCCAGCCTGGTACCGAGGAGAAAAAAAAAGTATGAAGTTTGCAGTACCAAGAAGTACGTCCACGTAAGCGTCGCGCTGGCAAAAATGCCAAAAAGATTCAGTACCCAAATCTACTATCAACGTCTGCTCCAGTACCCCACAGTGAAAATTTTCCAGTGCCTTCTAGTCCAAAGCTGAAGGCACAAAAGCAACCACTACCGCTATCACAAATATCTAGTAATAGCAATGGCAGCGATTTTGTGATCGCATCACCGTCTGTTGAACCACATCTCATTAATTCAGAAGAGTTTAATAACTTAGTAAGAGAATTAAATCTACCTAAACTTAAAGCCAGAAATATTAGCTTCACGGCTAAAATAGTAGAATTTGCTCAAGAACGATATTAAAATAAATGACCAAAGAAAGCGACATGAATACAAAAGCAATACCAAAACTATTCATTTTTAAAGATTTTTTTGTATTTTTGGGTTTTATATATGCCGTCTTTTATAATTAAAGTTAATAAAAATATATAAATCAAAATTTTGTTGCTTTTAAATATAATTTAAATTAAAAAATAGAGCTTCATAATAAAATTTTAAATTTCATTTTGGTAAGTACAAAAGCAATCATTATTAGATAAAAATATTTTTTCTTTGTTTAGTTTGACATAAGTAATCAAAATTAGAGGTACAGAACTTAGACTCAAAATTCATGTTGACCTGTGTAATATTTCATATATTCCATAAATCAATTACATCATTAACTTAAACTCAGAAATTTAAATCAACAGGTAAAACCGAACTGATAAGTAACGAACTTTAAAAATGATATAAACAGTACAGTAAATTACAAAACTCCTATGAGTTGTAAAATTTCAGGCAAATAATTTTTTTACTTAATCTTAACAATTTCAGACGCAGTTTTGCTTATTCTTTATTTCTTTCATTAGTTCAAGGATTAAAGGAACATGATAACAACGGAAAATTGCATTCTTTATAACCCCGGAAACATTTGAAAATCCCTTGGATGGCTCTTTTAAAAAGAGGGCAGTGTCCGTGGAAAAGAGGACAGATGGTAACCCTACGTATAACATATTGCGTATACCACACTGCCGCTGCGCGCCTGCCGTGTCTGCCTTATCGAGTAGGCACTCGCGAAAATTCGTCAAGCCACTCAAGGTAAGGAAAAAATAATAATCCAGATATACATTCATATACTCAGGAAGCATTTCCCTTTTTTTATTTTGCGAAATCGACTAAAAATACAATAATTTCTATTATATCATTGCGTTAATTTTTTCCTGTAAGGCACAAAGAATTTTCACAAATATCGACGCGCTTGTTCGCTTTCAATTCACTCGATAATTAATTCGTTACCTCCCGCCCGCATACCGCCCCAAGAAGTATGAAAGGAGACACGGCAAGGAGGTGCGAACGACTTTGATATCATCCCCGTAGTGCTCTGGATATGGGTCGAGTGGCTCCAGCCGCGCGGAACAGCGCGCGCCATGAAACAACTTCAAAGCCTAAATCGACAAGAAGCGGCTTACGATTTGAACGCTCCATTGCACCTTCTGCATTACTTTCACATTCGTATAAGAATTCAGTAGATAAATGCAGTCAATAAAAACTAAAAATAGCTTAAACGTATTAAACTCATCGAAGAGGCAATTTTCCAAAAGCACTACGGTATAGACTTTTTAAATGTGTTCATATAAAATACATATTTGTTCACGATCTCGTAGATCTCACTTTTACATTTACCAACTAAACCGACTTTTCTTTTAATATCCGATGTCAGTTGGGTTCGGTTCCGGAAACTGGCAAATATTTTGTCTTTACTGCACGACACTGCATAAACATTTATACATATAATAAAATTGTAAAATCGAAATAAATAAAATTGTCTAAAATATCTGTACATTGAATATAGTTACGAAAAAATGCTTTAGCGGGACGTAATAAAAGCAATAGAATGCAAAAGACACAGTTATTGTAATTTTTGTCGGTGAGTCTATTTATTTGTTCGTGCATGACGCAAGGTCTACTGAATTTTGACCTTTGTAAGGTTTTAACTTGCGGATTCTGTAGGCTTTGTTTCAGTGCAATCGACCTACTAGAAAATAAAATATGGTAATTTGGAATTTCAATACAAATTGTAACCTTAACTCTTGATTTTACTTAACTTTATTTTATTTTCCATAGGTACATGTGAACGAAGTCACGGATACAGCTGGTAACATTTTAAAATTATAGATTACAGTAGAAAATCTGTCATACTCGCTTAATATGTGGTTAAATACCATTTTTTTTACTTTTATATTAATTTAACAGAGCCGTTAAAACATATTTCCTCTAAAGAATTCTTTGATTTTAGTAATGGATTTTTACGGCCAGATGAAATCGAATACAGTCAAAATGGAAAAAGCACATTAAAATAGGCCTTTAGTTCAATTAACAAAAATAAAACTTCACACTCAGTTCTTATTTTGAACTCTTCTATATTAAATAACTACATCAATAAAACCCTTGCTGCGCCAATGTTGTTAATAGTACAAGTATGTTTGTTTGTTTGAGCATTGTGAAAAAAACTTCTGAACCGATTTGAATGGAACTTCCACTGAGTTGATCCTTGTGAATCAAAGTAAAATTGAGAATATCTTCTGTTCAATTGAATATTATCTATCTAATTGCAATTTGAAATTGAATTGTAACAAGAACCGCATGCGCGAATTTAAGAACTAATGAATAGAAATTGTCGAAACTGTCGCAGTGATTCGGCTTAAAGTTCGAACTACGATATAAATTACTTTCAGTTCAACGAATGTTACCTTTGGCCGCGCCCAAGGCTATAAGCTAAAGCTTATATTCTTGTGAGCTCCTGACATTACAAGAGAGTTGTTATATTTAGAGTATTTTTTATTTTTTATCATATTGCACATACAAATAAACTAGGGCGTTATGAAAAATATTCTTTTCGATGATCGTGATGTAATGAAAAAAAAGCCAAGTATTTAATAACAAAAAAATATTTTTGGTCTAACTTTAATTTAAGAGCATGTTACATTTTTGACGAAAAACTTTCATTTTTGCCAAGTTTACTACAAGTTCTGGGATATATGATTTTGATATAGAAAAATAGATCAAACCATCATCTATAATTCTAACATATTATTTTTTGTTGGTTTTACATATTAATTTCACGAAAATCAGCTTTTTGCAACTTATTCCTCGCCAAAAATCACTAATCAGGAGTAAGTATAGAAGCTTCATTCCAAACAGTTGTACTTTAATTTTAAATGTGAATAAAGTAGTAAAATTCTCATTTCCTCTTCTTTAAAGTGTAAATAAAATAATTTAGACTGACGCAATAGCAACAGAGAAAAAGAAAAATATTTATTCAAAATTATTTCTCTCATACATTTTTAATAGCGGCTTGTCATTCTGCGCTGAGATGTGCTCTAAGTCGGTTACGTTACGGCCGCTCTGAATAAAAATATTCTTGAAATATAACTTGAAATTTGGCATGGCAGTAAAATATATCAACCGGTACAATATAGAAGTACGTGACTTCTATATCTTACATTCAAAAATATTCATATCGAAATTTTCTGGGAATAATGTTAATTGAATTGAATTACATTTTTTTCTTTTAATTCCCTTTATTTTAAGAGCCCACGCGGGTACCCACGCTATCGTGGGTACCTGCTTGAAAGAACTAGTTATGAGGATAAAATAATTTTACATATCTTCGAAGATACTCTGAAAAATATGAAAAAATTATACTGAAAATAGTGCATCCTAATTCATTGATTATTGAACCCGAAATTATGAAAAAATAGGAGAAGCTCACACAAACTGTAGGAAAGCTATAGCAATTGTTCTAGACGTCATTATTTTTTGAATGTACACCCTGTTTTACGCCTATGAACGTACAGTATACATTTATGTTATGTTACGGCAATATGTTTATGTTTTTCTATATTATCAACTGATTTTCCCAGAAACCATGCGACGTAAAAGCTTGAAACTGGCATAGTAATGCATCGTATTAACCCATATATTTTTTACTAACATTTTAAAATTTTGAAACATAAAATCAAAGACGGCGTAAATAAAGGTCTTAATTTTTTAATGATTTATATCTTATGGATATAGTTTGCCTACGGGTTATATAGAAATATATTAATTTTGAAAAAGATATTCCGAAAATAGACAAAAATTTAGCATTCCCCGTTATTTCACAAACTACTGAATACATTTACTTTATAAAAAAGTTAACATTTGCAAATAGTTTAATAGAAATACTATGTACACTTAAATGTCTATTACTGCCTAAATTTGTACGACACCCTCGTAGCGCGGATTCTTCTCGCGTTTGGCAGGTTTTTATTTAAATGCGTGTACTCGTTATAATTCTAAAATTTCTCTTCCGTAGTCATTCTAGCATTATATTCATAATAGATGTATCATCTCTCAGCCTTATTATTATTAGTTTCGATTTCATTCCATTTATTCCACTATTTCATGCATTTTGCTTATTCGTTCCTTGTAAATTATTATAGTATATAAATTCTTAAGTATTTGAATTATATCGTCCGTTTGTTTTTAAATTTTGATTTTAATTTCGAATATATGCAAAAGAAGTAAAACACCACGAGTCCTATATTCTTTTATAAAAAAAAAACAATTTACATTCCAGAATAACACTAATTTAGTCAAAGTTGTTGTATACATAAAACGTCTAAAAGAAGAACCCGTTTTATCTATAAATAATAACTTTTACCTGCGGCTCCACTCACGTGGTTATAGTTAAAAACTTATAGGGAGAAATTATAATATGCAGGGCCGCCTACAATGATTAAAGGAAATTGAATGCTATTTTCGTGACTTTATAACACAAATGACAATGGAAATAAAAATATTTCCCTCTAAATTAGAGAATAAAGGGAGCGATTCTGGTGCTACCTTGTATTACGCATGTAGCGTTTCAAAACAATCAAGTCTATCCATGACTCCGTTGCGATGTTATTTCGTTATTCCCATTGTGTACTTTTATTTCAAATACTAATGTTTCCGAAGGAATGAGATTTCTCGAAATAAAAAGTAGCCTATATCATATCCCGGCCTACCAACTATCGCAGTACAAAAAATACGTCGAACCATTGCTCCCTTGTAACGTGAAAGAGGAACAAAGAAACACATTTTTGCATTTAGAATATTAGGATTATCATGTTAGTAAGCATGAGATTTCCCGGGACGAAAAGCAGCCTGTCTCATTTCCACAGGCTATATGCAAAAAATTACGTCGATTCGTTGTTCCATTGCAACGTGAAAGAAGGACAAACAAACACACTTTCACATTTATAATATACGTCGAGATTGTAATATCAGTTAGGATGAGATTTACTGTGTTGGAAACTGTGTAATATCATTCCTCCAACTCCATGCAAAAAACACTTCGATCCTTTGCTGTGGCCCGAAATTTCCTAGATTAGAATGTAGTCTATGTAATTTCCATCCTTCTGAATTAATACCACGGTTTAAAAATATAACTACTTAATGACATCACAAAGAAACATTACGTTATCTTTGTTGCGAGGTGAAAGGAGAACAAAGAAACATACTTTAGCATTAAATTAATTAGTATAATAAAACCTGTCTGTCTGTACATTAACGCTATTTATGAATTAGATATTATAGAAGTCACTTTTTCGTATTTTAATTTTTATTCACATAATAATATGACATTAAGAAGTTATATTTTTAAACCAACTAAAATTTAAACAAAAACATTTAGTAGTCAAGAGTTATTGCTACATTGATAGTTGGCTGGCCTGGTCAATGGATGAAATCCTAATTAATACAAAATAAATAAAGCAGGTTACCAAAAGTAATGTTGAACACATACTTTCATTTGAATTATAATAATATAGGCGATCAAGTAATGGGAATAAACTATAATTTTTTTGTACACCACAAGAGTGTACAGTTGAACGAAACTGTTATATGACGTACATAAATATTTTTTATAAATTCCATTTTTTATAAATATCGATACGTCTGATCATCATGATGAATAATTGTTATTAGAAGTTTTTGTCTAAAAGTCATAGTTTGCCAGGAAAAAAATATTTTCTATTTTGTTTTGTCTGAAACGAGATAGAAAGTGCTCTGTTTCGGCCAATTCTGACAGGTATGGCTTTAAAATACTTGAGATTTATTTTTTGGTTTATTAACTATATTTTTACACTATCAGCGTGCACCCAAAGATACCCTTGCACGAGTTATGTGAATCCAAAAAAAATTAAAAAATATGTATTTTTGCGTCCTCGTAAAAACAAATATTTCTTCTAATTTTTCTAGGTAGAAAATATAAAAAAAACAAGTTCTGCTAATGGAATTTAGTTTATGATTCTATTAATCACGTTTTAACGGTAAGTATTTTGTGTTCTACATTAATTAAACTGACTTCTTTTTTAAAACAAACCTAATTAATAACAATGAATAATTTGCTAATAACCAGATAAGTATTGAATCGATTTTTACCACAGTTGTGAGTGATTAGCTATCATCAGTAATTATGGGGTAACGAACAAAAATGTAGTAACTCCGGGCAAGGTAAGAGTTTTATTTAAATAAAATCGTTTTGAGATATTTCAACTACTAAGACATTTTGCAGTGTACTTCAATATTTCTGTTACCAATATGGAAAATATAATGAATAATATTGATTTACTCATAGTGTTAAAAGAACCGTTGGAATCATTGTCAGATAATAAACAACTTTTTTTAATCCAGAAGTAGACCCTAGATTTTAACAAGAAACGAGTGCAGTACTCCCGAAGTTTTACCAGAAATTTTGTACGAATATTTTTGGTAGATGGGAAAGATCAAATAGGACACGTTCCAATTTTTTTAAAAGAAATGGAGAGTGGCTGGAAAGTGCGATTATCTGGCCTGAAAACCTTATTCTCAACAAGAATATATCTAAACAGGTGAGGATTCGGCACCATCCATACCAAAAGCTTCAAAATCATCACCATCATACTATTCGAATTCGCCAAGTAAGCCTTTCGAATTGTTAGACAGTGATAGTGGTTAATTTTACATTTTTTATATTGTTTTAGCTATACTTGTAGGAAATATTTCATTTAAATGTATATTTATGGTATTTCTAATTAATTTTATATGGTTGATCTTTATTCATTAGCTTTCAATTAATTTTCTATTATAATCAATATTTTCAAAGCAAATGTACATTTCATTGTATCAATTATCACCTCTATCTTTAGGATAAACTAGCGTTTGAAAATTAATAAAATTATACATTTGTTAATATTTTTATATAAAACAATTATTTTGATTAAATTTTTGATGACCACCACACACATTTATAAATAAAAATATTTGACACTGACTTACATTTTTCATTTGTTTTTTTGGATTTACGTTACTCGCGAACGTGTAATTTTGGATTTACGCTTAAAGTATACGATAACAGTCTATAAACCAATAAATAAAGCTCAAGTAGTTTCAAAGCAAAACCTGTCAAGAATTGGAAATAGTACTTTGTCTCGAGCCACAAAAAAAAAAAATTTTTTTCCTGGCAAACTATCACTTTCAGATAAAAACTTGTAATAACAATTATTTATCAGAATGACGAAAGCTATGGATGGGTATTTATGGAAAATTGGAATTTGTAAAAAAAAATCTCTATCTCTATGTTCGCCATAAGATTATATACTTATGATAGGATTTTATACCTCTTATGTGATTTAGTGCCTCAGGTGTTGCATACCACTAGTGATGTAATTATGAAAGGTTGTTTTTTTGTCCCCTAAAAATTCTGCAACCAAGCAATGTGCGAATATTTCGGGTAGCAAAATAATACATGGGCTGTGCATTTTTTGCGGGTTTGAACACGTGAAATATTAACGCAAAATTTGTTTGGATATTCGTTATTCGATCACCTCCAAATGGTGCGACAGAATTTCACTAAACTTGCCACGGAAGTGGTGATTAAATTAATGTAATGGTAACCTGAAAGATAACGTTATCCTGTAGGATGACACTGTGTTTTTGTTCAATAATAATTTTTTAATACTGTAACATGTCAATAAACGTGATGCGTGGGTCGACATGTTACCATACTAAAATGTTGCGATGGTATCACTTGGTTAGAGACAAATCTCACCATTTTAATAAAAAATCCACGGAAACGAGGCCTCGAGCAAAAAACTGGTATATATATAAAATTAGACTAAAATATTTTTTCTGTTATTAAATAAGTATATCAGACGGGTTTTTTTCAAGAATTACATCACAATAATCACAAAAATATGTTTACTCCATCCTAATAAAAGCATGTGCCATTTCTGTAATAAATACATTGATTTCTATTTTTGGCTTTTAAAGCAATTACATATTTTTTGTAAATAATTTACAAATAAGTGAAATCAAATTACAAACTTACAACCGATAGCGTTTTGCTGGAATAAAAAATCGCTTATATAGCAATGTCCACTAAATTGCATAGGAATATTAAAGTTTTTGAGCAGCTAACGTTTAAGATGTTGAAGTCTTGATATACATACATCATTTTATTATATAGGAGTGCGGCGGGGCGGACGCTGTTTGTCGAGTCAACACACACGGCCCTGTCGTAATATCGACGTGATCAATACGAACAGGGCCGTGTGTACGCGTGCGAATATATTCCCGCATGCCGCGATACGTTTTCATATAATTAGAAAGCCTTTCACTCGTCCGTGCGTAAACAAAACTCCATTACATTTATCGGAAAAACAATTTACTTTTACTCTGCAATACTGAAATAAAATTCCAAGATATATCGTAAAATATATTTCGTATAATTAAATAGGAAAGAAAATAAACCAACCAAATAGCTCTCTACAAATGTTAATAAATAAAACCTATCAAGCACGGGTAGAACTTGCAATACGAGGGTTCTGTACACGTTTAGTGGTACATAATATTTCTATTAAACTATTACAAAATGTTACTTTTTCAGAGCGTATATATACTGCCTAGTATATTTTTCACAGACAAAAAATGTATAATTCCATACAGAATTAATAAAACCTTTCAATATTATAGATCGACCGGAAGAACCCTATAGGTTTTAATGACCAGTAACGCCCATATGCACCACACGCGGTCAGGACTGTCAGTCGGACTTACTGAGAGTTAAAAACGTATTTCTGTTTCTCATTAACTGCCGGTCGAGTCGGAACAAGAGTCAAATTTACCGACCGTACCGTGTTGCATAGTCCAATTGCTAAAGTATCCATACAAAATACGGTTTTAACTGTCATTAAATCCGACTGAGAGTCCTGACCGTGTGTGGTGCATACTGGCGTAAGACAATGGCATAAATCAAAAGATATTGTCTACTAGTCTACAGTCCAAATTTAGAAAAAAAATTTAATTCCAAATAGAAATACAAATCACTGATTTTTCCATTTTTCCCTGTACTTGTGCTACGAGACATTCCATTATGCTGACTTTCATGATTGTAGATCGACCGGAAGTACCCTGTAGGTCAGTGAGGCAGACTATGGAAAAAATTCGCTTTAAAGGGTCATATCTTTTTGTAGCGTGAACCAAAAAACTAGAAATTTTTACAGCAATGTAAGGCTATGGATTTCAGTATATAGCATTAATTTAATATCGGAACCCGTTTCTGAGAAAAATGGTTTTGACACGTGGAAAAACGGACAGCAAAATGATCATATATGGGTTTTGTCCTTTAATTCTGATAGACGGAACTCTAAAAATAGCCCATTTAGAGTAGTATTCTGTAGTCCTACATCTATATTTCTTGAAACTGTCGATGCTAATTAACCGAAAGAATTTTAACACTACTAGAGTTTGACTAAAACTTTCAATTTAGGTGAGAATTTAGATTTTTTTTTAGTTTTGTAAAATCTATGGTTGGTAAAAATTAGGCCCTTCGCGTGCACTGCACATGGGGTTGCCATCTGATCTATTTTCCCCCAACATTCCTCTTTTTAAAAGAGCAGTCCGGGGGACTTTTTAATGTGCCCGGTGTTTTAAAAAAAGCAGTTTTCTATTATTAATAAATGAATGTAATCTAATGAAATAAATAAACTTAATCAGAAACTTTATCTAAAATTGTTAAGACTAAATATAAAGTTTAAAAAAAAAATATTTTCAAACTCGTAGAAACTTATTTCAATGTTGATTTAATTTTTAAAGTTCGTCATTATAAGTGTCACCTGTTGATATAAGTTTAGAGTTTAAATTAAGGATATAGTTTGCAAAATATTTGTTTTATTGTTTGTGCCATATATAAAACATTATTATCATTTTGTATGTAAATTTTATATGTAATAGGAATATTCTTTTTGTTTGTGGTCACAAAGGTTAGGACAAAATCATTTTGATTACTATTACATGATTAATACTGTTGCATTTGAATATAATATGAGCTTTTACTTAATAAATTAAGTGCCGCGGTTACGAGCAAAATATCTGGGGGTTTTAGATTACAACTTCTAGTTTTCTAAAAGTTATTATGGTGAACCTAACACCACATCATTTATAGCACATCATTAAAAGAAAGAGGTAGAAAATGCAACAATGAAAATATTCAGGTTTGAGTGGTATTTAAACCCGTATCCGTTTAGATAGAACACTTAGTTACAGCTATTGTGTCCGAACAGCTCTATTGATAATAAAATTTGGAAAACATTTAAACAAGTTGGCAGAATTTTGATTTTTGAGTGTAACTCGTACTTGTTAATAACTTTCCGTCTAACATAAAGAGTTACTTTGAAAATCAAAATCGCAAGTGTATATATATATATATATATATAAATATATATATATATATATATATATATATATATATATATATATATATATATATACATAAATACACACACACCAAAAATACAATGATAAATGTAGTTTCGCTAGTATTATCGTATCCGTGAAAAGATCTGCGCAAAGATATTATTAATGTGGTGTGATTAAATACTCGACGGAATATATTTATTGGTTGAAACTTTTTTGAACCTGTTTGAGAAAAGAAAGTAAAAATCAAGGTACTTTTTTCAACCAAAACGCTTACGAAATCATGTAAACCGCCAAAATGTAGTTCGTTTTTATGGGAATTAATTTCTGCTAATATCCCACCTGAAGAAGTTGTAATACAACGAAACCTAGGTCGTGGTAAAGAAATTAAAGAAAGTAGAAATAATACTACATCACGTAGTTTCATTTAATTGGGAATTAATTTATTTATTATTGTCTGCGCTCTCCTTTAAGAGCTCGTAATACTTCACATCAAGGTGGATTATCCAGGTTTGAGGATGGTTTCCATTAGCTTTAAGTTTCAAGGCCCACTTGAGTTATATTTATAGGTTCGGATTACTGTCGTGCAGTAACTACGCAACGCAATAGCAACAATTGCACGGTGCGTCTATGTGCTACGATATTGTGGAATAGTCGAATTGGATCTATCGATTTCGAAGGAGCACTAGTGTTTTTAAACCGAGTAGAGTGTCTCATTTACAAATTAAGGATACTTATACTTTTTTCGATGATTTTATTTTTTACTCAAAATCTATGCATTTTTGAAATTTCAGCTTTACACATTAGTAACGAAAGTCAAGGTAAAAAATATTAATGTAGCCGTTGCGAGCGGTCATGTGTTAACACAGATTTTTTTCCGGAAAACAATTTCAGGAGTAGGAGCCAATACGATTTCATGCTCATTCTGGAAGTGCAAAAACACCATTCGCAACACAAATAAGATCAAAGGAATAACAAGTGTAACACATTAAATAAATTGTATTATTTGTAAATAATTAAGAGTGTTTAATTTTTGCAAAATAGCATAGACGCTAAGAGTTAGAAACAATACTAGATGTCCCCAGTACGTTTAGTGTTAGTGATGCCGTCACATAATTAAATAAGTGTTTTGTTTTGACACGTTTAATCCGCTTATCTATATTATTATTTAAATCAGCGACTTGATTTTTATGCATGACGACCAATTGCAAATTTTATATCAATTGATTTGCGAGGAAATGACAACAATTATTTTGTAAGGATTCCTTTATCCCAGTATTTGGTAGGAACATTTAAATGGAAAAAATTATATCATAGCCTTAATCGAAAAACTTATTTCATACGTACGACAAAAGGCGTAAAAGACATCTACCCGTACATCAAATAGGTTTATGTTCGCGCGCCGTTTTCGGACATAAAGATGAGATTTTTCTATTTTTTAAGAAGCCTGTATTGTTTGTTATAGAGATAAAAAACGTTAAATAAGAAAAATGAACTGAGTTCTACACTCGAATGTGGCGTCGACTTTTTTTTTTATTGCCGCCGTTAAATGTAAAGATCGGTTTAATTATCATCATTAAATTATTGCATACATAATATTAAGCTTTGAATATTGACCTAATAAGTATAATCAACAAATTAAGAACGATTTCGGATAAGATCCTACAGAGACCGGAAAAATGTTTTTGATATTATATTGCTTTTATTTGGATATAAAAATAAAATCATCAATTGAAACTTAATCTGCAACTAGACAATAGTATTCTAACGTTCAAGACTAGCGTATTATAAACAATTTCCTAACTCCTTGTTACATAGTGGTATTATATTCAGACCAGTTTCATATTACTGTTACTGAAAGCATATGCTGTGACATAGTAATTGATATTACTATATAGCCTTTGTTAGCGGATGAAATTCGAGTATCTATTTATTTCAGAGGAAATTATAAGTACGTATAAGATTAAATAGCCGTTTATAGTAATTAATAATTATTCTTCACATGAAATATTAACTACTTCGGACCTGGCGTCCGTTATAACGGACAATTCATTAAAGCTCGTTTATATTACTTAAACCGATTTTACCTAATTTGAAAGAATAATATATTATCAGTTCGTAACTTATCTTGGAATGCAAACATGAAACGAGGCTGAAGGATTTGTTAAGTAGATAGTTCAATATATCCAAAAAGTTTGATTTTATATTTTAATATCATATTATTTTATGAAATATTATTTTCACATTCATAAAACATATATAATTGCGTACAAAGATATAGTAGAATAATTTTTGATTATTTTATAAAAATAAGGTTTTAAAAATATTTATTAATCTGTAATACAAACAATTTTGGTAAAATTGTATGAAGTCATTGCCTATAATTTTCACGTGAATGACGAGAACAATTATTTATGATTATCTAATTTTTTTTTTTCATAAAATGTCACCTATTTTTATATGTTTTTCTTCTAATTTCGAGCGAAAAGTTTGGTTTTCTGTGATATTTTCTTTTTTGTGTATACAATTTTATACTAATAATATAATTTAGCTTGTAATTTATATCAGCTATGCATAGTCAAAAAATAAACTTGACTTTATATGCTTTTTAACATGTTCTATAATAAAATGATTCTTCTTCCAGCATTTCTTCAAATTTAAAATATCCCCTAAAAATAAGTTCCTCCATCCTTTCCATCAGAGGGCGTAATGAAAGTACTTGTATGTTATCTAAAGAAATATCAAAATTCTAAATATCAGACTGTAAAAATAACTCATTTGTTTTAATACAAGTAAACATGCATTTTTATTATTTTTACTTTGTATTTTATATACATCACTCCTCTGGCATGTTTCCTCTGGCTGTGACTGTGCCACAGGAAGATATAGAGATATTGCTAACTAGGTATCCACATATTAAGAAATATATTATGATTTTGTCATTATACGTTTTATGACTTTGAAATAAAAGAACAAATTTAAAGAAATTCGAAGTGTGTCGTAATATCGCGGTTAAATTAAACATTTATAACTTTTCACGGAACTACAATGAAGTAGGCCTCGGAAAGGGCACCACATATATACATGAGCATTAACGATAAGTTTTTGGCAACTAGAAAATTTCTAATTCGGAAAAGCTATTGAAGAAATTTACAGATATATTGAAATATTGATCACAATGAAAAGATTCAGTTGTTTTGGAGTTATTCTATTTTACATTGTTTTAAGAAGTTAAAGTTTACTTTTCTGGCCTAATTGCTTTTATGTTACTCCTCTAGATACCATTTCGACGAGACGACTAACTTTTTGCGGAAGTCATTATAAATGGTCTAAAGCAAAGCGGCTGTAATAATGAGATTAGATCTGTTCATTAAATACGATAAACTACAGTCGATCACTTATCAAAATATGATAACTGATCGACGATAAAAGAAGCTACCGAAATTTGAAAAAGTAACATGCAAAGATAAAACTCACATTTACTGTCTGAAACGTTGAATAATTCTGTGGTATTTTTTTGGCTCGTTTAAGCCAAAAAAATTTATTTCGGACGTTCAAATAAAAGTGGTAATGTCAAGTTAAAATAAAATATATTATAAATATGTGAAAAAGAAGACAAAGTTTTAACAAAATACAATGTTTTACATCATCAACGACCTGTTGTCTATGGCAATGGATATAAAATTTTCACAGACAATTCAAAGATCACATGAACTATTTCAAAAATTTCTCCCACCTAAATTCAAAGTACATATTTTCCAAACTTTACTTCTGCCAACTTTGAATTATGAAGGTGTTTTTTAACTGAATGTGAGTATTCGATTCATGTCCGGCCTTACAAAATATATGAGCACCGGTCGTAACTAAAATGGCTAGAGATTCGCGACCGACGGAATATACATTTTTTATCATTTTATATAATATCCTTAATAATTTGTTTACCCTTAATAATAATTTCACGTGTCCGAATCATATGCCAACATTTGTCAACTCTTGATTTGAATATTGAATATATTTGGCGTTAATTTTGTAGAAATTCATTATTCACAATTAAATGAAACTACGTGATGTAGTATTATTTCTACTTTCTTTAATTTCTTTACCACGACCTAGGTTTCGTTGTATTACAACATCTTCAGGTGGGATATTAGCAAAGATGCTAATATCCCACCTGAAGATGTTGTAATACAACGAAACCTAGGTCGTGGTAAAGAAATTAAAGAAAGTAGAAATAATACTACATCACGTAGTTTCATTTAATTGTGGATTTGTCAACTCATTTGAGATTTGATGGAAAAGTGAGCACATGCCCTTAAACTACGCTCTAGAGACAAGAAGACCTCTTAATTCTTCACAATTACATTCCACGGAGATGTATTTACCGTATACAGTATACAATTACGGAATCAATTAAATATAAACACACAAAATACATTCTGTGCCTTTGTGTTAAAAATACGTTTAAATTCACATTAGCTGAAATAATCTATGAGTCGAAATATATTTTGTTCCCTATCCCTCATTATCTCGCTATCCTTTCTCTTTCCCTAACGTGTCATTTGTATTTTTTTAACTTTATAATAATTCTTTTCTCGTACCTCTAATACGCCCACTTATATCTATGTACAAATATCTTCTTTTTGTTCTTTATTCATAACTTTTGGTTATGATGCTACTTATATCAATTAAACAGTATATCGCTGCAATAAAATTTATCACTCGTTGGATTATCATCGGCTGCAAGAGATTGCAGAAATAAGTCCATCCTATAGCAGAATAAGTCATCTATATGCTTAAATTTCTAAGTTCAAGTAAATTTTAATAAAGTGACAAATATAAATTAATTTTAACCTGACATTAAACTGAATGTGCAATAGTAACTCCACTGCCGCATAAAATTCTTCAAAAAAATCTAAAACATTATTGATTGATTAATTTTGTCCGTGTATTGAGCATATACGGCACATATATACACATACAATTTTGTGTCTTATATTTTTGTAATATGCGATGCGTCACGTTCTGAAACATAACTGACAAATTCATTTTCAAAATACCCACGTACGTACACGTTCGTATAAACGCACCGCACCCGAGACGTCGACCGAACGACACGCGCGACCGGGTGCAACCGCAGTTAATGAGGCGAGTGCAGGGCGACGCTACGGCTGGGGCGGCGTCCCTTCCGGCCGCGCCCTCCGCCCCACGAGACACCGAACGTCTCCGCTCGCCGCCCGCCTGTCGTGCAATTGAGGTGTGCTACCTGCAAGCGGAACCTAAGTACGACGGAAAAATGGGCAAACGAGAGTCGCACTTTCGAAATAACATTTGCAACGAACGATATCTAAGTAGGTACTCTACTGTTACAGAGCCTTAGTGAGATTTAGCTTCATATTTTTTACATATTTACATAGAAATAATACACAGTTACATACACTTTAATGCTATCTTGTGACCCAAAGAGTAAATTATGGTATAAGAACGCGTAATCTTTTAAAGGGTTTCACACCTCTGAATAAAAAAAACGGAACGTTATTAGGATCACTTTGTTGTCAGTCTCTCCGTCCGTCTGTTTCTTTGCAAAGAGCCTTTTTTCGAGTATGGCCTGAGGGGTCAAGTTGATATTAGTGCCAAATACTATTTCATCGACATATTACGAGTGTCAGCTTTGCTATAAAAGCGGGCCTCTCTCAATCAAATATGTTCAGTTTGTTTAAGTTGGTATTATTGTAAAAGATGTGATATGTCCCAAAAAGTGTATAATTTGGTAGAGTTATGTATAAACGTATCGTAAGATTCTAATAAAAACGTATCTTACGAATCGAACGTATAAAAATTACGTTAATTCTGTCTAGTGTAATACGATTTTTTTATATCTCCAATATAGAAAATGTTATCTGTGCCTTTTTGATATATGTAAATGACCAAGTCTTTAGTGTATCGATTAATAATTAAATTAGGTTTAAGGAGTAATTTTATTCAAACTTATTTATTGATGAAATACGTATTGATTCATCATCCACTGATTTACTGCGGTTGAAGCTAGCACCAACCTACGGTCCATATAAAATGTGTGGTGTTTTGTTTATGGACAAATCTCGTATATTTTGACCCTTCTAACTCGATACATTAAAGAAATACGGCCTTTTAAATACCACCTACTTTGGTACTGTCTCACTACTAAGGGTCCTGCTCGTTAACCAAGAATCATAAAATTTTGTACCGAAGAAAGCGCGGAAACAAATTTTAATTGATAATTCTATGTGAAAATATGACATGATAATTTTTTTTTTAATCTGATTTTTTTGTATATTTGTAACATACGTACTTATTACGCTTTATAATGATATAACGGTACGGAAGGGACTCTGAGGGTGCGAGTTCCATTCGCGCTTGAATGTAATATTTTTATTTATAACATAACGCCATCATTAGTCGTCGTCTCGACCTCTCTTCACATAATTGACTTGCTTTCTTGATACTGATATAAACACGGTAGTATATTATTTCGATTTCTTTCATTACCATTTTATCGTCGTAAATATGATACTTCCATGGAAAAGAAAAAAAAGAAATCATTATTAAGAAACCGTTTAAAAAATTGTAAGTCCAAACTTTCGTTCAAAGTAGGTATTACCTGTAAGATCCTTATTAGGCATTTAAAATTCGTGCGGACTCCTGTATAATAGTGAACCAATGAGGCAATGTATAAATCACACTAATAAAATTACACTTAATTACATTTAATAGCAAAAAAAATACATTTCATTAAATTTAATAGTAAATTAACCAATATCGTATTATGTCGAAACATAGTTGGACGACTTCTCATCAAGAATAGTAGACGTATCCGAGTTATACCAGAAAAGAGTAACCTCTGGAATCTAGGCTGTCAAATTAAGTAACCGTGACATCATTGACTCGGCCGTCTATTTCCCTACAGCAAAAGCGCGGCCCACCAGTGACTTTTTAATGAAAGGTAAAAAATTACGTATTTTGTCTTAACCTCCAGAAATACTTTTCGATTATAACTAAAAACAATATGGACTATCTATAGACAAATTTGGTTCCAATAGGACATATGTTTAAACTTTTCGGTGGCATAACTCAAGGGTGGAAGTGGACGTACGTAAGTGCATAAATATGTATGTGTGTATTATATATATATATATATATATATATATATATATATATATATATATATATATATATACACACACACACACACACACACACACACGCACACACGCGCACACGCGCCACGCGCACACGCGCACACGCGCACACGCGCACACGCGCACACGCGCACAGGCAAAAACACACACATAAACCCACCCACCCACCCACCCCCTTATTTATATATACAAACAGACTCCGATGTGATTCGCCATTCCATCTCAGTGAATGAAGATATTATCAAAAGAGCTGAAGAATTTACGCTACCTTCTAATTACTATCACACTATCATCAACAAAACGTGACTTCACCATTACGATCCTGAAAGGATACAACACCCCACGATTTGGAATAAACCGTCAACTACAACGGCTAGAAAGATCATGGGCTCAGTTTTCTAAAATACGATTGATTGTCTGTCAAATCAGATTGATTATCTATCAAAATTAATTTACAAAATGTATTTTTTTTAAGAAGTTTAACTTCAGGTTTAGTTGTTAATTAGGTTAATAATCGTAATACAGTGCATATGTTGGATAATAAAATAATTACCTTGATCACTTAACTTTACTTCATTTAACATCACATAACCCGTAAGTTATTGAACACTCCTCGTATAGACAAAGCATATGCCGGATTAGATCAGAATAGATTGCTAAATACTTTTTTCTTAAAAGTAATCGAGATGATTTAATTTAATTAGTAATTCTGTTGATATTAAAATTGTCGGTACTCTTTTAGTGCAACGACTGCGTAAATAAAAGTTTCTTTTGTAAATTTATTTATTGACGTTTGTATTTTTATTTATGATTTTTTTAAAAAACAATAGATAACGTGTATAAAATTAAAAACAAAAAAATTATCATAGTTCTAAATAAACTTTATCGGTATTGCTATTACGATTTGAAATTATGTTTTTATTTTTAATGAAACGATTATAAAATGGCAGCTATGTAGATGTGATTATTATAATATCTGAATTACATAATATCACGTCTAACCAATATTTGGGTAATACAGAAAGTAACTGTGCTAACCCTCTTGGGAAATTTACGTAAAATATGTTGAGTATTATGGCCAGCACTGCAATATAATTCTTATAAGTACCCAGTGCGATGATTTTGAATCTTAACTTTATATTAAGATTCAAAATCAGTGCACTGGTGCAGATGAGTATAGACGCTCAAAAGAGCTTTTTACTAATTTGTGAAGAATATTATACTATTATCACAAATAATAAGAATAATACTCATTACAGAAAACTATTCATGCTTTACATTGATAATAATTAGGAAAAATACGTGAATAAAAATTAATTTTTCGAGAAAAACTTTTCAAGATTAAAGTAAGTAGAAAATAATACAAAGTGTTATTCTTTAGAGATATGCAACAGGAAATTCTAGCAATTTCGCGGTCATTAATGTTATTATATACTTAATGTCTTACCTAGGTATACAATTTAAATCAACATTTCTGTATAGTGAAAAGAAAATAGATACTCGTACATAGACCTTTATTTTTCTATTTTTTATAGAGCGCAAAGCTTCTACAAATTGAAGATATCGCAAAAAGTTTAAATTAAGAATATTTGAAATCATATAAAATTAAATGAAAAGAATCGTGCATTAAATGCTTTTTGATTCAACACAAGTATTTTAATATATTTGCCTGAGATTTATAAGGTAGTCACTCAAAAGCATTTCAATGCTGAAATGTACTGCTGTAGCATCACGACTTCTATATTATTGAATTATATAGCGGTCGCTATATTTTTAAAATATATTGAACAAAACTCGATATAAAAACAAAACAGACGTTAAAACAAACGTAGTTCGGGACTAAATGATAATCCAAAATGAAAAAGAAATTAAACATTTTTGAAGTGAAGTTTTACCAACTTCTACACGTAGAAAACATCTTTGAATTCTATTTGGTCTTTAAAGACCTAACTTCATCTAAATATGATTAGTTTCTTAATTTCTACAGAAGTTATGATTTTTAAGGCGTTAATATGATAACTACAAGAACAATCACGCTATGCGTACCCAGGCTACAACTACACTCTACATTAAGGTCGAGTGAAAAAAAATGTTCATCTCTATTATCGTATAATATTTGGAAAACCCCGCTCCATAGATTAATTTAATAACAGAGATGAAATGTTTGTGGACTAACTACTTTGTATGTAGTGTTGCCCCCAATGTGACATAGATTAAAAATATTATCACCGGGTTTTGTGTTCGCGGCATCGGTTATGTGGATTTTCAGTTATGACGTTGAAATTTAATTTTAACTTTCGCAATTACAATATTAATGGTATGCGATACCTACGTCATATCAGAGACATTTCTAAATATACTAGATAGATAGACTAAAATATTATAAGACAACTTTTGTAAATATTTATTTATTTACTAGTTTTAATGCAACATTTGTGCATATGGCAGACTTCAGACGTTGACAGACAGGAATGCAGATAGGAAAAAAAGATCACGAAAGAGGCACGAAAAAGAAGTAAACATGTGGAAAATGTTACTTGAATATGCATTTCATCACGATAATAGTAAAATATATTTTTTCACTGCGTGTATATGAAATTATTATGTTTGAAGAGAGCACTCGTTAATATTTCTACATTTTCTCCTTACGTGAGCAATTTCCCTAAAGTAAAGGCTTGCTATTAAGGTCTAATGCTAGAAAAAGTCGGGAATAATTTTAGTAATATTGAAATTATTGCGGAATGATTTCTTTATATGATTAGAAAGACTCAACTCTATTACAGCTTTTATTCCAGGTGTCTTAGAGCCTGGAAGACAAAAGATGAACATAGGAAATATGATAGACACAGAAAACTCCTTAAATGTACTCGTCTCGAATATATCTGATTTCATTGGTCATCAGACCATATAATAGTATGTAGGCTTCTTTAGGACCCCTCCTCCGCTGCCCTTTCCTCACAGCGACCTGTATCTACGAAAAACTATTTCACTCAATAGAGTTAAATATAATAAAAAAATATCCCTCAAAAACTACGGGTCATTCAGCAAATGGATTTTTCCTAGGTCGGCCCAGATTTAATTAAGAATGGACCGATCTTTACGTTGTTCGGAACTTCCTACAATCAAGTCACGGTGACTAAAGAGACCACAGTTTAAGAATTTGTATGTTTCTACTCCATTACTTTGAAGCGTGCTCTCTAAAAAAACTCTATGCGCATCGTCGTACTCACCGCAGTTATAAACGCGCTATTAGAACACGTATAACGGGTGCATTTTATGTCGTACTTAGCTGAAAAGTCAGACGTTTGCAGCGCAGACGGTATAGAGTTGTTTAAATGTTAACACGAGCCCCGCTTGCGAATTAGGCAAATGTCAAACCAATTAAATAAAACACTTCATAAGCTAATAATAAAGTTCCATCGGCCGGATATTATGGCGCAATATTATGGCGCGGATATTATGGCGCAAATATATTATTTGGTATTATTATCGTCACGAATGGCAAGACTAAATAAACCACATTCGCATATTACTCAATCCAAATGAAATCGAAAGAACACGATTGACCAGTTTTTATGCTTTTACGTAAATTGACCGTTTCTTAAATTTTTAAGTCGTGTTTCAGCTTCCATATTTGTTAGTGACACATAATTTTACTTTTAATTTGTCTTATTTACCCAATTTGTTTTTACATAACGTGTTTTGATTTATAAATTTATAATCGTAATTCGCTTTATTTAAATTCGTACCGTATGTAATTCGTCTGTAAATTCGCCGATGGATATATATATATATATATATATATATATATATATATATATATATATATCGATTTTGTTTCTTTTGTCGGTTTCGGTTTACAATCTGCAAGCTAGGAGAGATGTTCCATGCTTGAAAATATTTGTTTGTATAAACCGTATGTGTTATTTAAGAGACTTGCATTTAAAAGTCAATAATCACATGCATAAATACAATATTTAACACTACCACAATATACGAATAAGGAACCTCTGTTTTAAAACATCTCTTCACAGTCTTGATGTTCAAAAGACGCTATTCTAACAATATATTAATTTATTCCTTTGTACTTCAACATACTTTCACTTACTACATCACAATGGCTACAATATGCTGCGACAAAATCCGTCATTTATGAAATTGTTTATATAAGACACGTAAAGCCACTTATTTTAAGTAATTATTTTACCCTAAATTTCTTCAAGGGCAAAAACGTTATACCCTTTCGTTAAATCCGATAAAACTGCCCCAAACACATAAATTGAGAAAATTAAATTAACCCAGAAACGCCCTACAATATTAACACAATAAACTTTACTCAAATGCTTTACGATAAACTAAGCTGGCAAATTGGCAACACAGCGATTCCGACGGCACGTCGCGGTACGACCGACACAAAAACCTACCCGTTTACCTCCACACGATTAGACTATTCTCCTCACCAGGTTCAGCGTGTTATGAATATATCATACTGGACGCCATCAACTGTGTTAACTTAAATATGTCACCGCCCTAATATTTTATAAAAAAAATGGAATCATTACAGTACACTCGTGTAATGTTCCAGATTAACGTACAATACTAATCGACGGGTAGCGTCCGACGATAGCTTCACTCTTGTACGTTTGTGTTATTTAACTTCGAACGTCTCAGAGCGGGAGTCCAGCAGCTGTCGCAGCTTCATAAATAAGGACCAGAGATGCCGGCAGTGGAATGAACGTGATCGAGGCGTAGGCTGTGATTTAGAACATCTACGCCGCCCGTGCGGACGAAGGCGATCGATTTGCAGCTTCGAAGGGCTTTCCTAACTAATTTCAGAAAAATACAAGAGGAAATTTAGTTTCATTCTGTTTTGAAGTGGTTAACGACAAAAATGAAAGAGAATACAGTTTAAAATTAATGTAAGCTATGTTAACATTTTCTTTCAGTTAGTTTTTAGAAGACGATGTTCTGAAATTAGCCGAACTCGGATGGATTAGACTAAAAGAATTAGTTTATTTCTTTATTTAATTGCATAGTAACATCAAACATTATTGCGCGCTTTCACATTTATATTTTACAGTAACAAAACAAATTTATGTCACAGAAAAGCTTCGAGCTGTACAATCTTTCAAATAAACCTTATTCTATAAAACCAGTAACTTCATTAAAAATGTATACATATATAAAAATAACATAATATAATCTTCAATTTATTGTTGTATTATGTACACTGCAAATATTTAATGAATTCTGTTTTATTTCGTGAATATCAGACACGGTAGATCTTATTTCAAGTATGGGATCCATCATTTTATTCTCTGTCGGGCGAATTGTCTCTCCGTCTACTTATTTCTTGGGGAAAAATAAAGGTAAATGGCTTTGCCACTGTCAGGTCTCGTCTTGAACTCGAAGATTGCCAGGACTAAATTGGTGATGAGCAAATTAAAGCAGTTGTAAGTCCTCGAGAACCGTTCTACATTTTCGAAAAAAAAGACACAGAAGATTCATGATAACCTCAATTAATAATAACTAATAAAATAACTCTATACATTACATAATTATTTAACTCATTATGAGGAGGAAAAGGGCTGTTCCTACTTCAGTACTGTCTCATTTGTACCAATGTGTCAAGAAGAACTTTATTTAAACGTACTTTCATAAGTACGTTTTTCTTTTGTCATGTGGGCATTGCTTGCCACGCTTTGCAAACAGCAAATTGTAAATTTGGCATCGCCTAGTTTTTGCCCTCTCCTTAGTCCGGGCGGCGTTAGGAAAATAAAAAAAAAATAATTTTTCAAACAAATACTGTAAATTCCAATCACAAAAGTTATTTAGTTACGAAGTAAGTTTCACTTTGAACATAATATGTCAGACTTAACTTTTAACATTTAATGTTGCACAGTGTAACATGTCGAGTGAGTTACGCGACGGTAGTCTGGGCTAAACTGCTATGCAATAATTAACCTATGAAATGTTCCATTATTTTTATAAATTAAATTAATAGTTCTTAGTACGCGGGCATAATTTTTGTTAGCGCTACGTTAACATTTATGCTTTGCTCCTATAAATGTTAGCGTAATTAAACATGGACTTTTCATGTTTTTCTCATAGCAGTAGGGATAACCTCTCCATATCAACGGTGATTTTTGTTCGATTCATTTCACTAAAATACTTATAAGTAATTAAGAAAAATTCCATAATATACCTCTCCTTTATATCTTCAATATCACACAAAATTTATTTGTATTATTTTTTTAAACATAAAATAGTTGCAGCATTTTTCAATATATATATATATATATATATTTATATATACATATATATATATATATATATATATATATATATATAGTTATATATATTTATATATATAATCTATATTTTACGATTATTATATATAAAATGAGACAGTTGCGTAAGAGTCGTTTTTTAGTAGGAAAACAACTTTTTAAATATTTTCTTAACTCATTCATTCCAAAAAGTCTTTTTGGCTGTTAAATATGTTCTTTTTAATTTTATTTACATGAAAAAAGAAAAACAGGGAAAAATATAAACTTTTATATACTCCACGGGGCTCTTTTATATACTCCACTTGAGAGTGTTAAAGTAGAATCTGAAAGAATCGACATTTGATGTTGCCATCATTTTATTTGCCTCTGAACGCATTTTTTCTCATTTCGCCCGGCTTGCCGGCCGAGTCACCGCGGAAATACGAAATCGATAAAAAGATTCATGATAGGTTAGAATATCTAATTTTTATACGTGCTACTTGCATTTATACTTGCATGATTTTTTTTTAATTGTAAGTAAAAAAATGCATCCAAGTTTGGTAATAAATAAACCTAACACCTAACGCCCGCAAAGAAGTTCCCGTCAGGCTCGTCAAAATATCGACAATTCTAAAAGGATCGAGGTCTCACACGAGGTCTCCTCGTTAAACCGGATGGTATGATAATACTCGGTGCCAGAATTTTTTGTTTGGTTCCGTGCGGAATTAACATAGACGGCGTCGATCCGCAAGGACGCCGGCGGTCGCGTCTCTCCGAGCATTTCGACTCGGACGTTCGCTCGTTCTGTACGTTAATTATTATTCTTTAATATAATATTATAGCTGACAGGTTGGATGTAACCTGTCCGCCATCAAGTCACATCCGTTTCGTTTTTTTTAAAGAATAATATGAGAGCTATTCTTGTGTTTGCGCGCTATGACGATGCTATATCATTGCTTGTTTCAAATTGAGAATTAAAAAACGTCTTATCTGATTATTGATATTCATTCCAAATAAAAAATTGTTTATAATCATATTTTAGTTATTTTTATTAGACTGTGTTCTAACTAACTTTTCTGTTTATGCGCTTTTTATAATAACCATTTTTATAAATAACCAAAATTAGTAATTTTATACTTTCGAGCGATACACGATGTAAACAAATGCCTTCAATCAAAAAAGGAACTTGGGTTTTTTATTCGAATTTCAGTTACTTATTACTAATGTAGTATTGGAGATTTTTGGAAAAATGTGAAATAATATTCACGTTTGTGTGTGCATACGTGTGCGCTCTGTGTGTTCTGTACACAAAAATCGATTGAGCGACATAGTTTATGATTAGCTACGTAAAACCCAATTCTAAACATCGGCGAGACTTTTTTACTTTTTTTAATTTGCTCTTATAATGAAAGAGAAAAAAATAAAAAATCCATTTTTTGAAACATTAATGGTCATACTCAAGTTTCTTTACAATAATAGTACTTAAATTACATAAGAGAAGACAAATCATATTTCGTTTTCCCCGAAAAATTCCTTTAAGAATGGTTTACTAATAAAGATTAGGAAAAAACCTGTCAAACGCGAATGAAACTCGCATTACTGTAAATATAACATATAGTCCTATTATATTATTTACAAAATTATAATTTTTAGAGGGAAAACATATTTCTAAAAAAATTTTTTTTTTATATAAGTTCAAATTAACGATATTCGTCTCCAACTTTTTCCTCCATCTGTAAGGGTTCCGTTTTCCCTGTTGAGGTACGAAACTAGAGGTAAAAACATTATTTTTCTTCACGTTCAAAATCAGGTAAAAACAAAAAATTGGGAAACTTCTCTTTGGGTGCGCCGTACCCAAATAGTTTATAATTATTATACAATTACAAAATATGTTTTTTTAAACGATTTGATTATTCTTGGGTTCCACGTCGAATGGGAAAACGGAATATTACGAGTATACCTACTTTCCGTTTGTACGTACGTTAGCATGTATGTTGCCCCTTGTCCAATATGTAGCTTGTAGAATAAAGAAATAGAGTTTTTTTTTTAATAGGTTAAATGATTACCTTTTTACTAATAAACTACAAATGATAAATTCACAGTGTCAAAGAAACTCAGTAAAGGAAGTGCCAAGTGTGAAATTTATTTAGCTAACGATTCACAAATTTTACAATACACATTTGACCATGTTCAGCAGTACTGGCTTTATTTATCATCAAAACGCTTATTGTGCGTTACCTGTTGACTGTGTAACTACCGTACATGCCGTCGCGAACTTTTCCCATAGTTTGGGCAGCGCATTAAATTTTTCCGGCGCGAGCTTAATTTTTTAGCTTTTATATTTACTGCATTACTCCTGTAAATGATAACACAATCATGTATTAACCCAGGATGTTTAATATCTATATGCAAATTCGTTGTGATGAATATAGATAATATACCGTTGGGCCATTTAAGCGGTAAAAAAGACAAACCACTAAAAAGACAACGTCTTACTTTTATTATATCAGTATAACTGATGAAGTAGGTGTATAAATATATGTACCTACATACAAAGAGACAAATCGTGTCTCCTGTTATCGATACTGTATTCGAAACGAATAAAATGTCATAGCTCGCATTCGATATATTTCTGATTCGCTTAGATACGAAATTGTTTTTGTCGAAAGGGGAATCATCGAGATGCGCTAATCAAATACACTTGTTAAATGTGAGTAGAACTCGCGCTGCCCCTTCGTCTCCCCATTCGGGCGCATATAAAAGTTTCAACAGCCAAGTATTTTTGTTAAACAATGACCTTATATAATTTTCCGCTATGCAAATATATTGCCCAGTATATATTTTACATACGCAAAGAGAGTAACTTGGTCGATTTCTTTAATTTATTGACACAAATTAATCAAAACAATATTCCCACGTAGTATTTACTGAATGTGAAAAGTTAGAGAGAAGGGACGTACTTGTAACGTTTTGAAGACGCATATCTGACGAAGGACACACCGTAACAAAAAGGGTCTATATAATTTTCGATAGCATTTAAAAAAATCTGTAACACTCCTCTCGCGTAAAAACAATTTTCGTCCCAACTTTAAAGTTCTTAAATAATAAAAAAGTGGAGTTTATGTATTGGTAATAACGCTGCGATATTCGAATGGATAGACAGACGTGAAAAAATCATAACAGTTCCATTTTTTACCATTTGGCTATGAAATCCTAAGTACGTTATCTATATCTATAATACAGTTGACAGCTGAACGTAAAAAATTCCAATAAGTAAAGAAATACTTACAACAAAAATAACATAATTAACCTTTTTTGTTTAATTTATAATAATGTTATATATTTATAATTAAAATTAAAGCTACAAATAATTATTCATAGTGGGGCTGTGCGCGCCATCTATGAACATGCACTTTAACTATTCTGATAATAACCCAAGCCAAACCGGTATTGTGACCTTCCTTTCCATGTTAAAAAAACCAACAAAAAAACTCATTCCAACGATTGGATAAAAACATTCCAGCCTAACTAGTTATTTGACTTTCATGTTATATTGAAGGTAAAAAAGTGAATTATTGTTTTGTATTCAAACTATTATTATAACGTTAAAAAAATAACTTCTTATGTTACAATGTTTATTCTTATGTTACGTTAGAATTTAAAAAAATATAAAAATGAAATTTGGGCTCGTCCGGGATTTGAACCCGGGACCTCTCGCACCCTAAGCGAAAATCATACCCCTAGACCAACGAGCCAACTGTTATTGGAGACAAAATTTAACATTACCTACTTCATTTTGTTTCAAATAATTATTTTTCTTATTGGACGTGTGACCTATTAAAACTTCAACCGGTATCTGTTCTGTGACTTCAACGATATTGTGTAATACAGTCATTGTTAGTACAAGGAAACACCTTTGAGGCGTCGCGTCGTACCTTACTTATCTTT
Source organism: Druceiella hillmani (assembly GCA_039881145.1). Lineage (NCBI taxonomy): Eukaryota > Metazoa > Arthropoda > Insecta > Lepidoptera > Hepialidae > Druceiella > Druceiella hillmani. Next base: position 2,494,828 of record JAYKKI010000140.1, on the reverse strand, counting down.
ATACGAATAATATAAATCTTCGTCGTGTAAGTTGACGGCTGTCTCAATAAATAATACATTAGTGACATACATTTATTAGCCATTGAACATTTACAAAACGTTGAAAAATTGATAAAGATTATTTTTATTGGAGCTTATTTTATTAAATCGACGATAACAGATGTTGGCTTTAAGTATATCCGCAAACTATTCGATACTTAAATGAAGAGTATTCGGTATGTCTGAAAGAGTGATATGAACCAAGACGGGAAGAGGTTTAAATTTTATCAGAGCAAAATTGTTTAAAAACAAATGATCAATGAAAATAACCAAATTATTAAAATGAAATTTCAAAGTTTTATAACGTTTTTTAATTCAAGTTGTAACGCCGTATTTACCTAGATAAAAGCAAAATGGAAACGTGTCCGTTCAAGCTGGAGGACCTTCTCAAAATGTATCGATATTAATTGAATATCATCTTTAGGTAGATTATTTCCGTAGCTGTGCTCGTGAATTCGAGTGAGCCAGATTTCAATCTGAATAAGCTTCATCCCTGTGAATAGAGCTATCCAAATTGGCCCAGTAATATCTGCGTTCCTGCTACACCAAACGGATTAACGAAAATTCCAGCAAAGTTTGAATAACTTTCAGAATAATTGAAAAAGCAGTCCTGATACAAAATTTTAGTAAAATATTGGATGCACAAAAGTCTACTCCGAACGATATAACGGCATGTTTATACGCATGGTGACTATAAACATATGTATACAGATAGGTGTATCAAAGTGCGTTTCTATTATTCACACATTGATTTTGTGGAAAACGGTAAGGTACTGTAAGAGAATTCTCAACCATTTCTGAAAAATTGTTGGCAAAAATCACAATAAATATGTAAAATTAAAATTACAATTAATTTAACATTTATATATATATATATATATATATATATATATATATATATATATATATATATATATATATATATATATATATATAGTTGATTGTCGTTAAAATGATTTTTTTTTTCCGAACATTGAAAATAATATTCATAATTATTTGTCATCTTTGTCAAACACACAATACTTCCAAACTTTGTTCAGCGCCACTCGGGAGAATAACCCGTGAACAGCTGCAAAGACGTTGCCATTGCGGGTAAACACCGCGCTCTGGCATTGGGTGTGTTAAAAAGAGATATGTGAAATATTTTTTTGCACTCAGTTAAAAAAGGGCGTGTTTTACGCTTTCTTTCAGCGACAACTGATTCCTTTATAGCCAACGAATAGCATCTTTCTTTGTCCGACATGTGACATCGTGTATATGTATAACATATTTGCATATATATGTAAAAAAGAACGTCTGTATTATTCATGAATTCGGCGCTTCAAATATACTTGAAGCGTGTTTCAATAAAAAAAATGTATTTTAATTATTGTCGATGATGTTAATGATGCTAATTTGTAAATTGAGTGATGTTAATATAATTGTAATTTAAATTATACATATTTTTTTGTATATATTTTCAATATTTCTAGAACTACGGCACATAAACTTCTGAAAAAAAAATAGTTTATAATAGCTCTTTCAAATAATTTCCCAGGCGATACATGATATGGGGTAATCATTTTAATATATCATTTGTTCCTAGTAACGAATTTTTATTATAAATCTTTTTTAGTTTTAACTATTGAGACATGCGAGTTAATCTTTACAAATTAGTAGTTTTGTAAGGATTAGATTTTATTGTTTTGAGAAAATTACTGAATCCTAATTATCCCATTTGAGGAAAATGTCAATTTTGAGCGTTTCACATATTACCTACTAAATTGTTTACTTAGATAACAGTGCTACTATCGTAGAAGTTTGAACGACAATTTTTAAATTCATTATTTCTTTTTTTCAGCAGCATGCAATGGTATTTTCTGGGCCTTACGCCTAGCACGCACTGTAGTTAAACGCAAGCGGTTTTGGAATAGCTGAAAATGCCAAACCGCGTACGAACGCGCACTAGGGTTGGTGTTTTCGTTATTTTCGTAGTCAGTACCACCATGGATTTGTGGAGAGTAGTAAGCGATGTGGCTTTAATTAAAATGGAAAGCGTAAATAACGCCGCCACCGTAGGTATACGTTCACTAACTGATCAAAGACATTTGAAAAGATAATTTTGGAAAATGTAAAATCACGTGTGAGAGCGTTCCGACTAATGTTTTAATTACTACAGAATGTCGATTGGTAGTTTTGACGGCCTTAGACCTTAAGCCTAGCACACGTTGCGATTAAACGCGCGCGGTTTCGGACCGCCGAAAAACATAATGTATGGCCTTCTATATAAGTACGTACACTAGCGATTATTTTCAGTGACTGATATTTAAAACGCAACTTGGTACATTTGGTACTTGGTACATTCTTTTTGTATCCCATAGCAATCGTTTATGGCGCACGCAGAGCGATTAACCGTCCGCGGTTTTCAATTCATTATCGGCTCAGTGAGCGCAACGACGAGTTGTGTTTGCAGTGCTGTATGCAGAAAGGTTATGTCGTCTGACTCGTCAACCTACCAAACGACATTCTGTAGTATTTAAAAAAATTATCGAGATGGTCTCGCACTTCATTGTAACTTTTACAAAAGTATACTTTCAAAGGATACTTTTGTCAAATGTCTTTGATCGATAGTGGATATACCAAGTACTCATGGTGGTGGCGTTATTTACGTTTAAATAAAGCTACAACACGGTAGTAACAAAACAGCGAAAATGCACACGGTAATGCGTGTGCCTACGCGATTTGGCGTTTCCAGCTGTTTCAAAATGATTGCGTTTAACCACAGTGCGTGCTAGACCTTATGGCCCCGAGATTGCCAAACGGTTACGAACTGAAACTGGTGGGTACGAAAGCCAGCCCAGGACTGTGCCGCGTTTGTTCAAACGCGGCGTAGACATCATTAAACGACGCATCAAACACAAAAGTACACCAAACATTCTTCAAACACGTGAATGTTTGACAAACCTGTTTAACTAATGCACTATCAACACGGTTTGACTCAAACCAAAATTTACGTGTGTTATTTTTTTATTATTAAAGAACGTAAAAAATCAGAATGGCGGGAGAGCAAATACATAAACACATGTAAAGTATAGACGCTGCACGATGCATTTTTGTATGTGGACGTATAGACGATTAGTCTAAGATCTACCGATTAAAATTTTAATACATTTTTATTCACAACTAAATAAAGCTACGTGATGTAGTAATATATCTTCAAATTGCCCACTTGAAGATTGTCATACAACGAAACCTATATCGTGGTTGATAATTCAAATAAAGTAGAAATAATACTACATCACGTAGTTTCATTTAGTTGTGAATAAAAACCAAGTGATAATGAATTTCTACAAAATTAAACCCAAATATATTCAATATTTTAATAAACTCTTAGAAGTAATCGTAGTTCGGCTCTAGCTGAATAATTGAGGAAAAATAGCCCCGGAACCATTCAAAAGCTGACCCTTTTTCAAAAACAAAGGGTTCTCACAAAAAGTTTGATTATTCCTATTGAATTCATATTAATTTATTCAGAATCGTCTGGAAAGTTAGGGGATTCCGCGCGCGAGACTGGGAATCTTCGAGTCGTCTGTGGTGTATCTAAATGTGAGCCGATATTCGGTATAAGGTTGAAAATTAATTATAATATTGACAAGTAATTTCTTAGTTCTTTCTATTCGCTTGCACAGAGCAGAAGTTTCTTTTCACAGACGACAACGTACAAATCATATTATTAATTTAGTTTAAATTGAGATTTACTCTCGAGTAATTTGTTTATTTTAAAGAAGATATTATTACTTTTTATATATTTATAGTTACAGTGTTGTGATTTATTTCATATTCTTTAGGTAAGTCAATGTCCTACTTCATTGACTTCGATATTTCTTAGTTCTTAACATATTTATTTTGTCTCTAAAAACTCACGAAAGAAATATATACTTGGCATCCCTCACCTGATCACCTCATTCTTAGCAGGCTGATAGGCATACTGTCTATCACTGCAAATACGAGGACATTCAGAAAGTTATTATACGAAAAAAACTATGTATGAGACACTGACTGGCTGGCTGATATTGTTTACTACGATACAAAGACGTTTGAATGATTGATTGGTATAAAAACTACTTAGTCTCGCACAATCTGGCATGTAGAGCTCATCGAGAATCCTTTAACCTGAGAACGATAGCGGAAAACGCAATTTTGTAGACCTGTTTAAGTCGTTATCCAAGTATGATCTAACACTCGTGCACAGGGAACATATGCAATGTACTAATGAAAAAAACACACTAAGTATTATCTTAGTTACGACATCCAAAATAAATTAAGTATAATAATGTATAAATCAGTTATCCACGAAATTGTACACATAGTTAAAGAAGTAAAATAATACGCGTTCATGCTCGATTGCATGAGGGATATGAGCAGTGTTGAACAAATGTCAATAATGTTAAGATTTTGCATTTCTTGAATTTATTGCAGTCGCAGAAATAACGGGTGAATATTTTAAAAATTCAATATTTCAAGAAACAGAAATAAATGGTCTAGATATCCAAAATTGTCGAGGACAAGGATACGATAACGGCGCCAATATGGTCGACATTAACAAAGGTGTTAAAACAAGAATACTCAATATTGATGCAAGAGCATTCTTCACGAAATTCCTTTTGATAGATGCAGCTAAGTCTTCCAAAACAGCCAAAACATTTTTCGGTTTTTCAATATATATTTGCTTTTTCCAACAACAAGCGAGCGTTGGGATCTTATAAAAACTAAATTAAAAATGACGATGGGAGAGTGGGATCAAAGCGGTATTATTGCATTATGACGATGTTATCGAATGTGTGGATAACCTGAAAAATAAAACTGATGATTTCGAAACTTTAAGTAACTGTGAAGCAGCCCTGAAAGAAATGTTAACTTTGAGTTTATTGTTGTAACACATGTGTCATACGGGATTTTACTACACTAACATTACAAGTAAACTATGACAATCGGTTCAAGTAAACTTGAAGGTCGTTATTCATACTTTACGTTCATTTTGTAACCGGATTCAAGAATATCGTAATAAGCATTTGTGGAAAGCATTGCAAAAGCTCGATTCTTTGTAGAAAAAAAGCAGTTATGAAATTGGGTCTCAATTTGAAGAAAAAGGAATAGCAAAGAAGAAACGAATATCCGATTACGAACATATTTACAATCTCTTGAAATGTAATACAGAGTTAATTTTTTTAACACAATGACAGATGCTATCACATTCGATACCGAATTTCGATTCAAAGTGCTTAATGAATATTTAGAAAGAATTGGTTGTATTTATGATATCAATTATTTGAAATCTATACCAAAAGAAGACCTTTCCAACCATTGTAATTATTTAGGTACAGTACATCGGGAAGGCAAAAACAGCGACATACAGTTTTACGAACTATACGAAGTACTCCAGCTTTTAAAATCTCATCGATTAGACTCAATTAACGATGCAAAATCCAGTACATTTTTGAAAATAATTTGGAAGAAGTATATCCCAATGTTTACATAGCAATCAGAATCATGCTCGCAGTTCCAGTCAGTACAGTTTCTGCTGAGAGAAACTTTGCAAAGTTAAATTGATTAAGACCCACTTGAGTCTTAAGAAGCACGATGAGCCAAGGGAGACATCTGCGATATCAGTTCTACCAAATAAAGTTGAAATAGGGGTGGTGTTAACTATGAGATAATCTTAATCTTAATTTGTGTAATTTATTATCATTTGATTAGCAATAATATACTCAAGCGTGTCTAGTACGTATTAGGTCTTTTCATTTTTATTTTTATATGACATATTCAACTCATTTAATTTTTTTCTGGCTGGGAAATGCAAGAGGCCTTGCAGAGCTGATGTCGCCGAGGTCCACTTTTGGTCTAGCGCCGCCACCGATTCGTTTAGGCGATTGTGTGCATCAATTCGTCTTACGTCATCGTCACACAATTCGTCTTACGTTTTACGTCATCGGTGCAGAGCCGACTAGAATCTGGGTTCATTATTTGGAGCCCACACGATGCCAAGTACAGCTTGATGATTGAACGTGTCCAAAAGACGTTCTCTTGATATCTGTATATGGGAGAGTATGGTTATTTCCCCTTTCTATTTCCTACCGATTTCCTCTTGGGTATGCTAGTTTTCCATCCTTTGCAACTCAGAAGAGATGTTGAACTAATGAAATATATTTTATTATCAGCTATTAAAAGGAAATCTGTATTATTGACTAAATTTTCATTCTTTGTGTGTGATAATTTCCTGCGTTCACAAAACCATCCCTCGTTTGTTATACCGCCTTCTGGAATCAAAATATATCGGCACTCTACAGTTTCCCGCGGTGTCCAACTGCTCAATCACCTGATCGCGGTCGCACCAAAGTGTGATTTGTTTATGATGAGTGAAAGTAAAATTGTCCAATTGTGTCGTCGTTATCTTTTGTAGTTGTCATGTAATCTGTGTTCATGTTTAATCTAGAAGTTTACACTTTGATAAACCATTCATTTCTTATCGTTACGAATGGGTTACTTGTAAAGTAACGATAAATGTCTGTACAACGTGTGTGTAAATAATGTACAATGTGTGTGTAAATAAATAAATAAATTTGAGTAGAAAATGTTAAGGAACTTTAAGAACTATTGGGAATTATAGTTTCTAAAAAAAATCACTGGCAAATTTGCGATTTCAAGAAAAAAATTCCTCTTTTTTAAACTTGTTTCAAATATATTCATTTTGATCTACGAAATCACAATGTATGAATAATAGACACTTTTTATGTTACATTTGTTAAATGTGAAGTTGTCCTGTATTCGACAGTACATGTTTTATATCAAAATATGTATATATTGTCTGCGATCGTGACCCTCATAAAAATAACTTGGTTAGGATTATATTATTTATCTATAATGACTCAATGTTATGTGAGACAAATGAAGGAAATTTTATGTTATCACTTTATAAGATACCATCTTGTGTATGTAGACTTGATCACTTTGATTTCAAAAAAGTCGTGTCTTTTAAAGAAATATATAAAAATTAACTTACAGATATCAAACTTTAAAGGAATTAAAATTGCCACACTGATAGAAAATGGGAAAAAATATACATAAAAAAATCGGGCTCGTCCGGGATTTGAACCCGGGACCTCTCGCACCCAAAGCGAGAATCATACCCCTAGACCAACGAGCCGATAAAAACTCGTATTGAAATATTACACCATGAGCGCGATCGTATATAATTACGTCAACAATGATTCAGACCAGTTTCTGCGCACCCATACATCTACGGTATATGTTTAAACATTATGTACAATACGTATACACGTACAGGCAATCGTAACTAAACCTAATTTATCTCGCTCAAGCTCACCAGAGAGAACAATCTATGTTACGATCTTAACAAACAACAAGAAACCACTATAGTCTGTACTCTCTACGTATTGACAAATGACTGCGCGTTTGGAGAGTTTAAAGAAAACGTGACGTAATTTCAGAGAGAGCGAGGGGGTCGTCGAAACTACGCGAAGTGTAACACGGGCGATTATAAATCACAAAATAATACGTCATCGCCTTTTTTTATGTTTATCTACAACACAAGTAAAGAATAAATTTCGGATCGACACCAATGCTATTTAGGTTTAGATCTGTAAAAAAAGCCTTTAACATCTCTGTGGAACGAGGAAAAAAACGTTTAAATTTTTCATTAGGAAGAATGAGTAAGTTAATGGAGTCTCCTTAATTCTGATGACTGAAGTTCGATGTATGAAATTAACTTTTTAATAACTATTACCCTTGACAACAAAAACAAATCTGGTTTGCAAAACGAACTGTAACGGACAAGGCAAACGAACGACTTTTGCAAGTGGTGAGTCGGCGGCCGACAACTGCTGACTTTTACGGGGCAAGATCGGCTGTATTTCCACCGACTTTGCGCACAAGTCAAGATGAGTGCGTCGCGTTTTCCGTCTCTGTTAATGGTGTGTTCGGTCCTATGTTCTATCGTATTCTCCGTTAGCGCACTTTAGCTCGTAACGTCGGGATTGGCGCGAGTCTAACGGTATCGTACTTACAATTGACGTATATGTGGTAAAATTGACATTACAGCGCTTGAATAATTTAATGGAAGGATTAGAATTTTTTATGGTATTGTGATCCCTTAAAAATATATTGTATTTCATGTGTTTGCCAGTAGTGTTCTTATTTCGGTTGTGACCCGAAATCAAGTTATTTATGTTATTGGTAGATTCAATTACATGAACGTTACCTCACAAACTGTTATAAAAAACCGTTAAAACCAAATGCGAATGTTATCCGTACCGAATATTGAATATACCTAAATTAAAACTATTTGTTTCACCAACTGGAACTTTTAACCGTTTGGAATTTGTTTTATTGAAAATATAGCTTAAGAAACGAAGTCGTAGTATTAACAGACTAGCTTCATAGAAAGCGCTTGTATTGTTTGATGGTTGTTATCGTAAATCAAAACGGCTAAACGCTGGCCCTATAGGGACCAGCGTTTAGCCGTTCTACGAATATATACTTTTTGGTTATATAGAATTTTACGGTAAGTAACATTTTTGCGTCACAATGACTTAGCGATTGATGGATATTTGTATCTTCGTCTATTATCTACGAACGTGACTTTTTACCCGTCGATACGGGTAATACATGGAGATGGTCCAGTCCCAGCAAAAGTGACATGGAATTCTTAAATAATTAATATATCCTATTTGGAGTATTTCTGAAGAAAAACCAGTTGCAATACAAAATTATTGAACAAGGGAAAATAACACAGTAACAATATTTTGAATTTTTAAAACGACGGGGGATCTTTTATTGTCTGAAATATAATTCTGTCTGAGAGCGACTTCAACCGGATAATCAAAAAATGTTTTTATCTAATTAAGCATTGCAAATTTCTACATAATGCATTTCCGTTATACAGAAATTTATATTAGAATAATAAATCAGCACTAGTAAATTCTTTTTGTATGACTAAGGTGTCATGTTCTATTTTATCTTTTATTTAATGGCGTTATTTTGTTTTCATGATAGAACCATAGCCAATATCAAATACAAAAAAAATCAATGCGAATAAAGGACATTCCAGAATAAAAATGAAAATGCTCTAGATGTACTTTTTAAGCAATTCGACTGCATTACAAAAAAAAAAATTATTTGCAAATTTTTCATCTTTAAGTTTAGTAATATTTTATTTAGGTTTAATAATTTTGTTATTAAGTTATGACTCAGGAATCTCAAACGCTGTTCTGTTACACCTTCGTCACGACACATTTCTGTCTCAAAAATGTGACACATTGTGTATTTAGTGGCTGAGTTGTATTTTTTATACGAAATTTTAGGTTTCAGTGACATTTACGACAATAACACTTAGGCTTTTAGCAAGTTAATTAGATGGGCTTACAAAAAATAAAAGGCAGAAAAGGATTATTTTGAACAGAAGGTCTTTTATGAGCGGTATTTCATATGATCTTCTCGTGGACGAGATTCAAAAGCATCGTCAAGTGCGAAGTTGTCTAGAAGAGAAGACATACGAGTAATATTTTTACAGAAGTATCGGCGACAGTGGAAAACTAATTAAATTAGTAAAAATAGATGCGTCAGACGTGAATTTTGAAAATTTTCTGAAAATTGTTCTAACTTCTAAAAAAAGTTATATGTGCTCATGTGTCATCAGTTCGATAAGCCAATTGGAGTATTCGGGAAGTTGGTTCGTGACTTCTAGGTATATAACGAGATGATGATGATGATTTAATTAAATTACCAAAGAATGATTAGATATAAAGAAATTAAAAACAGTGATAAAAGCTTTTAAAATAAATACAAGAAATACCGTTTTGTTGTCCTAATTTTAATATTGAAAAAATATTTAAAGAGCTAAGTTAGCGTCACCTACCCAGTGTAAGCAGACAACCTGTTGTCTTCGATATTACTTCTTTAGTAACTTATTACCACAGTGTCACAGTGCTTACCGTTCTGTCACAAAATTGTATGCCCGATACGAACGAGAGTTAAAGTAGTCTAACGTTTTACTTTTCGAAGTTTTATATAAATCTACGTTCCAGTGCTAATCAATATTTTGTAGTAAAGCTGTTTATCTACATTTTCATATAATGTAGTTTGTGATTACAACAGTATTTTAAAGTTTGCTGTCTTCGAGACGAGGTGATATTAAGTATTTTAATTTTTTTTTAATAAGAGCAAAACAAAATTGAAATGCTCAAAAGAAAGTCTTGTTTTTCTAGTTTTCATAGCATTAATTATAATTTAATATTTAAGTATTTATGGGAATATAAAAAATAATACATTTATGTGAGTAAGGTGTTTATTTTCCCTTCCCTTCCTATAAACGTTGAAAATTTAAGAATGATTTGAGGATAATCCAGATACATCGATGCTGAATTTATTGTCGGAATCTATAATGATTTAAAAATGATATAAAATAACAGATAATTATGAAAATATAAGTAAATGTTTTTTCAAATTAAAAATAAATACGACTGTAATTGGCGATAAAAAAGAACGCCCCCCTTTTAGTTTTTGAGTTCTCATAACTCGTGAAGAAATGATCGACCAACAAGTGTATTAATAGAGATGAAAGTAATAAGTAAAAATATTGACTGATTCGATTTTTATAACATCACTGTCATAAGTTTCAATCTCTAATTAGATCAGCAATATAACCTCCGTTCGACACTGCGATATTAAAGATGTATAATCAAATTGCAATATAAATAAGATCATTATTTGCCATTAATAAAAACGTAAACAACACACGAGATTTAAGCATTCGAAAAAATTAGAAGAACCAGAATCGGATATAAATTTAGGCGACAGTAAGGAGGGCTCCCTGACCAGAGGAGGGCCTCCCGGAGGAGTCTCCTGGCGAGGTTTAAAGTAAATTTTACTAATCATTATTGAAATTTCCAATTTCTTTTTAGTTGGTAAGAAATAAAAAAATCCATTCACACAATCGAAAACAAATAAATATAACAAAAAACGGGCTCGTCCGGGATTTGAACCCGGGACCTCTCGCACCCAAAGCGAGAATCATACCCCTAGACCAACGAGCCGACGAATAAGTATCCACAAATAATAATGGGCGTGAACAAATTGAAATTTAATTGGCATTTGCGGCAAATGAACGGGGACAATAAATATATTTACGCAGGTGAGGCAATAAAATATAATGCCCGAACTTGGCGCTCATATCAGTCGATGCCGATATCATTGTAATCATTGAAATTAAGCCGAACCTAACAAATACGACCTGATTAAATTATATAAAATCGATTAACACGAAGAATGAAAAAGCCACGTAAAGCTGACATACAGACAAGTAGACATAGAAGTTTCATCACAAGGGTTAATTTTTTATAGGTTAGATGCTAGAAAGTACATCGATTTTATCGAAACGTTTGGCCAAGTGAAAGGATGTGAGAGATGTTGCTTCGAAGAGTTGAAAGTCAATTTTAAAGTTTCGACAGCGCGAGCGAGGTGTAATCACTGCGACCTCTTTAATTATTACTTGTGACCTCTTTAATTATTACTTGCCACCCCTTTAATTATTACTTGCGACCTCTTTAAACATGTTTTGATGATATTTAATTGGAAAAATATTATTGTTACATTCCCAGTTTGGGTCAATAATATATTTTTGAAAAGATTTCTTAAAGTTTTTGACGGCCATTTTATACATAGTATCCTTCTTGGAACATTTTAGAATTTTTCCTCTACTTTTTAAAACTCGTCTATCTTGAATATATTTGGCGTTAATTTTGTAGAAATTCCTTATTCACCATTAAATGAAACTACGTGATGTAGCACTATTTATACTTTCTTTAAATTCTTTACTACGACCTAGGTTTCGTTGTATTACAAAATCTTCAGGTGGGCTATTAGCAAATATCTTTGATAATAGCCCACCTGAAGATGTTGTAATACAACGAAACGTAGGTCGTGGTAAAAAACTTAAAGAAAGTAGAAATAATACTACATCACGTAGTTTCATTTAATCGGGTCTATTTTATTGAGCTCTCTACTCGTTGCAGCGTGAATTGACAAAAATAATACTAACGCTTGTGTAAACCACAATTAAATGAAAGTATTACAACATCTTCAGGTGGACAGTTGGCAAAGAACTATATTTGCCAATTTGCAAAATTGCAATACAACGAAACGAAGGTCGTTGTAAAGCATTTAAATAAAGTGGAAATAATACTAGATCACGTAATTTAATTTAATTTTGAATAAAGAATTTCTACATAATTAACGCCAAATATATTCAATGCTTGTGTAAATATTACAAATCTTAATGGTAACGATCTCACCATATCTTAGCATGACGGGCTTATTTGACTATTTAAATTGTGAGTATATTTATTTTCACAGTCTTCACTGATAGGCAGAGACTCCACACTGATAGACTAACATCGACAGATCTTTTAACTCCTTTGTTCCCCCTGTTTTGGTCCTAGTTCTAAAGAAGCTTTCTAACTCTCATCAACTTTGCAACTATAATAAGAGACGGTATTAATAAAAATTAATTTGAAAAAGTTATTGATGTCATGCCGTAATAGCTTGGTAAAGCATAGCTTATGATAACAGCCTTTCCCACATTTTAGTCTATATTCAGAACCGGAATCCGGAAATACTTTACAAAACCAAAATTGACTAAACTTTCGTGCGTTTCATAATGGAAACTAGATCTTGCAATATAAAACGGTTATGCCATAATTTAAAAAATCCCTACAAGTTGAAGCTCTTTTAGATTTCTCATCTCGAAACTGTAAGAAATTCAAAAGCTCGGTTTCTTAAACTTAATAATAACAAAATCGAGCTCGTCAGAAATACACATTTTCTAATTTTATCAAAAATTAAATCTTGGGAATTTGTAATTTTTCTCCTTTTGACTAACCAATTCGTACGGACCGTACGCTTGGCATGTGCTGCAACTAAAGCAATAACTACATCGTAGAATAACGTGCCGGTAATGTAAAGGATTTAATGAATATAATGAAGAACTGATACTGTCGTATCGTAAGAATATTAATGTTACGAATATTAATGACGTAAAAATATTAATGTCAACAAATTCTACTAGTTTCACTTGTAAACTTTATTTACAAATAATTACCATTTTTGGGAATAATGCAATACACACAAAACATGAAAAATAAATTCAAAGTTATTAGACTATAGGTATACTTAAATAAAGAAAACAGTAAATCGATAAATTGGCAAAGGAATCGGAACTGCCAATTATAGTAATTATCTGTAAATATAATATAAATTCTTCTAAATAAATACCGGGAATTAGTTAATGAAGCGCAAAATATTAATTCACTCGTCCAAATTTACTTTTTGCTCTTAAAATAGGCCCATTTTATGCGACATACTTCTCAATGGATTTAAAAATTCTTGTACTAAGTGGAAGTTGAGTTTGGGAGACAAAATAAAGTTCCACGGGGATATATCTGAACAAAAATTCAGGTGCAAGGGCCAGTTATCGTGCTGTATAATCTAAGAATTAAAAAATCTAACTAATCCTGGCGAACGTTTCGTTTCAAACGCCTCAGATACTACTGTTTTATCAACTATTAGGTTCTGGATGGAATTCCAAGTGAACAACGTTGCTTTAGTTTGGGAAACCAGTCAACGTAACTTTTATTTTCGAGCGGTTTTGACAATTAGGCACATTGGTAGCAAAGTAAAGCAATTTATTTTCATACTACTTACGCAAGTTTTTTAAATGAACTATTCGTGGAATTTATTTTACAGAATGTAGAAACATATACATGCTATGCCACTTTATTATAAACTACCAAGTAAGGTAATAAAGATGTAACGTGCGAAACACTTTTCAACTAAAATTTTTCATCAGCTTGACATTTTCACATTGGTAACTAATTATTTTAACGGGCACAATCAACACAAATTTATATTTAAAATGAGCCAACTTAGTTTACTATAAACTTTCAGATAATCAACTTGAAAATTAATTTTTTGGTAAATTAGATATTAATAAAGTGTAGTTAAAAATAATCAATGTCTTTATTAATAAAAGCTTAAACACCAGGTGCATAAGTAATAAATAGTCAAAAAAAGTCAAGTCATAAGATCACCAACAGATGTAATCCACGGTGATGAACGTGACGTCGTTCTCATAAATTTTGAACCATTTTCGATCAAGTACTTATAATACTGGCTTGCTTTATTCTGGGTTGCTTCTTCTCACTCTATTTCAAACCTATATAATATATCTTGGAAGGAAAATCAACTTTCAATGTTGTTTAACTTAGATTTGACTGTGCCCAATTTTTTAACTGACAACGACACTAGATCAGTTTAAAGAATAGCTTAGTGATTTAATTTGTAGGTGATGTGTAAGGAGTATGTGACTTCTTGTTTTTCTTGTCTTTTTGAAGACTTTTATATTTGTTATACGTATGTTTCAACGATTTCGGCATCTGTGGTGAAAACTTTAATACTTAGGCAATTTTCCTCAACCATGCCTTGCTGTATGACATTTCTAGATGAAGCTTATTAAATTTGAGAAGAAGTATTGTAAATGAATGACAGGCAAATAATACATATAATCTTTTTACGGTACTAATTTAACCGACTTCAAATAACAAACGAATAAGAATCGCACCGAAAAGTATAAAATAATGAAAATACTAGTACTCGGTCAGAACTTTTGCGGCATAACACCGTTTACGAACATAATAAATTTGCAAAATACTAATAATAAATTAGCTACAGCTAGGAATTTTTGGAATCGGTGTCAAGTCGACGCTTCTCTTTCGCTCTCACGTACGTGCATACTCTCAAAGAAGAGTGCTAAATTTTACTTGGTATATACTCGTACATTAGTGCTTCATACGTAAAATCCGCGAAACAATGTGTGATGGTGAAAAAATTGGTAATTAATCTAATTAAAATGTTGTATCAAACGAACATAAGCAAAAAAAAATTTTATTTTATTTAAGTCAAGAAAATAGTCACGGGGCATGCCAGGCTAGAAACGTTTTCCGAATTTAAGTTTAGAGTTTAGAAAATGTATGCTAAATTTTGAACTTTTTTTTTATTGATATGGACCGATAGTGCAAAAATACAAATTGAGTAGCAATATACCTATGTATTTCGCATTACGAATTTATGGTTAAAATAAAATTAGCGTTAAGTACGATGCTAACAACTATTTTCATATCATAATTAGCGAACAAAACATTATTTTTGGCATTTTTAAATTACATCATAGCCAGTATTGGGAAACGTAGAACAGTTATACATCCTGTTATATATGATACAAGTAAATGGCGTGGTATACGAGTCATAACTCATTTGAGTTAACATACTTTGTCAACTCGATAATGTGTGCCCGCAGTGAGTTACCCATATTTACCGCAGAATACCATTACAGTGAGTTATGATTCATTTACCACACCATATACTCTTATGCCATGGTATTATGACGGTTAATAATTACTTACTTGAGTGAACACACTTTGTCAACTCGCTAAGGTATGGAGTGTTATGATATTATCCATGTCTACCGCAGAGTATTATTGCACTGTATTATAATACATATACCACGCCATATACTCGAATACAATACGAGTAGATTGCATGGAAGACACGCAATAACGCACTTGAGTTGAGTTAAAACATTTTCTTCTTGACCATTAAAAACTTGCTCAGCACTCAAAGCTTAAGCGTCGTAGTCGTGGAAGCTTAGAAACTTGAACGGAAGGATAACTAATTCTTTTGAAAGGGAAAAAATAGTTACATTTTTTCAATTTAATTTTAATATATACTGGAAGAAATATTATCTTTTTTATTGCAAAAGTAAAAGTCCTTCGACAATGACATTATACTAAATAACGCCGTTGTTTTATCATAGCTGTATTTAATCATTTTGGGCTTAATATGTTGCATATACAGTGATGAAGGTAATTTTGTTAATATGGATACTTATTTTATTTATTAATTGAACACAATTTATTTCTGTATCATATTGCGAATCAATGTTACAAATCATTGGTGTCATTTAAAGTATGCATATAAATAGCATTTATACAGCGTAATATGGCGAGGAAACGCTATGAAATTGTCTATCAGCGTTTCATCTCTACAAAAGAAATTTCGTTTCAAAAGGCAGCATAACATTCAAAGGAGACTACGAAACGGGGCACCATCTGGTTGCGCTGCCTCCGTGATATCCTCGCCTCAGGTATCCGCCGAGTCAATTAATCTTACAAATTAACTGCAACAATTAACCGAACGTAACCGCACCATAAAAAGATTTATTAAAAAAAATGTATCACAACAGACCGTAGTTTTAACTTTAAAACATTTTTTTATTAATAAATTAATATAATCATTAATTTTATTACAATATTTTTGTTGAAACCGTCGTCAAAAACATCAGTTATTAATTATTTGTTCATACATGGTTAAACAGCTAATTAAAAAATTTAAATGTTATCATCTTCAGATTTGAGCCAAAATTATTGTCAAGTTAGGAGAAAATCTCATTCGTATCATCAACGCAAAGGTTGGAGGAAAGATTATTGTTATACGGTAGACGGTGATGAATAATAGCACTTTTCTGAGCGGCAAATCAGAAGCCAATATAAAAATGGTAATGTTATAGGAATTTAAAACCCCCTCAGTAGAAATTAGTTGCTCTTCTTTCTACGAGATACAAAAGAATTTCATGTTATTTATGTTAGATCCATTATTTTTTCATCACTCTTAGGACTGAGGCTACTAGTAATACTAATTTTTAATCTTT
Source organism: Druceiella hillmani (assembly GCA_039881145.1). NCBI lineage: Eukaryota > Metazoa > Arthropoda > Insecta > Lepidoptera > Hepialidae > Druceiella > Druceiella hillmani. The sequence continues at coordinate 2,477,973 of JAYKKI010000140.1, read as the reverse complement.
ATGAATATCTATATACCAAGTAAAACTTGCTAGAAGCCTTATTATTTAAGTACACAGTTTATGCTAGTTACGATAAAGATGAACAATTGTATCTGGTAACAGAAGTGTAGATAATAAGCTTATAGAGTACATAAGATGAACCAATAATTATTTTTTAGCCATGAATATACCTTTTAACCAATCTTTCGATATACTGAAATTCTTTCGATAGAGTATTAATTTTTCAAATGAAATTAAAACTGTTCATCTTCCGTCAAGGAATTTGGGCTGACGATTGAGATTTGTGAATTGGGAAAAGGTCACTTTCTAGAATAACAATTAAATTAACTTAATCAAGAGTTTTGTTCACCTAAGACAAAAAAGTCGGGCTCGTCCGGGATTTGAACCCGGGACCTCTCGCACCCAAAGCGAGAATCATACCCCTAGACCAACGAGCCGACGAGGTAACGCTTGAAGAATATTATATGAATACTATAATTAAGACCCGATTATCATTTATGGTAATAGCCATATAAACGAACGAAGTTAATAAATATATTTACGCAGGTGAAGCAATACAACGGTGTTTTCGAAATACCCTCCTGTTTGCCAATATAGGCACGAAATGAAGTTCATCTTAAATTAGTATAATTTTACAAAAATATTGATTATCAAACTGTTTTTATACTAAATTTGTTGTAACTACATTAATTCAAACGGATTGTATTTAATATTAGGTACTGCCAGGTTAACAAATATTACGTTTCACAAAACGTAGAGTAATTATAGTTTTGTCGTTAATCTTTTGGTAATACACAATTGTTCTCTTTTAGATATCAATTAACAATATTATAGAAAGTTCTTTTTTTTTAAATAACATCCTTTTTATGACCTTATTCTTTTGACAGAGTTTTGATATCACTCAAAATTGGTCTATTCCACTACGTAATGCACGTTATAGGTTATACTGGATTGCTTCTTAATATCTCAATATTATAGTTCTATTCACACAAGTATTCTGTGTGAACGGATTTTTAATGGACGAATTAACTTTATTAATCTAGGCCCCTTTTAATTATTCACCTTCTTAAATAAAATGTACTAAGTAATGTTTTTACAACTGTACTCCAGTCGAAAATCTAATCAACGCTTGATAAGTCTCTCAAAAAATAAGAAAAAAGGACCAACGTAGAATTTCCCATGATAATCTATTTTCTATATGCTAGAAGTAGTTACAGCCGGTTGTAAATAGTGAGTATATAGTGACATTCACTTGTCAAGTTGCCTCCAGCCCTACTTTTCAAGCCCCACTTTCAAGTGTTATGAATCGTAGCATCTGCATCTCCACACATAAATATTATATGCGATCCCACAATTTCATTACGTCTAAGCAACAAAAGCTATTTCTTTTACGCAGCCTGTTTCATAATTAAGAAGGTTTTTTTTAATCGAAAAAATATCAACATCAGTTCCTTTATTCTTACGAGTGTTTATAATCACCGACGTTACCAGTAATAAACTCAATTGATCACACCAACCGGCCACAAATCACTGGGTTGCGTCTGAGCCCCTGAGTTTGAGTCACACAAGTATCCAAGGGCCTTTCAAGGCCCTTGGACACTTGTGGGTTGAGTACTGACCTTACTCAATGATGCATTAATTACCTGCATTTTTTCAAAAATGCATTTTACAAATGCTCTGAATTTGAAACATTCTAATCCAAAGTACAAAAACTACAGCCTAAAGATTCGCGTGGCTTTATTTTTCTGGTACAATGCACTTTTCCCAACAAAACATTACACACATCACCGAGCTCGTACAAGCCGGGTTGCCTCTTAAAGCAAAGCGATGAAACTTACACGAGAAACTTAAACTTACAAGTTTCGTCAATAAATAAGGCATACAGTAGTCGAAATTGAGTTAGGTTATATTTTAAAATACTAAGAAGCATTCTTAGTATTTAAAAAAAATCTAATGACCTCATCTTTCGAATTCCGTGAAGATAATCTAGTCCACCAAGAAAGAAAAACCACCTCATTTTTTCAGGACCTAAGTGATTCATCTGTAAAAACCCGAATTAGAAAAACGTAACCTAATTTGGACAATTCAACGTTAGCCGTACGTTCAGTGATCGTGATATCGGTAGGCAAGAGACCCGCTAACTCGGCAACATTTCCGTTGTACGGATTCTATACGCTTTTGTCTGAGCCTTAAGCGGCGCACACTGTGACTTACAGATAACCTTTCTATTTTGTTTGAACTCGACATACCACGAAGTGCATGTCGAAATCCAAATAAGTTAGATCCTACAACTATGGTGCACAGATTAATATGCTAAGATTTATAGCCATGTAGGTATATGAGGTTGAAAATCGCTGTAATAGTTTTGAACTAGCCCCGGCGAGCCATGCTATAGTGTAAAAAGTCCCTTCGGTCCACTTCCCGATCCACCATACCTATTGGAGTAAGGCAAGAAACTGCACCTAGAATCAAGGATCAAACCCAGATACGGTTCCACACAGATCGGCCTGAAATAAGACATTTTCTGTGGAATAAAATTGTATTTATTATCGGTGACCCGGTGGACGATATTGATGAGCTTCTTCGACCAGCACTATAGAGGTACTGCCAGTATACCATCGAAAATAACGTTCCACAGCGTAGGATCGGATACTAAACTCTACGCACACAACGCTGTCTACATTTATTTGTATATTTCCATGCTGCAAAAAAAGAACTCGACTACGAAAATAATAGTGTTGTCCGCAATGAAATGAAACTACGTAATATTAATTCCACTTTCTTTAAGTTCTTTACCACGACCTACGTTTAGTACATCTTCAGATGGGCAAATAGCAAAGACTGATATTCTGTCAATAATTTTGTCGCTAACTTATATGTATATTATCCGCTTATGCTGGTTGATTTTACGTAATCAAAATTATAAAAAAGATGTACCTGTTGAAGTTTAGACTCAAAAATAATTATTATTCCATTTGATTGAACTCGTGGCTTCAAAGGTATATTATAAATGGGGCATTTTTTGAGGCAAAAGTTTTTTTCATTTTTCTTCGTCTTGGTTATGCTAAAAGCTACGTCTTCACAAAAAAATTATTAGCACGTAATGTACTTCTTAGAAATTACAGGCTTTCAATAAATCAAATTTCATATCAACAATCATCATATCATCAAATATATTAATGAAATGTAACCAATACTTCGCTACTTCACTTTCAGTGACATACAGAAGGTAAAAACGAAAAAAATCGGGCTCGTCCGGGATTTGAACCCGGGACCTCTCGCACCCAAAGCGAGAATCATACCCCTAGACCAACGAGCCAATATGGTAATATTCACTGAATATAGCGTGACTGAACAAATTTAGGGACAATTGCCGTTTATGGTATACAAACGAAGGCAATAAATGTATTTACGCAGGTGGAGCAATAAATATTGGCTCTCGGCTCGCTCGACTATCAATAAATACACGATACCATCGACATTCCAAATATAATCTATAGTTCATGGTAATACTTGTTCTTTCCGTCGTGTTACAATTTTCCTGTAGAAATCTGAAATGAACTGTGCGTTTCTTTATTAACCATAAAAAAAACATAAAAAGGTAACAGTGCCTTTTCTGCTGGACTATCTATTCTCATACAATTCGCAAAAAAGACTGTAAAATATTGCCTTAAGGTAACAAGAGAAAGTGACGAAAAGTGTATTATTTCTAATTCTAGTGAATTTTTTCCCAAACCTTCTTATCATTTGATAAGGGAGGATCAGACAGGGTAACAGTTTTCAAAAATTCGATCGATCTACCATCAATTATGACGCTTCGATTTTACACGTACAATAATTCGCATCTTTTTGAAATCAGCTTCATGACATGCATAATTTGAGGTTCCATTTTAATTCATGTTTTAAAATTTACTTAAATAAAAAAAACTAGATTTACCTAAGTTCCTAAAAAGTACCTAAGTTCCGAAGTACCTAAGTTCTCAATTTCAATTTAAGCAGTTTAGTCTTTATATACATGGCGTCCGGAATAAGTAGCAGACAAAGAAAGACGTTATTCCTTGACAGTAAAATTAGTTGATTGTCGTTAAAATAAAATTTAAAAGAAAACGTTTTTTCAGAAAATTGAAAATAATATTCATAATTATTTGTCATCTTTTTCATACACACGATACCGCGACGCTCAGGGGAATAACCCGCGAAGACATCGCCATTGTGGGTGAACACTGCACTACGGGAAAGTATTGGGTGTATTAAAAAGAGTTAAGTGTAAATTTTTTTTTATAAAAAGGGCGTGTTTACGTTTTATTTCAACGACAATTTAATCCTTCATAGCCAACGAATAGCGTCTTTCTTTGTCGGAAATCTCTTCCCGGACACCGTGTATTTACGCCGCAAACAAAGTTACAAAGTCGTTAATTAGGTTTACATTTGGTTTAAAGGAGCCCTGAAATAATTATTAGCAATATGAATAATAGTTAATAGAATGTCTAAACTTAGTTTAATGTGATTTTCAAACCATAGTCACGACGAATTTGGTTGATTCCAATAAGAAACAATACAAATTATAAAACATTTTACACAAGTAGGGTTAATGCATAAGCACTTAGTCCACCTATGTTGGAAAAACTGTTTTATCTTGTGTATATAGTATTATATATCATACGAGTATATTTATTCACGTAGAATCCAGAAACATTTATTTAGTAGTTGGGACCTCGTCCGGAAATATTTTTATTTTTGTCGTAAGTTTATTTTTTATTTCTGTTAAGTTTATTTTTTATTTCTGTCGTAGTACCAGATGTCCGTTACTGTAGGGTGCATAAATTTATAACAGAAATGAACATATTTCTGAAATATATTCGGAAAATTTTTGTTTTACTTTATTTCACTCCAAAAGTAAATAGTTCAGCTACGACAAAATTCCCTAATTACAGGGTGAAATGGTATGAAATTATGAAGATTTTTAATCAAAGATTGTTCTCTTCCACTATAGATGATCAATCTCCAAATGCTAAGGATGTCGTAAAAGACTTTTGAAAATATTCTGTCACCGAAATATATTTATGGCACTGTTCAGAGCCCTTTGTATAACGAAGTCACACACACCTACTGTAATATTGTCTTCTATTAAATATTCTTTTTGCAATATTTTTTCAGAATTGTTACTCTAGTAGCATGCTGAGTACAGCATTACAAGAAATGTATATGCTATTTATTCCTTTCGATCTTTTTTACTAAGAATTTGTGGATGTTCCTACCGTGGGACGTTCGTGTGAGCTATGCGACGATTAGGCTTGTACTCAGTGAAACTGATCAGATTTTAACGTCTTTATGGAGGGATATTTAAAAAAAACCTATTAAATACGAGTAAAACACCCGCTCCGGTTATTAACGGGGTTCTGTAGATAATTAGATACGTATAAAAGTTTGAACATTTAATAGTACAAAGTGTTTCTATTTAACTATTTATAAATATCAATATTATTATTCGCCGTATTAATAATATATTGTCTGGAATAAGAGCACCTCTCACAGGCATAAAAATATCATGGATATTTTAAAAACTATAAGACCGAGGATAATCACTGTAATCTTTTAGTTAGCTTCTACCAACCCTATTTTTATCATGGTTTTGACTTAATAGTTTCAGAAATCAGTTTTTAAGCATTATGTCACTTTTCTACCAACCCTATTTTTATCATGATTTTGACTCAATAGTTTCGGAAATCATTTTTTAAGCATTATGTCACTGTTCTACAAACCCTATTTTTGTCACGATTTTGACTCAATAGTTTCGGAAATCATTTTTTTAAGCATTATGTCACTGTTCTACCAACCCTATTTTTATCAAGATCTTGACTCAATAGTTTCGGAAATCATTTTTTTAAGCATTATGTCACTGTTCTAACAGCCCTATTTTTATCATGATTTTGACTCAATAGTTTCGGAAATCATTTTTTTTAACATTATGTTACTGTTCTACCAACCATATTTTTGTCATGATTTTGACTCAACTGTTTCGGAAATAATTTTTTTAAGCATTATGTCACTGTTCTAACAGCCCTATTTTTATCATGATTTTGACTCAATAGTTTCGGAAATCATTTTTTAAGCATTATGTCACTGTTCTACAAACCCTATTTTTATCATGATTTTGATTCAATATTTCTATTTTTATCATGATTTTGACTCAATATTTTCGGAAATCATTTTTTAAGCATTATGTCACTGTTCTACAAACTCTATTTTTATCATGATTTTGATTCAATATTTCTATTTTTATCATGATTTTGACTCAATAGTTTCGGAAATCATTTTTTTAAGCATTATGTCACTATTCTAACAGCCCTATTTTTATCACGATTTTGACTCAACTCAGAAATAATTTTTTTAAACATTATGCATATTCTTAAAATCTCGAAAAACATATTTTTCAGTTCCTTGTTTATACCGTTTTCAAAAGATATACCACACGATATATTTTTACCAAAAAAAAATCGACTACTTAATTTGCCCGCTATAAAACTACCGTATAAATATATTTTCCTGCAAAGCGTGTAGGATATATTTATTACTACGATCAATTACAAGTTTTTACGTTAAACGGTTTCGAAGAAAATTGGCTGTGACCGACAGAAAGACAGACTGACAAGGATCCCTAAAAGCATTAAGATGAACGAGATAATTATGGATGAAGTTGCGCGAGTGATAAAAAGACTGAAGATTGATAAGGACACTGAGTTGGATGATTCAATAGTTGAAAAGCGAGTCAAGAGTATTGTAGGTAATAAATTCGTTCTTATGTGATACATTTTGGCAGATAGAAACCGTAATACAAAATTGAATGTAGCTATTCTAGTGATCTTATATAAGGAAATATATGTCCGAAAAAATGGTGTGATGAAAAAGCAACATACGGATCAGATCTTCACGTTATATTCACATTATTATATGATATACACATTATTATACTTCCTCCATAAAAGAATTTTGTTTATCCTGAAAAAATAAGAAACAATCACATAGTGTGTTTATTACACACAGAATAAAAACTCTTCGGACAGTGGCTAACATAGGCCTTATGAAGTGATAAAGCAGTTATATAGTTAAGTAAGCCTTGCACAAATAAACCTGTTAAGCATGAGGTTACGAGGGTTCCGTGCACATTTTCGGTACATATAAACATTTAAGGTTACATAATATATCTAAAAACTGCTTAAATATTAATATTATTGTTTATCATATAAATATATTGCTTAATATACTTTTCAGAGGCATAATATACATTTTTAGGCATAACATAATATAAAACAAATTCTTTGATTTGATTACTCGTAACTTTTTTATTATTATACATTTATATCTTTCTCGTATTTGTTGTCCAAATATAAGACATGAAAAATTTTAGAGCGGAATACATAAGTGTTTTTAACACAGACATATAAGTGTTTTTAACACAGACCTGGTAACAAAATGGCTTTAAAAACAGTAACTGTGGACAATATAACAAATCGTTGTAGTTCATGGAATATTTGTTTCTTCTCTACTCAAAGAGCCCTTTTTCATATATGGAGTACATATACTTACGCCGAAATTTGTTTTTAGCACCTTTTATTTCTCTGCCTGGGAGTCTTCTCGATTTATAACTTTATGTCATTCGAAACGACGCATGGCCAGACGACGTTACGAGCACAGCAATAGGGATTTAGGACCGTTCGTAGGAATCCTCAAATTAAATATATGAATGATTTTAGGTGTATCCAAAATTTTAACATTTTTTCCAAACATAATTCTCACGGTTAAAAGGGAGAAAATAAAAATTATAAATTCAAGAAATCTGAAGTATTTGAGGGGACCTATTCGAAGAGCAACATCGTTGGTAAAACCAAAAGATTTTTTATTGTTTATTAGATAAACGACGGAAAGAGAAAAAATAAAAAAGGGTAAAAACTACAGAAGCAAGAAGATCCGCATAAAACGGAAGCCGAGCACGAAATTTTTTTAATCTCGGCTTCCGTTTTTAGCTATAATTTATAAAAATAAAAGAAAAAGGATCACACAAATCACACGTACATACCGTACAAATGTTTCGACACTTTGGATATATGTACGGCCCGTCCGTTGCAACGAACGGAGACTCAGACCGACAGACGGAGAGGCATATCATTTTTCAAAGGTCAATTTAGATTATAATAAAGAATTGTATCATTTTTCAGCGGAAGATCTCCTTTCAAAAAGCTACATATACTCAAAGTTGATTACTTCGAAAAGTATCCGAATCATAATTACTTCTATCGTCAAAACCGGAGGCTAGCGTTCTAATCGTTAATAAAAGGACACATCCGCAATCGTGTGGAATGTAAAGATAAACACTTTTAAAAATGGGGTAACAGGTAAAAAAATATCAAAACACTCCGGGAGACTGTCACGCGCCAACAAGTCTGCGCTGAGTGTTCCCGCGTCACGCCCGTGTCACGTTTCATTTGAAAAACACTCCTCGGCGTGATAAAAATGCTTGTTACATTCAAAAGGACGAGACCGCGAGACAGGGCGCCGTCAGGGGGTGTGCCTTCTCCGTGTTATCCTCGCGTCAGGTAGCCGCCGAGCCAATTAGCCTCACAAATTAACTGCCAGTAATTTACTGAACGTGACCGCACCTCGTGCTGCTTTTGAATCTCATTTATTTTATACACTATATTTTTTAAGCTGAAGTGTCAGCCCTAATATTCATTAGGTTAACGGTTTCAGCATTAAAGTATTTTGTCATGTTAAATAAAAAACATTGCGTTTGTTTCGCCATCGTTTAAATTTCGTTTAAACGTGGAAGTAGAAAATCGAATCATAGTTTATAATACTTAATTATTCTCTAGATCTCTTTAACACGGAGAGCGCGGATGTCGACACATTGTCGACGTACTCGTACGTACAGATATTGGGCGTTTATTTTGCGCGTTTGGGCGTTTATTAGTTCGTCGCGAAAATTGTTTATACATAAAAACAGTTAAACCTAAAAGAAATAAAGGTAATTAAAGAAAACCAAAATCCAATTAACCATAAAAGTTTTCTCCCTGTGTTTTCTAGTATCGCGTGAGACGTGATTATAAAGGGTATCCGCGATCCCTATCCGAAAACGAATATCAATGAATCTCCTGGTTATAAGTAGATCATTGGCGAAAACCGGAATTTATTAAGGGAATTTATTATAGCACGATAAAAATTTCAAAAAAAATTTTCTGCACGAATCCTTATATATTTCATTACGTACACCTTACCGCCAGGAAACGTTATTTATAGTTATATTATTAAAGGCAGCCGTTCGAAGGTTGCAAATAAATTATATCTTGAGCATAAGTAATAAAGGTGAAAATTGTTTGACAAGTGAGAAGAGAGAGATGCTATGTTGCCCACTCTCTTCTCGTATGCGAAAGCGCATTTGTTATCAAAGTCAATTATTAATTTAGTCGACTGCGAAATCTCTTTGTGTTCAGTTATGTTGCGTGGCCGCACTCCGTTATCGAAGTGTGTGACAGGCTAAACGAAACGTTTGATATCCAGTGGATAGGTCGATTTGGACCTATACGTTGGCCTCCACAATCACCAAACATCACCCCATTGGACTTCTTCGTGTGTGGATTTATTAAAGACTCAGTGTTTCAGAAAGATTGTGACAGTAAAATAGAGATGCGTGCGCGTATTATCGCTGTTTTTGACAAACTTAAAAGTACCATTAACCAAGACGTTTCTCTATTTTATAGAGTCCATGAACAAACAAAAAAACGTGTGCAATAATGTGTCGAAAACGGGGGGGGGGGGGGCGACATGTTGAAAGTGCTTATGTCATTTAATGTGTTCTTTAATTTTCATTAACTTGTAATTTTACAATTTATTTTTACTTCATTCCCTTGTATTTTTAAAACGGAAACTGGTGCCTTAAATACAGAAATTTGTAAGATCGCATAATTTTTGCAGACTTGTTAATAAGTAACAAAATAAAAAAAAAACAAAGCGCAGTGTGATGTTTCTTACAGAGTGTGTTAGTTATATCTGCAATGAACAAATAAATGACTAAATATTAAGTAATACTTTTTCGCTTCCGCTCTCAAATCAGATAAAAATGGATAGCTAAGGAAAAACTTCAGTGGAAATTATATCAAATTTACAATACATATTTCTAAAATACAACCAAAAAGACAAAGACAATACAAGACAATAAGCTTCCGCCCGCGATTTCGTTCGCGCGGATTACAATATTGTGGCTTAAGTGTCAATCCCGACTATAATTTATCTGTGTTCCAAAAGCCAGTCGTATTCAGTAGTAACACAGTCATCGAATTATAAAAGGTAGAAAATTGTGTTTGCTGTACACATGAACTTAGGAATTCAGAATATACGTTACACCAAAATCAAATTTCCGAAATTTTTCTTACGGGCAATACTATGTGATCAAGTGGAAACCTAGAGAACATGGTAAAAGATGGATGCTATCCGTCAAGAATGATTTCAGATTTCTGGATAAAAAGTAGCGTGATTGTCGTTGAAATAAAATATAAAAGATGACTTTTTTCAGAAAATTGAAAATATTTTTTTATTTATCAATTAAAATTTAATAAATTTAATTATTTATAATTTTTTTCGTACACACGATACTCGCGCACATTGTTTAGCACCACTCGGAGGAATAACCCGCGAACGAGTGGCGCAGCCACTGCGGGTAAACACCGCACTTCGGATAAGTATTAGGTTTGTTAACAAGGGGTAAGGTGCAATACTTTCTTTTTTTTCAATGATATATATATATATATATATATATATATATATATATATATATATATATTTATATATTACATACTATTTTTCACTTTTATACTTACATCAAGCGCGTGAATTCTACCTGGTCTGATAGATTTTTTTTGTTCTTCCCTAACTTGAGAATATAGATAACTTTCGCGCGAATATAAAAAGTCTTTCATCCAAACTTATTTATTTATCTGATTTACTGTATTTAATTGATACATACCACGGACTTATTGCTACGAGAGCAATCTCGTACCACCAACCATAACACTAGACCAGCTCCTTCGACGAACCGCCGGGAATTGAGCTCAGATCAAAAGGCATACGCCGTATGCCTTGTGAACAAAGGCCGTATGCCTTGTGATCAACCCAACATCAACCAATGGAAACAGCAACTTCCAACCAAGCAAATAATATCTTGTCACTTATATGAATATCAACAGGTATCGGATGACACAAAATACTGCTTGTTTATTGGTTTGCTTAAACCAACTAAAAACAATTGTTTTTGGATCTTTACTTAATACTGTCAATTCGGAAAAACACGGAAAAATTACTGTCGCTCAAGTACACTTACGTCTGACAGGTCCTGTAATCGCATATGCGCATTTGCGCGCAACACATACATCGTACTTATGTAGGTAGTGTGCCAACGGCCGACTACTGCCGGCTTTTGTTGGAGAAGGTGTCCCACTTTCCTTCGACTCATTGTATGCGTACAGGAGCGTACGCCGCTGACTAAATGTCTCCCGTCTCCGTTAGCGCTTGTTCAATTGTATGTTCTAACCTGAATAATTTAGTAAGTTTCGAGTCAGTGAGCGTCGGCCAGAGTCACTCCTATCTTTTTGTAGGACACGTGTTTTAAAGTATTAAATATCATGTGTTCTATTTTCTCCAATTATTACTGGACCGATTGTTATCGGTCATATGCCTTGCGTCTAAGAGCATTATAAAGGTTACCTTGCTATTTTTACTTTGTCGTCATTTTGTCCGCATATCAATCAATTATATCGAGAGCTACACGAGATACCGTCATTTTTATTAATAACCATTGCTTCTCCACTTGTTTAAACTCAGTATGGTTCCGTTAAATCTAAATTAAAATCAAGTTATACGTTCCATATCATATACTAGTATTTGTCTTCGTTTTGTTAATTAGTTGTTAAGCTGCTTTATTTTCAAGTAACTATTAATATAATATAAAAGCAACATAAATTAAAGATTAATTTATACTAATTTTTTAACTGTATACATTAAAATTAATATGATTTTTTTCAGTACACACTTGATATATTGATATTATGCATAGTAGATCTACTATGCACAATAATTCTATTTTAATAAAATAACTCTATTTAAATATTCCTTTCTCCACATGTGCAAGTTTCTGGGAGTATGGTCAATAAAATACAGTTACTTTAATGAAGGAGAACATTTTGTCCAGTAATCCATGAGAGTACAACAAATAAGGTTAATAAAATATTATGGTATTATAATAGGCTCTTTTTAGTAAGAAGTCATGAAAATACAGATTAATTAAAAACAATCAGGGAAAAAATTTAAAAATTATTACAATAAGCGAGTTATGAGTTTTTAAATTGAATGGCGGGGGATAGAGTGGAGACATCTCCCTGTCTTGTTTGTTCTCGTGGGATACAATGAGAATTATAATAAATGACATTACAATTCAGCATTGTATTTCTCGTCTAAACGTCAAATTTATAATTCGATCAATTTTTAAGTTTTATCAAAAATGTTTTCACTCTTGGTCAGCTTATATCTTGAAATTATGATTTATAAAATGAAAAAAAATAGTTTAAGGCCTTTTTGCTTTCAATAATACGAAAATATACATAATTTTATTACTATAAATACATTACGCGCATTTTTGAAATGCATAAAAAATCAAAACGGTCATACGTTTTTTTAAATCGTGTTGAAGATTGACGCCTTTTATAGGTTCTTAGAGAACTGCTAAATTAATTTGACTGAAAGTGAGTAAAAGAAGTATAAAACTAAAAAAAGTCGGGCTCGTCCGGGATTTGAACCCGGGACCTCTCGCACCCAAAGCGAGAATCATACCCCTAGACCAACGAGCCGATGTCGTTAATGCCGTAATGATTCTATCGTGGGCCATCAACCAATTTACTTAAATGTCAAGCAATTTGCCTTTTACGAATACATTACGTTTATTAAACGAAAACACGACCGATAATAATACAAGAAATTTTTTCAAACTTTCGCGATTCGAACACATATTTTATTTGATTTGAATCTCCTATATCTTTGAAGACTCCTTCCCGTGACCACAGGCTGTGCAACCAGTCAGAAACGTCGGGACATAGTGAGTACTTAGTATATAATATCTAGGTTTACTCATTAAATATATAATTACCGCGAAAAAACCCGATTCAAATCAAATAAAATAATACAAGAAATCTTGCGTAAGAGGCCATTCATTCGAATGCGATTTACACAAGTGCCGATTAGCCACGTTCAAACATTATCGTAATGACAATTGAAAAAAATAACCAATATCTGGTTGAAAAACTTTATGTAATGGATAACATATTGAACGAATTTTGAATACTTTGGATATTTTGTTCTTACCTATCTCCGGCCTCGTCTTATATTTCGCAAAACAGTAAAGCATATTATGGTTATAACATTAATTTACGAAAACCCTTATTGAATAAAAAGTGGTATAAACAAATAACGAATTCTATTAAATTTACATCTGCCTCGAGATTTGATATTACACATTAGCATAATTAGGAATCTGAGAGATGACAATTTCAACGTTAATAATAGCTAATATTAGGTTATAATAAAGCGATGCACAACTGAATCACGCGAATAAAGGAATAAATAAAAAACTCATACAGTTGCTGAATAGTAAATGGACGATGAAGTTTACGAGAGAAGTTATAATTCGCAAATCAAATTATGGTCTCTGACATATCGTGACCGCAGAAGTTGAAAATTAGTTAAGTTTAATAATTTCATAATAATCAATAAATTGAGGCATATGACCGAATTACCTCTTAAACCTGTAATGATGTAAAATTGGATTACTTTTATTTTGTCAAGTTTATGTTTTTACAAATTTTAACAATACATTTCTTCGTGGTGTTCGGCTCATTGTAAAAATGATAGGGTTGCCTTTTAATTTCAACTAAAATTCTAGTTATAAACAGCATCTATATGGAAAAATACAATATTTCTCCTTCTTGCAAATTTAGCATCACATTAGGGAATTTTCTTTCTTTTCCTAAAGTGTTGGCAAAGTGAAGCGACGAATTTATGTTCTATTTCCTGAAAGTGCTGGTGACATCACACTTCCTAAAACTTCCGCAAGCATCAGTATTCTAACCGTCGGCAGTGAATGTAATTTCTATAACATACACCAATGTGCAGTGAAATGGTGTACGCAAATAATTGCGTTCTTCTAGGAACGTGGCTGAAGTGAAAGGCACGCGATATACCGACGTACGTACGAGGCATCAACATATCACAACCGATGTTTCGAATTTGTTCATTTATCGAAGCGGCTCGTTGGTCTAGGGGTATGATTCTCGCTTTGGGTGCGAGAGGTCCCGGGTTCAAATCCCGGACGAGCCCTCGTTTTGTTCCTTCAATTAAATAAATAACAATAACCAAAACTTCCCTCATGAAACTACAATGAAAACCTTTGTTTTGGTGTAACATTATGTATAAAGACATTAAAAATTATCGTTAATTTTAAAGTCAATTATTCTCTATTTCTCTTTGCAGGAATTGATTACGAGACAGAAAAATAGGAAGGTTAGGTAGTATATTAGGAATATCTGAAGTTTTATGAGCTTTTGTCACGAAGAAGTGATAGGAGAATAAAATTAAATTGAATAATTCATAGCGGATGAAATATGGTCAAAGTCAAAAAAATCCACTAACCAGAAAGTCAAAAATTATAATTGTTGCTAAAATTGTAAACTGTAACATTGCTATTGTTTACAGTATAATAATAAGCAGAAAGTTTATGTGAGTAAAGGTAGAGTCGACATTGTTATGAAGCTTTTTTCGTACACTGACAAATCTGTTGAATTGATAAAATTGATAATTAGAACATTGTAAAAATAAGTGTTATGCGACTTATTTTACTCAATATAATTTTTTTTGCAAAAACCACCAAAATTTCACATCAGTTTGATTACCAGTATTTGTTTTATATTCCCAAATGATTTTTTCATACTTAATATATCGAACACTTTATATACCATAATGTTTTTAAAAATAAATAGATATTTTCTAATTTCGAACTGACTATGAAACGAGAAATTTAGTTACGTCCGCTATCACTTAGGTCCGCTATCACTTTACAACTTTACATTGAAAATTAACTCTAATTAAATACAATGCTCTAGATCATGCCTAGTCCAAATTAAAAGTAATTCAATAGTATTTTAAGGCTACTATTCTGGTACTACTGACGACGTCATACGAAAAACAACACGGTAGCTCCAGTTCTCTCCAACTACTGAAAAATGTTTTCGAAATCGATATCTCATTGATTCGAAAAACGAAGTCAGAAAAATCTTTAAAACGGATAGGAATTATGAAAGTTACTAATTGAAACTGCAATAATCCAGGAATAATGAGAGATGATTCCTGGATTATTATGGATGAGAAGTCAAGAAAACAAAAGTGATCGTAAATGCACTCATTTCAAATGCTTTGAACAGGTAAAGAGAGATCATAGAATATGTAAGGTCCGCAGAAGAAATTCTCAAAACACAGGCCGCACGCACACCGGGCACCGTTTACACGGACAGTTTCGTTTAAATATGTGAAATTAAACTATGTATTGTACTGTTATACTCGTTCACAGTACATGATTTCATTATCATAGCTCAAGTAGATCCCGAAATATGGACCTAATAAAATACGTCATTTTGGCAATCACTGACGAATCATAAGTTATTTTTAATAACTCTAGTACCATGTAATTTGGAACGGATAGAGAGTCTTGTATGGAATGTATAAATATGTGAATTGGATTAGCCGGAACCCTTCGATAAACTTATTCCTGATGATATTTTTTAAACAGTTCCCTACGTTCCTACTGAACGAATAACATTGTTTTACGTGTCATTAGCTTTACTTCATATTTATACTTCGAAACAGAAAATAAATTTATAAAATAAAACATATTTTGAAATTAAATTTATAATAGACCGTATAATGACATTATCAATTAAGCTATTCATTTGGACAATAATTTGAAATATCATAAAACGTGCTGACCAAGTTTTTCTCGCAACGCACAAATACCAAAGCCATAAATGTGGGACTTACCTCCTTCTGATACTCGAATTCGAACATTTTATTATTTCTACTGCGATTAATCAAAATACTTAACTAACTTGGGCAGGGAATTCCGTATTTTGATAGATTTTCTTTGTGATACTGGATTTAGCTTGCATTAGAATTTCGGCCAAGAATACCGGAATCTGCTAGAACTTTGCAATTTTGCGAGAATAAAGTTACAAATGTTGAATTTCTAACTTTATTTTCGTTTTATTCTCCACTACAATGGAAATTGTACATCTCTCTCTCTCGCTCTGGATATTTTTATGCCATTCAATAGGTATAAGGTAGCTTATGTATTACATGATTGCATAGATATCCTGCGCACAATAAAGGTAAGGGCAAATGTCGTCAAGCACGTTGTAGAGAATTGGACGATTATAGTGCCTGGACTTGCAACAAGTATGATAACATGTATAGTTTTCAGGTGAATATCGCGTCGCTATGTCGAAATATTCGTCCTATGGACCTTCATGTGACCTAAGGAAATTGAAACTTATTCTTATAACGAGGTAATTATGGATCGTTTTGGTTCTGAAGGCAGTTCTATTGAGAGGTTCTAGTATATTAGGAGGTCGAATAATGCTAATAATAACGATTCAGCATTGGAATAGTCAGTAAGTCAATCGGTACAGAAGAAAAGGTTCATTGGGATGTTGAAAATAAAAATAATATAAGCGTAACTTACAATTTCAAAATGTTGTCAGTGTCCTTTGTGTAATGTATGTATTAACATGTTTTAATGTTATATATAATATGCAGCTCCTAGTGACGTACAGATTGTGCTACATACCAAAGTATTTAGCGCACCATTCTTATGCTATTGAATATACAAACTTTTATACTCGTCGCATTTAAATATGTACATGTATTTTGAAAGAAGACACGAGAGTACCTAACCATGGTCGTAATTAACAACCTTATTAAGTAAGTAGCAGAGCGCTCGAGTAATTAACAACGTTATTAATTATATCTTTAAAATATATTCCAAGAAACCAAGTGAGTAACTAGCTTTTAGCTCAAGGATCTTCTAACATAATATGCTTTTAAATATATACAAACTTTGCCAAGAATGTACCTAACGCGAGGCTGAATACGATACAAAGTATTATGCCTCCACAAAGATTAAAACAGAGAATGAATGAAGAAGAGACTATAGATAGATCACCAGAAACTATCTCAAAGTGCTAAACTAAAGGTTTTGCGTAACGTATACTGTGCGAGCGACGCAACAAGACGTGAATATAAAGAGTGAATAAAAACGGTAAACGCGAACCAGATAACTGGAAAACATCAATACACTCTATTGTACACCAAAGCGCAACGCAGAAGAACAACTTTTTTTTGCTGATGTGTCGACGGCCGACAATTGCCGATTTTATACAAGATCAATGGCCGACTTTCTCTACCGCGCTTAACAGAGACGGCATACATTTAGTCGTGCGCACTGGAGACTAAATGTATGCCGTCTCTGTTAGTGCGTGTTCACTGGTAGGTTATATCATTTTTTCGCGTAACTTGTAATTCATTAACTCGTAACATTTTTGTAGAACCTAAAAGCGTGTGAACCAATTTTGTACAATGCGTGCGTTAAAGTATTAAATACAGTGTGCTCTATTTTCTCCGATTATTGTCTGACCTATTATCTGTGTCTGCGTTGCACGTAAGAGACACGAGCCAGTAATCCCTTTATTAACTCAAATATAAACTTAATATAGAATTGCATGTAATAAAATACATACACCAAAGGTAACGAGTGAACTAGAGCTTCAAATATTATCTGCAGTACGGTGTTTATCGAAATATGACCGATCAAGAGCACGCCAATTAAGATAAAGTTCTCTTTGCTGATATCGATTTAAAGTACAGTTAATGATATAACCCAAATGCTTCAGAATTCGTCGTCAATATATTTACATGTCATCATATTATCGTAGTATAATCGACAAAGTAAAATGTTTCTCGTATACCCATTTCTTTGGTTACATTTATTTTCCATTACTTTTCAAATTTTAAATGTTAATAAACGTAATTCACATATTATTATCAATAAAGATTAGCCCTTTACGTGCATTACATTATGTCCTCGTTTATTTATTATAAATTGCCGAGCATGTTGCAACCTTCAATTGAGTATGTGCACAATGCATAAATAAGGGGCATTAAGGATATTATGAGCACATTACTTCCGCGCATATAACGAATACCTAACGGTTCATAATTATTTGCTGCATTTGTATTTTATTATGGAAAATATTTTATGAGTTAACAAAATAAATCTTTGCGATTCATCCGACTTTAACGATGTTAAACAGACAACGTTTGAACGTATTTCAAAACTCATACAAGCGGCTCGTTGGTCTAGGGGTATGATTCTCGCTTTGGGTGCGAGAGGTCCCGGGTTCAAATCCCGGACGAGCCCTTGTTTTGATACCCTGATCTTTTTCAAATTTGACCAAGATTATTTATGAAATATAATGGCTATTAAATGGCAACTAATATATAATTGTCATTTAATAACCATTACATTTATTCGAAGTATTCGCGGCCAAAATGTATGCCATGAATTAATTAATAAAGGCATCTCTCCTCTCCTTCTTTCATCAGAAAATTTATTCAGGACGTTTGATTACAATAAACGGTACAGTATTTTTTAACACAAATTGCGGCTTCAATAGTTACGGGGTGCGCATTGCGGTGATAAATTCTAAAATCTATAAAACATTTACCTGCATAACCACCATATTTCAATGTAAAAGGAAAAAAATTCACTGGCAGATTCCAAAAATATCTTCGAAGTTCATTTATTTGGGTACCGCATTTTTAATTTAATAGGTTTACTGCGCGTTTACGCATTCGAACTTTTCTTACATACCACCTTGTTCATATACTTTTCAAATAGGCAAATTTTGTTAGGGGTGTAAATTAAACTTGTGTACTTACACTTTACAAAAACAGTCAATATACAGCCTTACTTCAGCTTTTATTGGCATAGTGATTTAATTGTTTTACAACCTATGAACACATTATCTATAACCAGGCATCTACCTGCTTATTCGATTGGGAAATTCAAAAGTTTTCCTCGGCCCGTTGTTATAATTTCCCAAATTTAAGTTAGGTTCTAGTATATTAGGAGTTCGAATAATGCTAATA
Organism: Druceiella hillmani; assembly: GCA_039881145.1. Classification (NCBI taxonomy): domain Eukaryota; kingdom Metazoa; phylum Arthropoda; class Insecta; order Lepidoptera; family Hepialidae; genus Druceiella; species Druceiella hillmani. The sequence goes on along the minus strand of JAYKKI010000140.1, from coordinate 2,458,680 downwards.
ATAACGATCCAGTATTGGAATAGTCAGTAAGTCAATCGGTACAGAAGAAAAGGTTCATTGGGATGTTGAAAATAAAAATAAAGACAAATTAAATTTTAGCCACGATTTAGTTTATGAATCAGCAAGAGAAAAAAATTTGAAATACTGAATAGAATTTTACGGGGAAAAGTTTCCAATATTGTAATATTGAACGACGTTTGAGTTTTGATATAGATGATTTGATATTTGATAGAGCCTTTTTTCAGCTTTTATTGGCATAGTGATGTAATTGTCTTACAACCTATGAACACATTATCTATAACCAGGCATCTACCTGCTTATTCGATTGGGAAATTCAAAAGTTTTCCTCGGCCCGATTGGGAAATTCAAAAGTTTTCCTCGGCCCGTTGTTATAATTTCCCAAATTTAACATTGCGTATTTTTTTTCGTCAGTACTTACTGATCAATCTTTTTCATCCGATGAAATTGTTTCAACATACTTTTAATTAATTTATGTATTTCTAGTACGTATTTATTATGCAACACTCACAATATCTTTTATCCATTACAATTTTCTCCCATTTATACTATTGATTCGTTCCTGTAATTGATTACAAATGTTTATATTCGATTAAAATGTTTTTAATAGGTTTTTCGAAATTTATCTCATTCATTACTCTCTCATCATACTGTACCTTAAAACGAATTTTCGTTTCATTTCATAAGATTTTGACTTTATGACGTTAATTTCTAATTTGAAATTACTACCATCGTTATTAAGACTTTAAACATTACTTGTTGTAAATAATGAATACAACCTTTCTCCTTTTTGACGCACGTATTTTACTTGATATTTTGTCATAGGAAATCTAATTATAACCTATTACCCAGAATTAAACGCGAATCACCTCAGAGTAAGATGCAAGGAAAATACGTCTCATTTTCAGCGCTCACATATCCGGAGTGCATGAATAACAATTTTGAACTCTCCGCGTTTAAACTTAATTTATTTTATTATAAATTGGATACTCAATAAATTAAACCTATAAATTGGACTTTCAACTCTCCTGAATCAAGTAGCGATATAAAGTTTTAACTTCACTTTTACAATTTTGTGTGCTACTTCTCTCATAAAAGATATAAGCTAACAATAAATTGTTTAAGAAGCAAAATATTCTTTCAAACAGTCCTTTGCGATTTTTAAGATTAAGACACTACATCGTTGAAATGAATAACTACATAAACGTAAGATAGTAACAACAATAAGACAATAACAATATTACCTCTTTTAAAACGCAGCACACAGCATTCAAACACAGTACACGGCATTCATAGCGCTTAATAAATATTCAAACGAGCAATCGATTGTGTGACACTCGGAAAATGAGGTTACTAGCGTATGGAAAATATTTACATTGATAGATTCAGTATGTGTAAAACGGAACCTTGGTTCCACGACTTTAAACATCGTAATTTTTCCCCCAAGGCTATAACTGACGTTTTATTTTTTCATAAAGAGACTGGAAACGATGGCAACAGTTTTGATATTTTTTCGTAATTCTATTTATCATATTACTGGAAATATATTGTCTTGCATATTAATTTCTTACTATAAGGAGAATAAAACAAAATCAAGAACACTGATCAACTAGATACTCGACCACAGAGAAAATTTCTTAATGAAATCCATTACGTTCGAACCGTGGAAGTAAGGGTCTATCGCCAAGGTTTGAACTTCCCGTAGTCATTTTAAATTCAATACATTAAAATAATACGTTATGTTCATATTTTTTATTTGATATTGTCTCATTTAAAAACTATGTTTCAATAAAAACCAAACCATTTATTTCACCGAATCTATGTACAGATAGTGAAATGTTTCAGAATTGATTATTTACCGACTTTTAGCCGTAGCTTCGCACGCGTGCATTTTTTACATTTGTTGAAATTAGATTAATAAAAAATAAAAAAGATATATAAACATAGAAATAAGCAATTAACATAATTTAATTTCACCACCAAATAACTGCTTATATAAAATAGATTGTTTATATTCCCATGGTTACTTCGAAAAATTAACATGGCTATTTAGTACCAACCCTCTCAAAATTGACATTTCTGAGACTGAAAATAAAGGCTAGAGATTTATTTGAGTGAATTAATGAATGTTTGTGACTGTTATTTTGCATGTTTTGAATAATATATCTAGAACCATGAATGAATGCTCCGGCTAAACAAAATTTAAAAGAAATAATGTATTACTTCATTTAATCCTTATAAAATTTCTAAAAATTTCAGAAAATAAGAGAAGTGTTCTAGAATCGCTAATTTTTTAATATTTTCTATGGTCGAATGATCGAAAACAAAAACAGGCACTTATTAAAAACGATTCGTTATATACCAACCATTATTCAATTTTCACGCAGATAGCCATCACGAGATTGTAATCTGTAATGTTAACGCGTTTGGTTATTCATCGCCGCTATTCTGACTTCGGCTCATTGGTTCAAATGTATGGGAGAGAAAAGTGGTCAAGAAAAAACAATAGAATATATTGATGAGATAACAATAAGATACACGAATTCGCACTACGAGGGTTTCGTACACATTTAAGCATTTATAAATATATAATGGTATCTAATATTCCTATTAACAACATTTTAATTTTTTAGAACGAAAATATATTGCCTAGTATATCTTTTACAGGCGCATATTTAAAAAAATTATGTGATATAACTATAAATTGACGATTTTTTCCCTTTACTTGTGAGACCTTGCTTCTTGCGAAATTTCATGATACGCGGCTTAAATGGACGTATTTTTAGAGTTCTTCTTGATTGCGCTGAATTAGAAGCTTGATTTGAAGCTCCAAGGAATCGTAGACCTAAGTATTTGATATTAATTTCAAGTCGATACCTGCACGCGTTCCTGAGAAAAAGAGTCTTGACAGACTGATAGACAGACAACAAAGTAATCTTATTCTTCTGGCTTCTTTTTATTTTTTTAAGTACGAAACCCTGAAAAATATTTGAGTTTATATTAATAGAAAATAAAAGTCGAAAATTCAAAGAAAATGATAAAGTCTCAATGCGTTTTCAGAACACCGACGAGCTGTGCTATAAGTATACTAATAATTTCAGAATCCCTGTCTCTAACGAAAATCGCTAATAAAAACTAAATGGAGGAAATTGAATAGAGAAAACAGGTTAAAATGTGCGGTTCTAAAATACAGGAAAACGAACTAAGTAACGAACGAAAAGAAAACAATATGAACAAAGAAAAGATGTGAGTGAAAACCATTTCTTGCAACAACAAATTATATTTCCACCACTTAAACACAGTTAACAAACTAATAATCATTTTTCAGTAATTGAAATTTTTTTCAAATTAAATAATAATCAAGAAACGAGCAAACAATTTTGTACAGCTGAATGTTTGCTAAAGTACAATGTTAAAGTACTATGGATCAGTTATTTTGGTCCTTTACCAGCAATACATAAGATAGGTGACCATCGATCGAGTACAGAAGCAGTCTCTTAATGCGCAAGATAGCGAGTTCAACTTCGTGGCTGTTTCGAAGTCGATTCGTAAGTTAACCCTGAAAACTTTAAGAAAAATTGATGCCCACCCTGGCCACCCGCTTTACGTAAGAGAGCAGTCGTAGTCAAAGCTGGCAATAGCAACAAGTAGAGCGAGCCGCGCGCCAAGGTCGGCCGCGAGCGAGCTCGCAGGTAGCTGGCGCGATCGATTGGCGTCCCCGCGCCCGCCGCCTCCCGCAACCTTGACACCCTTCCTACTCCGTCTGTGCCGTCTTTCATTCTCCTATCATCTTAAGTTTTGGAGTAAACGATTTGCTTAATGAATTCTGTCCTATCTTTCCGGCTACGTACTTTGGCAAAGCGATTACGGTTACAATAGACTTCTTAGTTACATTATGAGGCAACCAGAGTATTAATTTGATATATTTCTGACGTAACTTGCGTGTCCTAAAAACGACCACAGTGTTACGAAATATACTGAAGAAACTAAAAACGGATGACCGCGACCGCGGCGGCGACCGCGGCGGCGACCGCGACGGCGATCGCGACGGCGACCGCGACGGCGACCGCGACATACCAAATATGAACGTAACCTACCTATTTAACTTATCTAACGTTCCTATTTAAAGGTAGCAATTAAGTAAGTAGTGAAGAATTTTTAAATATCTAAAAAATATTAGTTGAAAGATATTAATCTTTCAACTGATATTTCTTTAGGTTATCTCAAATCATTTTAATGTATTATTGTAGATATTATTTACAAAATTTAAAAAAAAGTCATTTGACTCGGATTAATTCACATTTAATGCATAGACTGATCTGCTCCCAGTGATTACGGAAATACATAATCAAAAATTATGTAATAAAGCCTTATAATAAAGCCAATGTTAAGTTAAACTATTCTGATGTTCCTGGTTCATTGACAATTAGCTGTTTTCGAATCATAGTTCAAATAGGCATTCGTAATATTAACAAGTAACAAGTTATTTTTATAGCAAAAAAAACTCAGGGGCGTAGTCGTTAAGTTTTACGACTAGTTTTTCCAGCGTATAATTATAATATAAACAAACTATACAAACACGCTAATGAAGGTGATGTCACCGCTACGTTAACGAACTTCATGTTATTACTGCATCGCTGACGGAGCACATCGTTCACGAGTTTTATTCAAATAGTTCAGTGCGCGTCATTAACATATAACAAAGTATTAATCATACGTCGACATTTAGTTACTAAATATAACGGATTCATTAGGACTTACAAGATCTAGTTAAATGGAGAAAAATTAAATATTTGGCTGCTGGATTATTGAATGTATCGTTTCAAAAAGTTCCAAAAATTATTTTTATAACTTATGAATAGCTATTTAAATAAACTTAAATATATCCTTATAACATAGAAAAACCTGTAAAATAATTTATCACAGAGTTAAATTTATTTAAATCACTATTTGTAGTTTTGTAAACTAAAAATTAATAATTACAAAGAAATGTCATTTGGCAGGAAAATTGTATCTGCACGAAGATAATCCGAATTACGAGAATAATTACTCACATTAAAGTGTTTATAGAGGAAATGTAAAACAGTAGGGGACAAGGATGTATTTTCTCGAGCTCGGGGAGAAAACTCTGCTCCAACTCTTGAGTATATACAAAAGAGGATTTAGAAACAAAGTATTTTAGGAATTAATATTTTACTAACATTTATTTGTCAGTAAAATATTCATTCCTAAAAAACTTTTTCACGAAATCTCCTTTTTTTTCGTCTAAACTATAAGTTTAGACTTGTTTAATATTTCGTTGTCTTGTTAATAAAAAAATCTCTAAAGTTTTGACGAAAACTGTCAATGAAAATTTAACTATTTGAGAAAGCATTATGAAAATCAACACGCTTCTTTTATGTTAAATAACGAATAGCCTACCTATTCGTTCCTTTCACCAAAATTAGGCAAGAATTGCAACATTAACGGTGTCCTCACACTTGTGTTGACAGATGTCTCGATATTCACGGGACGTTCCAATTGTTTAGGGTGCATGAGCCAATCGTGCATAAAACTCATTCGGGACGCCAAGAGTCGCGATTTTTTGACACTATTGACAATTAAACATTTAGAGCGCATTGAACACAACAATACATGGCAAGTCGAACGCACGAAAATTTTATAGAGAGAAGATTGCAGTTACAGTAATATTACAGACGATCCTAAATGATACTACTAAGGGTTAATAAATAAAAAAAAAAACTGTTAAAATTTTTTTCAAGTTCACTTAAATAATAAAATTATAGGACTGACTGTTTATTGTGAATGTTAAAGTAATACTATCGATATTCAAAATCTTGGATCAAAATGCTATAAAAAAGTAATATTACTTGTAAAATTACCCCAGTCATAACTACTTCTATCATCAAAACTCGAAGCTGGCGCAACAATCCATAAAAAAACTAAACTTAATAATTTGTTACGAAACGCTATTTCAACGTCATGAGAATTGTATGATATCATGAAGAGAAATCTGTTTAGGTGCCTGATGTTGGGTCGCATGCGTCATTATTTTTTCTGCCTCAACTTCTGCTTCTGAAACATGACCGCAAAATTACTTGATAATTCAATATTGATGATTGGTTAAATTATATTTCCTGTCTTTATTTCTAACCCCATTTTTACCATTTTCTAAATATACCACATTTCCAAATTAACAGGATTGTAAAACAGTGTTAAGATTTAGAGACATATTCAACAAGAAACATATTCACCAAAACATACGAATCATTTAGTTTTACCAAAAAAGATAAGATTGCTGATATACCAAGTATTCTCAATTTGAACTAAAGTTACTTTTCAGTAATTTATTATAACTCCTTCGATGCTTTCATTATCGAACGTTGGAAAAACGTCGTAGTTTATTGGTAAATTGTATACTTTACATTGCTTATTTTAACCATTTTATCCGTGGATAACGTTTCTAAGACTACAAAAAATTTAACATTTCGTCCACGAAATCCCCGGATTAAATCAAAATATCAAAACAAGGGCTCGTCCGGGATTTGAACCCGGGACCTCTCGCACCCAAAGCGAGAATCATACCCCTAGACCAACGAGCCGATAGCACTAATGCCATAATGGTATAATCCTTATTGGTACAATATCATTCGTATTGTCTTTGACTGAAAATTAATTTATGACTGTTTGATTAGGTGCCGAATCGCTCCACGCGATAGCATGCCGACGAGCTGTTACATTGCGACCTGAGCCATCGTTATCACTTAATACAAGCCAACGAATTTGTCACACGCCTTACCTTAGTTTAGTAGCTACTTGTTGATCAGCTGAGGACTATTGCCGAAGAATAAAGCCGAGTCTATTAACTCTTTAATTACGGAACATACGATTATTTTTATGACTAAAACTTTGAAGTTATAAACTGACTGTCATTCACTCAGTTTAAATAATTGGTTTGACATTTATATATATATATATATATATATATATATATATATATATATATATATATATATAAAATAGTGGTTAGGACATTAATATTATGTAAATTGGATCAGATACACTATCGGGAAAATAGATAAAATGAATCTTAAATATGCAACGCATCGTATTTAATTTTGTATTTTGCGCTCTAAAGAGAGCTTATTTCATTTTTACGCCACCAACTAAATACGACCATATTTCAAAACGTCATTCCAATTCAGAAGAAAAAACTCTAAAAACTTTGCACCTGGAATGGTGCACGACAGAAAAAGACTTAAAATGTTATGACTGATTTACTTGTAAAGGAAGAAACAAGAATACCACAGACAAGAAAAAATCACTCTAAACAAAGCTCCCTGAGAAGGCTAGGGCCTTTCGGGATATAATAGCATCGAAGAAGAAGAATTATAAAAGAAAAGGCATGAAACAAAATAAACGCGACAAAAGTGAGTAATTTAAGCGAGAAAATGTTACATTACAGACCTGTGGAATGGAACAAAATCTATTTTTAACCGACTTGAGAAAAGGTGGACGTTTTCAATTGAACTGTGTTTTTTGTGTATGTTACTTCTTATCTCCGGCATTAATATCCCTTGAAAATTTGGTTACAATTTGATTATGAATTCCTCAACGATCAATCGAATTTGAATAACGTAACGATAATTCAATAAAAAAGTCTCTAAAGTTTTGAACAGAAGCAATATTAATCTGCTTTTTAGCAAAATTTAAGTACAATGGTGGACCCAGTGAGTAAGTATTTACAGATATATGGAAAGTATGTCTTTCCACAGGCGAAGAGAATGTTAGTAGTCAGGTTAGTAAGTATGTACGGATATACACAAAAAGACATGAAGTACTAACTACGGTGAAGCCAAAAGAGGGTATGTGATGTATATGTCCTTATGTATGCGTGTGTCTTTGTATATGCAGGCATATAAGTATATCTTACCATGATATGAGTATGTATATGAATATATTTAGGTTCATTAAATGCTGTAAACGTCAGTTTCGATTTCAATAAATGAGATATTATTGATTTCTTCGCAAGTTCGTAACACGCGTCATTACAGAGCTAAAAATGGAAAAATAAAAATTTTGAACAAAAAAATTGAACCGACTTCAAACAACCCCTGAAGCGTACTGGAAAGTTTAAACTTTTCATTAAATAATAAAAATTCCAAGTATTTAGTTGGAACTCTTGCGGTACAATGTCGTTTTGAACATAAATAAATTGTCAATATATTCTTACTGCTAGAGATTTTTGGAGTCGGTGCCAAGTCGATGCTTCTCTTTCTCAACTATATAAAAGAAACGTTCACTGAAATAACGCTTGGGATTCAATAAAATCTGGGATACTTTTACGACCGAATATTCCCTAAGGGATTTTTTGCTTTACTAGCTCGACTTGAATGGAACTCTCATTAACATTATACGTCAAGGTCCCCAAATTTAAGCATGCCATTGTATAAAACAATTGAAATGTAAATTATTGATTATTATATTTTTGATTAATGTGCTAGACCACATTAATCAAAAATCTATTCGAGCGAAGTCGCGAGAAAAAAGTAGCAACCACATAAAGAAGCTTGTTTCAAAAATGTTTCGTCATAATTAACAGCAATCAAAGGTCAAGATTTATCAAAAGTAGAAATCTTTAATATCAAGCGAACAGCCTCTCAATTCAATTTCAGTTCTTTATTACATCAAATAGGACTATTAAAGTCTCTTTTGGCAAGATGCTGCATCCTGATACATTGCTGATACATACTGTTACAATTAAATAAATAAATCTTTCTTAATCAGGGTCAGAATGCGCATAACTACACTGACTTCCACAAATCGTTATCATCAACATAATCATTGACGTTATAATAAGCTTTTGAATAAACACGTGCTTAACATGCGATTTAAATTTCACTATGGGAATATTTATTATTTCCTCAGGTATATTGTAAAAAAGCGGACACCATTACACAGGAAATACTTTTTAGTTATATGTAATCACAATTTAAGATTTATAATTTTTGTGTCTTTGTATTAAGGACATAAATGTTACACTTTTTAACAAAGGAATTCAAATTATTTTAACAATGGCAAAGTCAGAACATTTGCTTTCTGGAAAAGGTCTCGTCTCGAGATTTCATATTATTACATGGACTGTTCTCTTTTATAGAATAAATATAGTTTTAATATCGGTAGCACTACTTCAGAGTATATCACCCTAAGACATGGTTCCCTAGAATAAGCAAAATAAATTAATCTGGCCGTCGCTTCATCTGTCAGCTGCTTGTTATCTCGAACTGTAAATGCAACCGAGCTTAACCTACTAACTGGTGTCTGCGTATATGACCAACCATTGTAACTTTGGATCTAGACTTATACCAAAGAAAGTAGTAGTGGTTACTAATTCCACAAGAATAATTATATTGCAATTACCCTGGGGAAGTTTAATACATTTTATTTTCTCAGCATTTAAGGACAAGTTATTGATTAAGAACTATTTACATACGTTACTTAAAGATTCGTTAATATTTTTAGGTCTCCTTCTTTCCTATCTGCTTTGAAAACCAAAAAGGTGTCATCGGCAAATATAATAATGTCTCACATGTCTATTGTCATAAACAGTAACTTAATATTGACAAGGAACAAGAAAAGAGGGGCAATCCCAATTGCACCCTTAGATAATCCCAATTGCACCCTTAGGCAATCCCAATTCCACCCTTAGGCAATCCCAATTGTACTACAGAGACTTTAGAATTAGTATTCTTAATTCCAATAAGTCATCCCCGATTTGACAAACAGGACTTTATAAGATCGTGTGGCACTACCTGAACAAACATAATAACTGAGCTTGTGAATATTAAATGAAACTACGTGATGTAGTATTATTTCTACTTTCTTTAATTTCGTTACCACGACCTAGGTTTCGTTGTATTACAACATCTTCAGGTGGGCTATTAGCAAAGGTTAACTCTTAGGAACTTACAACAGCATTTATATATTTCACAAAACAATAACAGAAGCCGGGTTTGTGTGGGTTTTCCCACTGCTTACGTTAGTGATTTTATTGTATGGGAGCGGTGTAGTTTTTATTATACTTTCGGAAGTTATACAATATACAAACATTTTATTGAGGGTAATAAATTAAATTGATGTTACTATATGAGATTATACAATGCAAATGTTTCGGTGTATGTAATAAAATGAAATGAGTATTATTCTCAGTAAAATATTTATACAATAGCAAGGGTATCTGATAGAACAATGTTGTACCACTAATTATACATATTTCCCGTTTTATTTACTTATTTATTTTTTATATATATTTATTTATTAATTTTTTTTATATTTTATTATAAATATATATTTATATATATATATATATATATATATATATATATATGTATATATATATATATATATATATATATATACACACATATATATTTATTTTATTTTCAAATTTATTTAGATGTGTAGCCGGGCTGAAGCGAACTGAAGTGTATTGCAGTCTCAATGTTGTCTAACTATATTATGTCTAGAAGATATTAAGTATGGGTGACGATATTATATTTAGTTGTTCGTTTAATATATTATATATACGTTAGTGTCTCTTTTATGTCTGTTTATTTGTAATGTTTCTAGTATATTGAGTTTATTGCCTTTTGTATTTATTTGTAATATAGGGAGCATTGTCGGTATGAGGGTTACGGTTATTTTCAATGAGGTGTTTTGCCAAAGTGAGATGAATGTGTTCTTTGTATCTTGTAGTAACATCTCTTCCTCTTTGACCTATGTATACACTATTACAGTCGTTACATTTGAGTTTATAGATATCACTCTTTTTATGTTTATCTATTTTTTCTTTATTATTAATAAGGGTTTTACCCAAGTTATTTAAAGTACTATAGGCACATGTGGTATTATTTATATTTTTTTATTATTAGTTGCAAGCTTGGATCCATTCAATAGATATTTTGCTTTAAGACTATCAACGACAAAGAGATCAGAACCTAGACCTCATCTAGTTAGAATAGCAATGTTCGAAAAAAGTCCTCGAATTCAGTAGCTACCAATTTTTAATCAGCTCGTCATTTATTTTTAATATCAATACTTTTTATCTTATCAGTTTCAGGTTAGACCATTTTCTACGTAATTTTAGTTTTATTATCAAAGAGATTTTGTTGTAAACATAAAATAACCTAGTTAAAAAAGTAGAATCAATACAATAACCTAGTAATCTAGTAGCCTTAGTTGATTTTTTTAAAAATTATTAATGTAAAAAAACATAAATTTGTCACCATGACGACAGTTCCAAAGATGCATAATGATATTCAGAGAATGAATGTCTTTATTTTATTTTTCCGAAAAAGAAACGAAATACGGAAGTGTACAAAACGAAATATTATTAATGTCCAGGTAGGTAAAGAACAAAGCTGTTAATTATGTCCCTTTTTTACAGATTAGCTATTACCTACTAACAAAACTAGATAAGTATTACATTTAAATTTGGAAGGGGCTATATTTTTTTATTTTTTATAGGCAAATGCATTAGGCATTGGCACAGTGGCTTGTAACAGATCGGTAGACTTACGGCCGATTTTTTCATCGACAGTAACAGCTAAAAGTAACATAACAAAGTAAAAGTCACAGTCAAAATTGTTTCTTCAACTTTGTTGCTTTTACTTTTCCTCTAACTTGCCGCTAACCTTTACTAGTCATTATGGTGCTGTAATTGTAAAAGTTAGACGACGTCTGTCAAAATTTAGGTTATTTCGAAATGTCTCTAAGATCTACGAGTAAAAGTTCAAAATATGGTTCTTCAGATGATAAATTAATTGTTAATTGTATAACATATAGAATTAAATGGAAGTTATTCTCAGTAATATATTTATATAATAGCAAGGGTATCTGAAAATTAGAACAAGGTTATACCACTAATTTTATTACACATCGGAACATTTGCATTGTATAATCTCATAGAATAACATCAATTGAATTTATTACCCTCACTAAAATACTTGTATATTGTATGTACTGTTCACTCTCCGTACTGTTAACTCTCAGTACTGTTAACTCTCGGAAACATAATAAAAGCTACACCGCTCCCCTACAATAAACTCTCTAACATAAGCAGTGGAAAAACCCACACAAACCCGGCTTCCGCCATTGTTTTTGTAACATATAAATGCTGTTGGATGTTCGTAAGAGTTAATCTTTGTTAATAATCCACCTGAAGATGTCGTAAGACAACGAAATCTAGGCAGTGGTAAAGAAATTAAAGAAAGTAGAAATAATACTACATCACGTAGTTTCATTTAATTGTATGTTTGTGTCAATAATTGAGCTGTTATTTAGTAATTAATTCATTACTTAAAACCATCTAATCAAGTTGTTTCAACAAATTTGTTTCAGGAATAAGGCTCTTTCTGTACAATAGCAACTTTTGTTGGCTTTATGTGTTTATGCAACGGGATCAATGCAGCAAGTTGTTGGAGAGATTTCTGGTGTGCATAAAAGTACAGGGTAACAAAGTAAAAGGGTACAAAAGTAATTGGGACTGTAGACTATACATATATAGCAATACTATCACCAGGTAATGTAATAAATAATAATGTTTTTACTACAAGTAGATATTTATCCTTTTCGACACTAATGGTTTATATGTTGGTCATCTATCTAGCAACGACAACAAGTATATACTTTATTCATGACATCAAAGTGTTTTAAATTACATTGAAATAAAATGTGAAACATTATTTTCATTTTAGAATTTTGCTTTCCTCCCTTAGATAACTGTGTCCTTATTTTCTAAATTTTCAACAAAAAATTTCCAAAAAGCTTGAAAAATTATAATAAAAGTTCACTCTGGTAAAATAAATGTTGATGTTTGTGTGGAGCTGCGGCCATTTCAACTTGGCAGAGGTTAAACATTAGGGGAATAACTATGAGTTTCGAAATTAATTTTATATTTGTTTTAGGCGGCGAAAGAGCTGAATGGTATTGAAATAGAAAAAGTATATTTTCCTACAATGTACAAACAATATGTGACGCAAAACTAAAGATTAGAAATATAGTTTGTCGTTGGCCTGGCGGATCACACGACAGCACTATTTTTAATAATAGCAATGTTAAAGAGAAATTTGAACGAGGTCAGTATGGTGACTATGTTCTTTTAGGGGATTCTGGATACCCAGGTGAAAGATATTTGTTAACACCTGTTAGAAATCCAGAGACGCCTGGTGAAATATTATTTAACAAATGTCACATAAAACCGAGAAACACAGTAGAGCGATCGTATGGAGTGTGGAAACGTCGGTTTCCATGTATAGGTACGAAGTTACGCTTGAAACAAAACAGAACAGTGGCAGTTGTTGTGTCAACTGCTATAACAACAACGTAATAATCTTCGACGCGCAAGAAGAAATGCTTCAAGCGTTGATTTGATTCGAGTAGCATTTCAATACGATTGCATAATTGACTACAGCTCGCATCCTGTCGTTCAAATTGGCCCAATGGATATTGTGTGCGACTATTGCGGTGAATTGAATTAGTTCGCTGGAGAAACGTCTGGATTGTGCTCTCTCAGTGGCAAGATGAAATTGCCATTCTTGCTTCTGCCACCTGAGTCATTGCATTCATTACTTCGTACCGAAACACCAGAAACACGACATTTACTATCGAACGTTCAAAGATACAGGGGATGTCTCCAAATGACTTCATTTGGTGGAGACATTATCAAAGAACGCGGATTCAATCTGACGTTCAAGGTAATTTCTGCTAGAGAGAATAAATGTTTATTTTCCTTTGGTGATCATAATTTAATAAATCTAACTTCGCCTTCGACTTTATAGATCCAAGGCCAAATTCACAATCGAACTGGATTATTGCAACCGCTTGAAGATGCACAGCATAAATTCATCTAAATTTACTTCATGGGAAGCATGGAGGAACAACTTGATCGGGGTCAAAAGATCGAATCGGCAATAAAAAGAGAAGTTATTCAAGATTTGCAGCAACTACTTCATGAATATCATACATTGGTTCGGTTGTTCATCACCGCGTTGGATCGCATACCAAGGGATGACTACAAAGTCTTGATTTTAATGTTATTTTAATTCAATTAAAATAAAATAGTTTTGATTTGTACATTTATTGAACTTAATTCATTTCGAATATTCATTTTATCTTAATAAAAAACAGAATTTAATTTAGCTAATAAGTTAACACAGCATTTGTTAATTCTGAGGCGATACAAAGTTCGTCGGGTCAGCTAGTTACATAATATATGCCGCCAAAGAAATTATCCTGAGCCTGATTTTCTTACCCCTTTAGTAATTAGAAACAATGAGAGTCATGTACCAATATCTATAAACAATAGCAATGGGCAAGCTGTTATAAATAATTTAATTCACACCTATTTCAACAGGTAACTAATAGTTTTAAAAATAATAATGTAAATACGATACCCAAGTATGAATATAACCATTATCCTAATTATCAAGAAATTAAAATATATAAATAACACTTGTCAATCATTGTAATATATAAATTGCGATAAATGCATCATTAAATATTTACAATTTCAAATTTATCAATTTTAAAAGATAGTGATTTATATGGTACCCAAATAGCAACATAATTATTATATTTCCAATCACAAAGAAATCATACTGTCCAAATGAAACTTTTCAATCATTGTAATATTACATGCCTTGTGATAAAATCATAATTACAAATTTATTCATTTTCAGATTAGCTGCAAATGGAAATGAGATATGAATACTTGCTGATCTTAAAATCATTGTCCAAAACATACATTTAAATTAAAAGAAATAAAAATAAAACAAATATAAATATAATCTATGTTTTTTTTTTATTTTCTAAGTCACTAATTAATAATTTAAGATTATAAAGTTGTAATTCGTGCAATTCCTGTTTCCTCCTTTCATCATTTTTTTAATTTTCTATCTCCACTCTAACTTTCTCTTCTTTTAATTTTGTTAATTCATTGTTTTCGTTCCTTTTTAATTTGAGAAATTCTTTTTTTTTCTCTGCTAGTTCCAAAAAGACTGTCTCATTTCTTGAGTGGCAAATGGGAGACATTTCCTAATATTTGTTTAAGGAGTCTCGTCAGAAAGTGCCTGACTTTTTTGCTGCTCTGAAGTAGCTGGTATGTCAAGGACTTCAATGATTACAAGTTCAGACTGTACATCATCTTGAGGAGTGTCGCCATCATATTGGGATTCCAGTCCTGAAGCCGATTCCTTCAAGATTCCAGTCACCCATTCTTTAGTGTCCGACATTGGTGGTGGAGGTGGGCCTCCACCAGTGAGACGACGTACCCGGTTTATTTTACCGGACTCTTGTCTTGCAATTTTCTTCATGTACTCCCATTTGCACTTTAATCGCTTTATGCTTCTAAAGGAACCGGTCTGGGCGTTAAATTCATTTGTGATGAGCGCCCAGGTCTCATCTTTTTGTTTGATTGCAGTGCCATTGGTTTTTTTGTTCAATATAATTATAGAATACTTTCCAATCAATTCCTTTAATTTATTTATTTCAGTGACGGAAAAGTTGGAAGCCCTTTCACTGTAAAACAAATAAAACAAATTATTACTATTTTGGTATTATGATATCTTTTCGATGAAGTATTTATATGCATGTAAAATATAAACGGCAGGGATTTAACCATACTACTTGAACCCCTTTTTTACAAATCTATTCACCCTTATTAATTAATTTTTTCAAGTGTTCTCCAACCAAAACTTACAACCTTTAGTGGCTGAAGTTATAATATGTTATTTTGCACTTAAATCAAGTTGTCTGCTTTAGTAGAATTCTAGTGGGATCATTGGTTGAAAACGAACATGGTAATTTATATAGCAATTTATACACCTGTTTGATTTGTGTGCTTTACATGTGTGGCGGGTTGATATAAGCCAGTGACTTTAAAGATATAAATATATATTCGCATTTTTTGACTTGCGTGCTATGTCTATAATCGTCTGTCTGATAAAAATAACATTAATAAGTAGATATTACGGATATATTCTACACATTTCTATTCAAAACACGTCTGATTTTGATTGCGGATTATGGATAATTACATGTATATATTATTATTATTAAAAAAAATAACATTGCCAACTTACCTTGGGGGCTACGTCCATACTATTGTCAATTATTTCCGGAAAATTCATTTCGGGATAATTAAATGAAAACAGATAAACAAGAAACTACAAACGTAAACGTTGTCAGTCAATTGATATGTAATTGTAGTGTTGCTTACGGAAAAAAAAATCCTGACAGCTTTTGGGGGAAACTTAACCGTATTTACACTGGCAGTCACATTGACTCTTACTAATGGATAGATGAAGAAACTTATTTAGTTGTAACTGCCAAATTCCCGGTAAAAGTTTTAACTTTAACTGGTTCCTTTTATTACTCACGAAGAAACCGGCCGTAACACAAGCTAAGTTTACAGTCCGTTTATTAAGAACCCAAGGCGCCTCCTATTCTGTTCCAATTGAATTACAATGTTTATTTTGTCAATTGGAAGACGGAACGGAAGGTTGCTAATGGTTCGTACTGAGAGCCAATGCAGTTGAAATAGTCATCACATTTACACATGTAATTATTAGTAAAAAACTCAAAGCGCTCTGTATAATATTTACACAATTCAACTAATTTACTTGTAAACTTAATGTACACCTCCATGTTTTTTTGAGCAATATTTGTTAGACAAATAATTTATATAAGTTTCTAAACTTAATATCTCCGACTGTAATCTCTAAGTGACAGTCTCATATAACTAACCATACAATTTGTTCTTAAATGAATATTCCTATGAAAACACTTTTGTCACTTAATACATTTTTAGGATTTTTTAAAAATATATTTTACATTTTTTTGTCTATATTTTACTTTTTGTAACTGTTAAAGCGGCTATTGTACCCTGCTCTTACAAAACAATCTTCACTTGTTAAGACATATCAGACGCAAATTCCAAATTGTAAGCTCTTAATTCTTCATATATACTATTCGAAAGGATGGCCTAAACATACTCTCTTTGATGATCAAACTCTGAGATAAGGTTTTAGGCCTCGTGTATATTTGTTTCAAATTCAGATATTTTTCTGAAGGCCTGTCTATGTGTCTCATTGCAATGACTAAACGATTCGATGATTTCACGTAGCTGATTACGTTGTTTCAATACATTCACCTATTGCAAAAGAATCTCCGCTAGTTCTCTTTTAAGACTAGTGTTTTTGTCCATAACACTTTTATATTCTTGTTCACTAACTTACCTTTCCTGCCCAAGTTGTTTACACAGATCTTTAGATTCTCTAAGCCTTTTTCATGTGGCTCGGAGCCTGTATTCTATCTTTAGAGCTGATACTTTACGTGTCGTCGTAATGAAAGGAGACAGTAGTAAGTGTCAAAACTATAGACTAATCAGAAGTCACGATAGGTAATGAGATTTATCAAACAGACCGCATTCGTGTCTCTGCATATATGTAATAAATTACGAGTATAATCGGGCGATGTGGTGTTTAATCCACATCATTGGGTTTTAATACACAGAAGGCTGAGTACGACAGATTTAACAACAGATCTTAAAAATCATAATAGTAAAAATCCTTACATGTCAAATATTAGCACTCAACATTGTATAATTAATGCTACAGTCTGGGGTGGCGAATCAATTTGCGAACGGGCTACACCTCCGGTAGTGGAAATAATTTTTCCTTGCATACATATAATATCAAGAATAAATTTAAAATAAACACCATCATAATGCAGAAAAATTCTTGTTATTTTATGAGAATAAGAAAACCCATTCTTCAGCCCACGAGTCGATTACTTATAACATTAAGCTTTAGAGACTGCACAATATGGCCACGAGACTTATTTCTCGCCTGCTAATTACTGGCTTTCTCTCATATTAATAAGGATGCGATGCTAGTAGTCTTAAATTTAATTAAACATAGACTTCATCATTGAGTAAACGAATATTTAATCAAACTTTTGAGGAGATCATTTCAATGTAGATATGGTGCTTACGTGGACTCTCCGTGACTAGCTCTTCTAATTATTATTTTAATAGTGTATGTTTTAAAATCAGTTATTCAAAATTTTTTATTTAGAATAAAACAATATCCAAGATTATTTATCTAATTACCGTTTGCTTCTATGAGAGTATATTACGTTTCGGACTCTTTTATAAATAGATTCTTAGTTTAAATACATTATGATATACAGTTGTTGATTCAATCGATGATTTATATGTATCGACAAATTCGACAATTGCTACTCTGTGCTGAATGATATTAAATACTACTAATGGTGCGTTCCCGTCTGGTTTGGTACTGTTGCGATCCCTTATTATAAGTGATTCCGCATGGTAAGAGTCAAGAAAATCAGCAAGAAAATCTTTAACGCTCAAATAAAAAATGTTGAGTACATGAATAGTAAAAGCTGTCAAATGTTAAGAGTACATCGAAAGCTCACATTTATTTCTATAGGCTGCGAATACTTGTCACTTATTTGACAAACAATTATTAGAGAAATAAAAATATTTAGTGAAAGCTTCAATTTAAATAAAAGTCTAACAACTAAATCTAATGAAATATTATTCAATTACAATAAATAATTGATTATTTTTTTCCAAAATGCTTTTACCTTAGAGCGTTAAAGAAAAACTATATGTTGAGTGGCGGCACCGTATCGAATTATTGAAATAGATTTCTTATTAATATCTTTCATGATACGAGTGTCCGTAAGATTTTTCAGAACATTTAACAAGATACGTAGTTTTCATTAGCATTAAAAAAAGCTGTCGAGGCGATAGTTTATACTCATAATATCACCGAATCTCAAATAATAAATAGGTCGTTTAAAAAGGAATTCCAACTATTTGATAATGACGAAGCATACAACAAACTTAGAGGGCTTCTACAAGGCTGTGGTGATAGTAATGCTATTTTCTACAGTAAGCGAAAGTGTTTTTCATTATCTGGTAACATTCTATCAAGGATACGAAACCGATTATCAGATAACCGTAATAAATACTTCCATATTTTAAAAATAATACAGTTTTAAAAATATTAACTTTCGTTTTTTCTATGATAATTATCTACTAACATTCGTATATCATAGTAACTTAAACTGTAAATATGATATCGCATTTAATCCCGACGTCTGGCTCAAAATATTATTTTTCAATTACGATAATTAGCTTTCCTAAACAAAATCCATCTAATTTAGCTTTTGTTAATTTTTAGCTTATAAACTGCCTGGGAAAACACATCGGTCGTTTAGACATCTTGCGCCTACGACATTTCCTTTTATCCGTGACAAGTCGCAAAGCAGACCAACCGGTTCAAGATATATAATTAGCATTAGCGGAAAAAGTTGTCTTTTGTAGAGATTCTATTATAACTCCACTTAATTATAAAGCTAAACCTTTCATAAGACAAGTCCTTTTACTATAAGTATTTTTCAGGGTTCCGTACCGATAGGAAGCGTGGTCTGTCCTTCCGTCGGACTGTTGTTCTAAAAAAATATTACTCTTTCATAAGTATGTAGAGATAAGTATAGTAGAGCTCAAATCTTGTTCATAATTTTTTTCATCGAAACACGATGATTAGATGGACCATCAAATTTATATTATTAATCTCATTTTGTTACCAGGTCTATCTAAAATGATACGTATACGTATATATTAGAGCCGAAATATAGCTTCTTACATAATAAAGTAGGAGGCTGTATCTCGGCTCTAATATTTATTATATCGGTTCTAATATGTATTCAAATAACTAAAAAAATCTGAATAAATTAAAAAAAACATTTTTAAGAAATTTATGATATTTTTACGCCTGTGAATACTAAGCAATAAATTTACATAGTGAAAAATAATATTAACATTTAAAAATAGTTTAATGGAAATACTATGTACCCTTAAATCTTTAAATTTTGATAAGCATTTAAATGAGTAACAGGTTTATTGTTCCAAATCGTTTAAGTCGTCCTGTTATCGTGTATATAGTTAGCTCTTTCAAAATTACGACAAAAAATTAATGCGCCAAGATTTATTTCGCACTATAAAATATAAAAACATATTGCATCGTCAAATCCGAGAAATAAAATCCATCGTCTACGACAGATACGATAAACAAATACGAGTCCGTATAGCGGTTATATTACAAATCTCATTAACTATGTTGTAGGTAACTGTCGTTCTGTCGCAAAGAGCCCGTGCGTGGGCAGGGCGGCGTGCGATGCGACGCCCGCCAAGCGAGAACAATTAGAGGCGCTGACAAAATGCAATAGAGTCAAACGGTGACGCGGCTCATTTCGGCACAAATTAAACACGTTCAAGTTCTATCCGCCACTATCCACGAGACCGGGATTATTCAAAATATTTATGTCATAAAAGCGATTGGCTATATACGATTTATATAATATTTAAAATTCCATAGTGAATCTTATTTATTGCGACAAAATATTCATTGCGATTACAAATTGGCATTCATTTTAATACTACATAAGACAGAAAAATAATATATTTGTGACGACGGAAACAGCAAAATGCTTATATAGACGAATTTCTTTAATGCAATGGCGCTACTGTGGCCATTCGGACGCCGAGATTTTCGAAAATTTTACTATATCTCCAATGATCTATATTTGTCTGTGTGCGTGGGTCCATGCGTGCGTGCGTGTGTTGGCAAATTAATAACCCGTAATTTTTTTCAAATTCCATACGTAGTGTGGAACATTGTTTAAAAGGGCTAGTTACAAGGGTCCCCCTACGAAATTATATTTGGTATTAATAGGTATTTATTGTGCTCGAAAGTCCATATTAGCGATGGGAAATAAAGTAATTTTACTTCAAATGAAATACGAAACCCTCGATGCGCTTGTTACACTCGCAGTCGGTCAACTTTTTTAACTTCACGTTTATCGAGTCAATAATCAAACACGCTACATGGGCATAGCGCTAGTTTTAAAATCAATAATATAAAATTGATGACTTTACAGTAGGCATTTAGTGGTGTTTTAATATTCTTCTATTTCCGATGATTCCTCAACTTTTCAGAGGGTTTATGGTAATGCGAGCTTTCCAAATATATTATTTCAAAAATTGAATGTGCCCAAGATTCACGCTGCGTATTTGTATTTGGACCCTAAATACATAGATATATAGCAGATACAAAAGATGTTTATTAGGATGAAGTCGCACTCTCACAGGTCATATGCTCTAAACAACTGACTTCTCCAATTTCTTAAAGGGTAGTACGACAAGGGCCATTCTATGTAAAAGGTACGCACTGGCCCCGTGACGTTTGGGTCGGATTTGACGGCGTTTTGTTGTCGTTAGTGCCGTGTCGGTACTGTGCCTGTGGTGTCCAGTGGGAAAAAGGCCTATGTATATTGAATTAATGATATTTTTCTATCGCATCCCTATCCTAGTCAGGTTTCGTGGGTTTTAGAGCGTGAGAAGTGTTTTTTCGTTCAACAAATTGTGTCCACCGGTCACAGCCATTTTTCAAGAATCCCTTTGATGTAGCAACATATAATTTGGCATAGTGATAAAGTATATTAATTATTACGGGTTATTATATAAATTAATTTATTAGAATATTTATAATATCTAAATAAAAATTCCACAGTATAGACATGAAAATGTCAGAGGGGTCAAATTGCAATTTTTTTTTCATTTCAAGTATCGTGGAGGATATATTAGGCTGGCAACTTATAAACCCGCCATCTCTGTACACAAACTTTTCAACTTTTGATATGTAATTAATAACATCAATCGTTAATTATATGAGCACCGTCGGTATCTAACACTTGTCGCCAACCTGTAGTCAAAGCTAAAGTTCCGTCTTTGTAGAAATATTTTGGCCTTTCACTAAAAAACTGGTGAAGTTCGATTTTGATATAACTTTAGTCTTTAAATTTTCTATCGCATAAATTATTAGACAGAGAATGAAACAGATGGTAATCAGATGGCAAAAGGTCTGAAGAGTACGGTGGGTGAGGCAACACATTCCATCCGTGTGAAAGTAGTTTTTTCACGCGTTACTTTTTCAACGTAAGGTCGAGTATTGTCATGTAAAAAATCAACTTTGCTTTAATTTGATGGAAGTTTAGCGGTGACTTTGCTCAAATGTTCACAACAAACCTTAGCTGTAATTGTACTGTTAGCTTGAAAGAGTTCCGAATGAACAACTCAATGAATAATTCCATTTATACCCCAATATGCACACAAAAGTGTCTAGTATTATATTTTAGTCTAGGTACACCTTTTTCTCCAGTTACATGCCACTGGCGTTTACGTTAAAAATTAACATAAGCCACCCAGATATCATCTGTACCCAGATACCTTAGCCTCTCGTTGATACGATCTCGTTGGTCTCCTCTGAAGTTAAAAGGGTGTTAGCTTATGTGGTAGCCAAACGGAATATTTCCACCCCTTTTTCCAAGTATGAGGTTATTTTTCCATTACAGTATAAGAGCATGAAAATAGCTCTGCCAAACAACGCGAACTTAATCTGGGATCTGTTTCAATAAGGCTTTTAAATTTTTCTAAATCCATTGTAAGATCGCTTTGGGTGAGGTTTATCAGATGGGTCAAAATTCCCTTCTTTGAATCTTTGGAATTAGTGCTTGGCTGTGTCGTAAGAGAGCATACCTTCATCCATCGTTGAGAATACATTGCATGATGCTTTGCAGGTTTTTCGCCCTAAACGACATTCCAAGCACTGGTCCCAAAGATGAAGAGTCATCTAAATTTAGAAATACTTCCATTTTTTGTTTATTGCAAACTGAACAGAAGTTCGAATGCCGCACTCTTTATAAACCCTACAAGAAATAATCTAAAAGCTTCTATAACATTCTAGAAATCGGTCGAAAAAAGTGGCTTGTTTATAAATCGCCAGCCTAATAAATTGAAGATCAAGTTATAAAGACTCTGAAACTATTTTTTTTCAGAATTTCATGTTTGCTAGTTCTAGAAATACTATTGAAAATGTCCACAAAAATATATACCTTCTCTCTAGCTGCAGAGCGAGAGAATTATATGTAGTTTGCCACTTTCTTTCACTCATTTCTAGCTTACCGATAAAAAACATTCTTACATGTAGTTAGGTCATCGAATCACGTAATCGTTCCACGTTTCTCGTTCATATCTAAATAATTAGTTACTCATAAGTCATCAGCAGTGGAACCGCGACTTCAGGAACTTTCAATTTGACCATGGATCGAGCATATGGAAAAACGAAGGTGCGCTCGAGAAATATTCCATAAATCTCATCAAGCTTTAAAGTTAATTAATAAATTTTGTTACTTTTTTTTTAAACACAAAAAATATAGGCATTTATTAAGCGAAAACGTCATTACCTTCATATATTTTTCAGCGGAAAAAGACGTAACTAAATAAAATATTTATATAAATTAATTAATTTCGTAAAACTAAATTCAACTTTCGATCCAATAAAAATTATTTATACAACATGTAACTTTACATATTTATCACACGTGCACTTTGCAATCACGCTGTATTTTCTAGTATTACTAAACCACGAGACGTTTGGTTCTCGACCGTAATCGTGAAGCGAGAAAAATATTACACATCGTCGGCTAAATTAGCCCTTTCACTGGTTTGGCCCCGTATATTGGATGCGAGTAGCGGTAAAACGTTAATTTAACCTCGCCTCGAAAATTGGTTATGACTAGCGGAAATAATTAAATTCGTTCTTGATAATTCATTTTGTTCGAAGTAACATTTGTAAGCGATATGAATAGCATTGCGATTGATTGATAACTTTACTCATGACGCAACATGTTAAGTTTTTGATAGGATAAGAGTACAATTATACAGCTGAGTTTCAATCCGAAAGTGTAGAATAACTGATTTCAGTGCTTAATATCCCACCACTGTAAGAATTAAACATTTCAAAGCTAAGGGAAGGTTTAGTTGCTATTAAAATTAGCATAGACATATTGATAAAAGTTTTAAATTAAAGCAATTTTTATATATCGTATATTTATGTATTGCCAATAACAATACAGCACGTTATAAACAACGTATCTATTATTTATAAAGATGATTCTTTGTATAGAACTGACTACGTTTGAAGCATGTTTCTGTAAACAATTGCAATTTAACGAAACAATCGTTAAAAACGTAACTTAACTACGATTTTTTTCCAAATGCTTGAGAATTTTCATACAGTCCATTAACGTTTCTACTCAGTTTAACGCATAGTCATCACCTGTATGAATAACAGAGATATTCTTTGTGTAGGGTATGGGTATATGATACCCAATGTATGCGTGTATTCTTTACAGTTTCCTTTTAATTTTTAACCACTTTCCCTCGAATGTCTAGCCGTGAATAACACTCAACTTATTGTTCTCATATTCTTTGACTCCCACTTAATGTAGATTTCCATATTTTATTAGCTGGCTTGAAATCAGTCAACAGTTCGCAATATCTTTGGAATGATTTAAATCGTATTTACGTGACTGCAAACAAGCTATTAAAATATCAGATATCTGTTACGAGTGAAATGAATCTGTAGATCGGTAATCTACACAGATTGCGTATAAAGCAGTGTGGTTTTGTTCATTTCATCGAGTAGGTCCACCATTGCAAAGATATTTGAAAATTAACGTGAGATCCATTTACATTATGAAAAATTAAGTTACAGAATGATTTGTAATATGTCAGCTCCCCTCTATTTTCTAAATCATGGGTTTAGAAACAACAAATAAAATGTTGATATGAAATGATTTCGGTTAATTACATCAATAATTAATTAATCACGATTAAATGAAACTACGTGATGTAGTATTATTTCTACTTTCTTTAAGTTATTTACCACGACCTAGGTTTCGTTGTATTGCAACATCTTCAGGTGGGCTATTAGCAAAGATAAAGAGCTTAAAGAAAGTAGAAATAATACTACATCACGTAGTTTCATTTAATTGTGAATAATGAATTTCTACAAAATTGACGCCAAATATATTCAATATCAATAATTAAATAAATAGAAAACACTTGGTGAGTCTTCGTTGTTTCATTGACGCTGTAATAAATATGTGAAATGCAATTACCTCTCTAAATTAAGATGTCACCTTAATTACTCAATAGCTTTCAGACGTCGACTCCATATTTCGGTAGTAAAATATTTCTTTATAAGATCAAGGTAAATCTGGTTATATGTTTTTCTATCACTGAAAAGAATTTGGTCTATTTAACTATTCGTTCGAACGAAAATCTTAGGTTGCAGTCTCTGGTAAATAATGTATTGATATATTATTCGTAGTCGTCCCTAATACGTTATCATCAGTACATCATATTAAACAAAAATCCATCTCTATCCACTTTTTCTATTGCATTTAGTTGACTATAAAGACTCTTTCGTCAAATTTGCTTAACAAATTACAAAGCTTTTAAAATTTATGTGCCCGTTTGCGTAAACAAATACGACCGTATTTGTTAGTTTCAAAAAACGTTTAACTGTTAATACTAAAGTTCGTCTATGTTATACATTCTTACTGCGTCTGCTTCCCATATCCTGCTGAAAATCATCTTAAAAAATTATGCTTTCAAAATGTTCGCCTATATTTTGGTTGCGGAAATTACAAACGTATTTTTCAATTGAGAGCATAACGTAAACGGATGGAAGTTCGCGATCGACCTATCTACATTCGTTTCTAATATTTTTAACAATCTAACTATCCAAGATATCTAAGAACATATTTAAATAGTTGTGCACTTAGGGTCTAGGATTACGCTCTGAAAACCAGCTCGGTCTCCTTATTCCCAAATATATAACCACATTTTACAAAAAGTCCTCTGCCCAAACTGTAAAACTTCCGTATCGATTTGGAATTGTGTCAGAAGGAACACGCGAACAAAAAAGTCCAATTACAGGTCGTTTGATAAAGTCTTCTCATAATCCCTCAGTCCTAACCCTTATTAATTCTGTCTTGCCTCCTTTTCCTTAACCATGCCATATCAAGATTTGCTGTTTCGTTTTTATTTCTTTTTTTTTATTTATATTTTGTCGTCCTTTCCCTGTTTCCTCCTAACATCAATTTAAGCTATTTTTTGTAAATCTTCATTATTACAAGGATTTTTTTTATTTTTACTTAAGAACTTCTAACGTAAACACAGTATATATATATATATATATATATATATATATATATCTTACATTAAAGAGGCAAAAAAATAATTAAATCTTGAATTTAAACTATTGCAAAGCAGTGAAACTAGTCACAAAAGAGCGGTCAAATCACACGGATCTAATGCGGTCTTATTCAATGGCATATCCAAAAGCCATTAAATTTGATCTAATTAGACGTTGATATACATATTCTGCTGAATGCTCTCTATATTCTTCGGAATAGCTCTCATTGTCATGTCGATAATATAAACACGGAGTGGCGAGTTGCACGGATTGAATAATTAATTAGTAGGTTGACATTTAACAACTCAATTACGATTGATGATGGACCTTCATGCTATCCCCTTCCGATACAAACGAGTTATTTGAATCGTAATTTATAAACCATGCCACTTGTATTTTTAGCTACAAACGAAGTGGTCACCCTTGCTCTTACAAAGCGCAATATTTTTATTACACCTGTTCGTTAAAACTAGTATTTAAGCAAGAGTTCCGTAATAGAACGGAAAATATAAAGTTGTAAAAGATGTTCGAAAACGGTGAAGGACAACAAAGAAGTTTTTTTTATCAAGCGAATACCAGAGGCAAATAGTAAAAATTGAGGACTAACTTATTTGTGAATTCTAAAGGTGAGTTAGTCTCTTGGTTAACTTGCTATTTCCGTATTAATGTCAAGGCGTATATCGTATTCTAAAATGAACTAATTTTAACAGGTCTTGTAAAAGGTCACCGTACCTCTTCTGATTAATGAATTTATAATCAAACATTAATGACCATAATTTAACTTATGTAAACGCTTCAGAGCTAAGTGTATGTCACGGAGACGCTCGAAGGTCGAAATTGTATACGAAGCTGATTAAACATTCGCCATAAATTTATATAAGCCGCATAACTAATAGATTTACGATTAGTTATTATATCAAAGTCACCGTCGGCTCGTTGGTCTAGGGGTATGATTCTCGCTTTGGGTGCGAGAGGTCCCGGGTTCAAATCCCGGACGAGCCCGATGTTTTGCAAACATTTGCATATAATGTATTTTAAACTAAACTCTCGCAATGTGTAACGACGAACTTATAAAATTTTGTAACATGTGAATTGAATCAAACTTGACTCAATAAGCGGATGACGCTATAGAATTATAATTTATGCTACTTCCTTCAACAGACTGCTTGCTATTTGTGTGATCTTCGATTTTAACTGTTAGGTGTAACTAACAGCCAATATTTGCAAAAAGGTTTGACATGAAGTAACTACATAGTTAGGCACTTCAAGTATTTTTACAAAATGCAATATTTCAACTTTACAAAGTGTTTATAAGCGTAAAGCTTTTAAACGAAATAAGGATCAAAGAAAGTATAGTAATATTAAAAAATTAAATCTCGAAGTTTAGATAAAAATTGATTACCGTACATTAACAAAGTGTAATAAAATAGGAAATGTCTGTTTGTCTAGTATGTGTACGACGGCCTAGCGTCTAAACTAGTGGACTGATCGGCGTAAAATTAGGTGTTTAGTAATTTCTTTTAAATACTGAGATATTTAAAAGAAATTAGTAGCCAGTTTTTTTAATAATCTGTCTTGCTTTAAAATTCAGGACACTTCTATAAAAAAAGTCGGCCGAGGCGAGTCTGGTCACACACGCTTGGTTCCTTACCTCTACCCTATTTTTGAGTGTTAGCTATCGAGATATCTGCGGATACGTTTTCTGAAAAGAATAGCTACAGTAGACGGACACTTGAATAATCTAATAAAGGTTCTGTTTCTATTTTGACGTACGGTACTTTAAAAGAAGCAAAAAATTATTTTTTTCAAAAATATATTCAAATATTTAAAATTGTTACGTTATTAGTAATTTCTATAATAATAATATATAATAAAATTCCCTCGAAAAATCGGTTTCGTGTTGCTTCTGTACAATTTAGAGAAGATCGGTGAAAATAGGTTACAGAAGTAGAATATAAATTTTAAAGAACATACAAAATCGAACCATTTAGTGATTAACAATCATGGAAAAGTAAACAATTAATATACAAATTGTAATCCGAAACAAAAAAGGTATCTTCATAAACGCGCATATTAATATTGTTAATGTAGAAGGATCGTTAGTAGAAAATAAAAATAACAATAACATTGTAATGAAGTATTGACTTTTTAGAAACTATTACAAAAAATAATCGACATCTATTGGTTTCTTTTCAATTTGTAGCTTTTGCCTAAATTAACCAAAAACAAACTTAAGTGATTGACATTCGTTCTGCTCTTGTACAAATTTTATTCTTCGCTCTTTTCGAGTTTTACATGGCTTTTTTTGGCGATCCTCTCCTTGTGGACAAGTTTCTAGATAGAATATAACATCCGTGCATAGAGGATACAACTTCAAAGAGTTCCGTAGAAAGAGCATTTACAAACTATACTCGACTTATTATAATAAAATATAAGATTTCTCATTTGTATAATTGCCGATTTAAATAATACTTTTAAGGAGGTAATTTTTCATTTTCCCTACTAAAGAGTATAATTTTTATTGTAACATTTAGGCCCATATGATATATTTTGAATCTACTTGCTACGGTTTGTACTAGTCTTAAATATATCAATCAGGCCTAACATTACAATAGTTATATAATGTTACATAATTATGAAACTTTAAATTCATTCACAACTTTCTGACGATTAAGTAGAATATTGTCTGCACGAATGATATTATAATCCTGAAAAGTTATTCTCGCAAGTAAGTTTATTATACATATTTAAAGCAATTATTTACTTCCAATAAATTCCACTGTGTAAATTGTAAGAACTTAAATATTTTAAGACTAAAATTCCGAATTTTAATTAAGACGTTGCTAAATGTTAAATGAATTCCCAATACGTGTTTAACAAGTGGTGCAATATAGTGACTCGTTTTTAACCTAGACTAGTTTTTTTGCTTGTCTGGAATATAATTATGGAGTCACTGGCTAGTTCGCGATCGATCATTGTTAGTTACGTTTTTTTACATATTTAATTACTTTGTAAGTTGTATCTTAAGTTTTGCTTTTTTTACACTCGCATGTCGCACGAATTTGTTCAAACTGCGACATGACGTGGGTTTCTAGGAACAAATAAATTAATAATCTGCAAAAACTACTATCTTTTTTGTATTTGGTTAAACTGTAATATATGTTTTTAGAAATATGTTTTCTAAAAAGGTTAAAATTCAGAGAAATGACGAATTTACGGATAGAGTGTCTGATTTTTGACTTAGTGGCCGTTTTAGATCAGACACTCTATATACAGATAGAGTACCTGATCTAAAACGGTCGAAAGTGGCTAAGAGCCTATTGTATTTATGGGAACGTTAGAAAAATTACGAATTTACAGCATTTGAAATAAATTTAGACAGAGTGCCTAGTAACAACCATCGTAAGTAGCCATGAACCTATTATATTTTTCGAAACTTCCATCACTTATCCTTTTGTCAAAATCATCTCGTACAGCACTGCAAAAATTGTTGAATGTTCAGTTGACTAAATAATTGCTCAGTGAGAGCGCGTTGTAGCGTTACTTGAAAGTTCTATATACGCCGAATATACGGGCTGAACATACTATTCGTTATAACTATAATTACAATCCGTTCAGTAAGAAAAATGAAACCGTACATTTTCATGAAAATTTTTAATAAACAATTCTAAGAACAAAATGCAAACTACCACTTTTTAGATACTTCAAGCTTAATCACTAATAATTTTAAATTAAAAAAGATCACATTTTCTTAAAATTCTCGCTTTAGAGAAAATGCTAAACTTCTATAAGCGCGATTTTTTTGTTCATACTCAGTACCCCAAATACACACCAATTCTGCAATTTTTTTTTTCAAATATTCCTCTCGCCTTTATTTCTAGGTTTATTGAGTTTGATGTTAGTTGTTAGAGCTTTTTTGTCATTAACATTATAATTGATTAAAAGAGGTTGTGAGCCATAGACACGAAGTATCAAAAAATTCCTTATTTAAATATAAAGTTTTTATAAAAATTATTTCATTGTTTTTATTTATTATATCAAATATTTATCAATCGTTCGAAATTTATTAACTCATATATAACTGAATACTTTGTTTGAAATCTCTAAAATAAGATAAAAATAAGAGCGGTATGGGAGTGGAACAATACATTTTATGTGAATTTTGAAGTTTTCGTTAAACGATTTTTTTATCACACATATTCACAATGAGGACTATATTATATCAACTTTCATTTCATCTATTAAACAATGGGATTAAACTATTGTTCAGTCGCGGAGTCATTGAAAAGTGGGGAAGATCCTTGAACACATTTATAAATAAAATATTAAAATTAAATTTTCCTCAAATGAATTCAGATAATGAAATTGAATAGTTATGCCAAAATTCAGCTCCTTAAGTTATTTTAATATATAGGCATGCATTTGCACACATTTTTCTTTTAGTTACTAAGACAGTTTCATAACGAAAATATTTTCACTCGATAAACAATTTTAGAAAAGTACCTTAATATAACATACTTTTTATATTCCTATGAAAAGCGACACGTTATGTACCTGAAAAGCTGTTATATCAATACAACTTAACAATATTTAAAAGTGGTTAAGATGATATTTGATTTAATTAATTTTTTTTCAATTTGTGACTCAGGTCATTTATTTCTGGAAAGCTTTCTGCGCATCTCTAACTATATTCGACCTTATTTGCATGCACCTAATGTCGATAATATCACGCGCGGAACGCCCACATCGTCAGTCAGGTGATAATCTTTTAAACCATGGATTTGTACCACTTTTGCTCTGTGAGTCCTTGTATTTATTTCTATGAGAATTGATAAATAAATAGTTGCTATTTGTTTAATGCATAAAAAATTAGGAATGCAGTTGTAACTATAAAATACTATTTTTCTTGTAATTACTATTGGTTTACTGTTTTATTTAATTTTAAAATAGTATTGCGTAGGCAGATTTTTCACGCGACGTTACGCTCTATAAGTTCCAACATATTCAATAAGAGGGGGCGAGGAGAGTGCAGGTTATCGCTCGGAAAACCTCACCCTTTTTAGAAATGAAAAGTCTGGCTTACCCATTTCAACAGACAGCTACCGATGTAAGAATAAATATTGTGTTTTCTATTTCACAGTTTCTGCGTGTTCAGATATTTAATAATAATATATAAATATATATAATAATTAAAGTGAATAACTAAAGTGAACCTCTAGACTCAGATGATAACAGAAGATCCGAAAATTTAAAAAAAATTCAAAGACGTAGTGAAATGTAAGTTACAAACGGAACGTTACAGAATATAGAATAATCCAAAAAGTATCATTATTTATACAAAAATAAGAGTGAGAGGTTTGGAAATGCAAAAGCATGACAGAAGAAAAGTTTAATAAAAAGAAAATATGGTACAACAAAAAGGATAATGAGATTCCTTTTTGATGAATGAGAACCGCGATATCAGAGTTCTAACATTACGTCATAAAACAAAATTAGCAGTACACAACTTCATTGCATATTATATAAAATGTTTCGAGCGTTACTGTTTACTAAAAGTTCGTTAAATCCCTTTGTTCAATGTTCATTTATTAAAACTCAGCGTTGAGTAGAGTGTATCTAAAAATATTTATTACTGTTTATTTAACTTAAAAATAAAGTATGATTATTAGTATTATTCACATTTGTCACAGTATTCATAATCGTAAACCGAAATGAGTAAAATTACAAGGGTCATATGAGTTGTTCGATATTTTGACACCCTTATAGTTATTAATCAGCGAGGTTGGCGTGTCCCATAATGTAGATATTCTAACGGTTGTACTACATTATATATTGAACAGTACTGAAAATTAGGATTGAGCCTTAATGACATTGCTCAATTTCAATTATCAGTACTTAGTTCTTCACAATGCTCGCATAAAATTATTATAAAAACTTTTATCTCCAACAAAAACACGAATCTCTAGAATATCGTTAAGTCATTTTTTGAAGAAATATTAGGAAGAACGATGCCATAGATTTCCATATAAATATTTCTAGCAATTTAGTTTTCTGTATTTCCTGTAACTTCATTCATATAGAAATGGAATGTGCATGTTAAAATAACAGCGAAGTACAGTGAAAACAAAATTTGAGATTTGATTAGTACCTATTCTTATATCGCGTATATTATTAGAAACAACATTATTTCCATCTATACAAATAACACTGAGTTAAAATCTACGAGACGATCATATTTTAATTTTTTTGCGAAAAGTAGAAATTCTCATCATATATATTGACCGTTCCACTCGGTTTTAGATTAATTCATATTCAAATTAGTACAGTTTAGTACCTTCTTTTTACGCCGACTCTCTTACTTAATTAGAAATCAATAAGTCCAAGTCGAAGATTATATTAGTCTATCGAGATTTTTTTTCAACAATTTAAATGTTGAACTATTCGTCTGTATTTGCATTCATTAATATTTCTAGAACTACCATCTACGCATATTGTCCTACTTGCAGAACAAATAATAGAATCAAAGTAACACGTTCGTGATATTATATTTGAACTGATCTCGTCAAACTATCGTTTGACCTACAATGCATAGTAGATACCCACTTCCTTTACTCTTTGATCTATGGTATACAAACTCATACTCGTGTATAGATTTTTCGCACCATGTTTTTACTCAGAGATCATAAATTTTCAAAAATACAAATAAAAGCCTTGGGTTTACTTTTAGCATTAATATCATATTAATTATGTCATTATCATTAATATAATATCATTATATCATCTTTTAGCATTATAGTCGCAGCGAGTTTCTCTTACACACTCACTTTAACTGCAGCCCAGATAATCCTCAACTATTGGAATCATGGGAGGCAGTTAAGGTATGCAATTTTATTGACATACTACCCACATCAATGAAATCTTCAAGCTCTTAGAACTAAAATTGAAAGCTGAGAAACTATTTACAACCATTTTCACACGAGAGCTGCGGCGACGATACTGCGCGACACGTTTCCCGCTTGGTTCACATTCTAAACCGACTCTACGACATACTGGGTGAGCGCGAGCAACTAGCCTTCCCGACCGCCTTAAGCAATACTTTGTTTATTCTTTCGCAACGAACGTTCTGACATTAAGCTGTATTAACGGAGGGCGTTCCTATATTCTGAATTGATAATACTTATAAAAGATCGCTGCTATTGTCATATTTCTCCGCGAGGCATTATACTCAACGAGAAACGATATAACAATTTATTCACAAACAGGGAAATTAATCTGGACTATAGGACTATACTTATCGATTCCGGCAATCATAATAGCGTCTTAACAATTTAACGTCAAACAATATATGTACGTATGAACATAATTAGCTAATCAAACGCATTTCAAAAATCCACATAAGCCTCTTTATCAGCGATAATGCATGACGTCAAGCAAGAGCCATAGAATATTTGTGGCTTGCTTATTAGACAAACATTAACGTCGGCTCGTTGGTCTAGGGGTATGATTCTCGCTTTGGGTGCGAGAGGTCCCGGGTTCAAATCCCGGACGAGCCCGGTTTTTTTATTAACAAATGTAACAATAGCAACGATCGTCCAGGTTGCATGTAACATGACATTAAAATTAATTTAATATTATTATTCATAAGAACTAACGTAATTACATGTAGTTTGAAATACATTAGTTACTAATGTACCTTGTATTTTTTTATTTGTTTACGTCATTTAGGAAATTTCGATATTAATAAAACAAATTAATCTGGTAAACAATTATAGAGACAGACGCGACAATTTGTCAACATTTTGATAACAAAATATTAATAATAAAGATGCCAAGGTAAAATTTATCTTTTCAAAAGTTAAATATTACATCGCCATTTGTAGAGGAGATTGTTTTTCCGGTGTTTGATTATAGTAGTCACTTTGGATCATATGAACACATACATTAATAGAAAGTACTAATCCCGCCGCATCTAGCAAGTTATTATTCATTTTACAATTAACATCGTAAACTTATTAAATTACCGGGCGAAAATACGAGGAATTGAATATTATATATCCGTTTATGAGGAGATTTTATTTTTCCTGTTTTTGATAATCAGAATCACTCTGATAAAATAATATTTTAAAAAATAATACTAATCAATAGACATCTAATGAGCTATAATTAATTCTTGGAAAAATATTAGTTAATAACTTTGCTATCTAAAGGGGTGGATAGGTTTTATGTTGTTTACCATCAGAGTCAACTTTAATCAAAACAATACATATATTAATAGATTATAACAATAAATACGCGTATAATAAGCTGAAACTGTAACTCTTAACTGGAAAGGTCGACAAAATAACTAAATTTCATGGCAAATATAAGGAATTTAATATTGCATTCCCATCTATGAAAGTGGCCGGTTTTTCCCGCTTTCTGATCATCCGTGTCACCTTTGATCATAACAATACATACATTAATAGAAAATAATAATAAACATTTGTCTAATTAGTTAAAACTCATTTACGATAAATGTTGGCAGCGTAAATAAAGTGCATGAGCAGACGGATATTACATTTCGCCGTAATAGTTTTTTTCCGTTTTTGATCATCAAATCACCTTTGATCACAACGACTTATATACTCAAAGAAAATATTAATCAATACGCGTCTCATGTTTCGAATATATCCATAATCGTAAAACAAAAATAAGAATTTTACCCTTCAATTTAGTTTCTCATATTTTCCGTTGACAAATCCGCTTGTTAGAAGGGTAATGAGTAGTATTTTCTTTTAATGTGTATGTTCTTGTTTTTGTAGTTGATTTTGATGTAATATTCAACTTCTCATAAATTCTCTTTCGTTGGTTGTACGCTAATACAAATTACACTTGTTTTGTTAGTCCCACTTCAAAAGCGGAAGGTAGAAATTCTATGAAATTACCTATATTTATTACCTTTTTATCTATATTAATTACCTTTTTGATTTTTGCAATTAAATTGGTTCAGTAGTTTTTGTGAAAATTGTTAACACCTATGGAAGATCAAACTTTAACATTTTTTCCTAAATTCGTCTAAGATTCATCAATATTAATTTAGGAGATAATAAAACAGACTAAATTTATCCAACACAATAAGTAAGTAGGTACATACGAGTATTTTCCAAATTCTTAGTTTTAATTGGGATGTGTAGTCATGTGATAGTAGAATTTTTTTAAATTCTACTATCACATGACTACACATCCCAATTAAAACATGACTACACATCCCAATTAAGACAATGATAGATTAGTTGTTCGAAAAAAATCTTTACTATAATAATTATAGTAAAAACTACTAAACCGTAGGTTGGTATTGTTCGATGTTGTGTTTACGTTATGACACAAATTACGAGTAAATAGTTTATTTGCCATTTGTCATGCTTCGGAAAGTAACTGTAATACTTTCTATTTGGAAAAAATTCAAACGTAACTTTAACTTATCAAATTAAGGTAATGTACGTATTAAGTGATGTCACCGAACATAACTTTTATGAGAACAACTTAAAAAAAAAAGCCCCTAGAAAATTTGTGCCAGGTACCATAGGCGCCATTTTTATTTTTTACAAAAACAATCCTTGTTGACAAAAATGTAATATAATTTTTGTTTCGCCAATTTAAATAGCATATTCGAAGTCAGTGGCAGTACGTAATAGTCAAAAAAAACCCTTGCGCTTGTAAAACTTATTTTATTTGTCATATTAGCGTAGTCGACATATATCTCTTTTAGAAATATTTGGAGGTTGCAATCATCAAAATTAAAAAAAACACAAGGGTCCATTTTTTATGATTGTCATTTGTCACACATTAAATTCTGCGGAATCAAATTCATTGCGGCTACGATATGAATTTACAACAAATCTTGTTTAGCGATTCAAAAATGATGAGTTGTGTACACAATTTTTTAAGAATTTCGAAACTTTAAATCGATAGAGAAAAACAATTGATTAAGACTGCTAAACTTCCTTCGAGACTCGAGATATCGATGTGAGTACTTTACCCACAGCTGAAATTAAAATTTGTATAACGAAATCAGATGACTCGTTTCCAAATGAGCGACTACGCCGAAGGATATGCTTATAGCCGCCGCATAAATTTAACAGCTAGTTTAATGCGGTATGCTGCGTTTTAGCAAAGGATCGATGCCTTTTTGTTTTTAATTGCAAAAGGGCATAAAATGATTAACCGGACCTAAAAGAAACTCATGATATATTTTACGAGAGGCTCACAGTATGAAGTTTCAATCTCAATGAGCTTTCGGAAGAAAAAAACAAAACATTTCAGTTTTAATTTTTTTCTAAGCTTTTGACTGGTCAATGTTTCAAAAAATTTAAACCAAAAACATAGAAAGAAGCGTACCAATATACCGCTGCTTTAATTTTTGGATCCCACTATTGCGCCCCTTTTATTGGATTATATAATTTATCTAACGACGTATTTGTCTTATGTTCTACATTTGACACTACGTATACTCGTACTACGTCTTCCGTTTTACTTTTGACACTACATATTTGTCTTCTGTTCTACGTTTGGCTCTACGTTTGAGTTTCAAATGTATAATCACTCAATTGCGACGTAATATAAAGAGATAAAATACAGTTTCTGCTCATATCCTGTTACATGTAGTACCATATACACTAGTGTAGTACTATGAAATCACCATACTTCAACAAAATATAATCGATGCATTAAAGGTTGTACATAGATAAATACTAACATATTTTACATTATAACCAAAACCTATCTTTTTATGAATCGAATAACTATGTTCATACTTCATAATAAAATATTTAAAAAACACCACATAAAACATGAGAGATCAGCGATACAATGTACCGAATGTCGCTCCGAATAGTCTCAGGAAAAATTAAGTATTCTCAGTCTGTATCTGTTCACTTGTACAGTTGCCGAGAAGTTGACCCTACTCACTCACTGAAAGATTTATGTCGAGTACACGCCTCGTGTGTAAAGTAATGAAGTCGAGACATTAATGTGCGTTTCGATGTTTCAAATTAAGGAACGTTAGCACTTCTATTTGTTAAGTACGCCATTTAATGTTTTCCTTTCTTCAATAGTGCAAACCAAATTTCACTTAAGTCGAAAATCTTCTGTTTTTGCGATATTGTTCGAATGTAATAGGAGAAAAATTACCTTATGATTACATAAGGCAATTTTTCTGCTATTCTGCTATTAGGATCTACCTACTGCATTCATCGGTTTCCTTCCTTCAATGGCGCAAACCAAATTCCACGCAGATAGACAATGTGCCGTTTTTATGATATTATTCGAATATAATAACAGAAAAATGGTCTTATGATTACATAAGACAATTTTTCTGCTATTCTGCTATTAGGATCTACCTGCTGCATTCATCGGTTTCCTTCCTTCAATGGCGCAAACCAAATTCCACGCAGATAGACAATGTGCCGTTTTTATGATATTATTCGAATATAATAACAGAAAAATGGTCTTATGATTACATAAGACAATTTTTCTGCTATTCTGCTATTAGGATCTACCTGCTGCATTCATCGGTTTCCTTCCTTCAATGGCGCAAACCAAATTCCACGCAGATAGACAATGTGCCGTTTTTATGATATTATTCGAATATAATAACAGAAAAATGGTCTTATGATTACATAAGACAATTTTTCTCCTATTCTGCTATTAGTATCTACCTACTGCATTCATCGGTTTCCTTCCTTCAATGGCGCAAACCAAATTCCACGCAGATAGACAATGTGCCGTTTTTATGATATTATTCGAATATAATAACAGAAAAATGGTCTTATGATTACATAAGACAATTTTTCTGTTATTCTGCTATTAGGATCTACCTACTGCATTCATCGGTTTCCTTCCTTCAATGGCGCAAACCAAATTCCACGCAGATAGACAATGTGCCGTTTTTATGATATTATTCGAATATAATAACAGAAAAATGGTCTTATGATTACATAAGACAATTTTTCTGTTATTCTGCTATTAGGATCTACCTACTGCATTCATCGGTTTCCTTCCTTCAATGGCGCAAACCAAATTCCACGCAGATAGACAATGTGCCGTTTTTATGATATTATTCGAATATAATAACAGAAAAATGGTCTTATGATTACATAAGACAATTTTTCTGTTATTCTGCTATTAGGATCTACCTACTGCATTCATCGGTTTCCTTCCTTCAATGGCGCAAACCAAATTCCACGCAGATAGACAATGTGCCGTTTTTATGATATTATTCGAATATAATAACAGAAAAATGGTCTTATGATTACATAAGACAATTTTTCTGTTATTCTGCTATTAGGATCTACCTACTGCATTCATCGGTTTCCTTCCTTCAATGGCGCAAACCAAATTCCACGCAGATAGACAATGTGCCGTTTTTATGATATTATTCGAATATAATAACAGAAAAATGGTCTTATGATTACATAAGACAATTTTTCTGTTATTCTGCTATTAGGATCTACCTACTGCATTCATCGGTTTCCTTCCTTCAATGGCGCAAACCAAATTCCACGCAGATAGACAATGTGCCGTTTTTATGATATTATTCGAATATAATAACAGAAAAATGGTCTTATGATTACATAAGACAATTTTTCTGTTATTCTGCTATTAGGATCTACCTACTGCATTCATCGGTTTCCTTCCTTCAATGGCGCAAACCAAATTCCACGCAGATAGACAATGTGCCGTTTTTATGATATTATTCGAATATAATAACAGAAAAATGGTCTTATGATTACATAAGACAATTTTTCTGCTATTCTGCCATTCGTACCTACTATAATCAACATTTTCCATTATTCAACGGTGCAAATCAAATTTCACGCAGGTCAAAAACATTCTATTTTTGTGACATTATTCGAATGTAAAAGCAAAAAAAGACACTTTGTGTGGTTGGAAGGTTATATATAATACGGGTAATACATTGGTTATTGTACCTACTCATTTTGTTGAACTCAAAACATCCTGCGCATGGACAACTACAATCTTGTTATTATTCGTTAATAAAGGCGTTTGTTTAGATATTTTTCTCAACTTTACAACGAATAGAAAGACAAACAATATAATATAACTTAATATGATTTTATCGAAAACACGAATAATACTTAGTATTCTTCGACAATAATAACGAAGAAAAAATTGATAAGTAGTTAGGAACCCAATATAAATAAAAAAACACATGTAATATAAGTCACAGTCGATGTCTTTCGTTATTTTTATATTATTCGCGTAAACATTTATTAGAGACGTTAATTTGAAGGGTATAAATTAAATTAATGCGCCTTTGCGGACACTAAGCGGCGCTGATGTCACGCGCCCTGACCGCTCAGTAGACAACAATCAAGAGTGACGACGTATTCAAAATATAAATAAAACGCGCACAAAAAACCTATATAATAGTTTGCGTGCAAGCCACTAATCTATCACAGTGTCAGTTCCTTACGGCGGCCGATGTGAGCGGTTACGTGAATTTCGCCGGGAAAAATAGTTCGTAGTATGCCTTTATGCTCATGATCCTAGAAATGCAAAAACACCAGTCGGCAGACAAATAAACTACAAAGGTGTAAAATTCTACGCCAAAGTTCAACATGTTAAATAAATTATAATTAGAAAAAGGCTAAAATCTAATTAGAAAAAGACTAAATCCCGACTCACACGACACTTGATTCGCTACTGGATTGCTTACGAGGCGTTATGATGGCTGCTGTGCAGGCCGTCGTAATGGAAATAACGTCACTATACGCTCAGTTGCGAGAACGTGTACTGGAATTCAGTAATAGATCAAGTCCTATTTTTCGTACTTGTTTCTCTATTACATTTAAACGTGAACTTGATTACAGAAGGCTGTTACATGTTAACAAAAAGAAACTTTATTTGTAATACTATTGTCTTATAACTGTACTGATTTTCCTAATCTAAATATATTATAATAAAACTGTCAAATTTACAGCGAATTTTGTTATATAAGATATTTTAAAAATTGGATCAAAAATTGGTATTGAATTTTCAACAAAAGAGTTATGTAAATAACTTTTATACCGAAATACTTTATAACATATATAATGTAATGAAATTAATAAATAATTTATGTTTTCCACGCAAGTTTAATAACCAGTATTGATCAAATTGCGTAATTCAGATAGTCAGAGCCATTTACAAACCCACCTCAGCTGCGCACATCGTGTGCAACCTGTATCATAAAGCAGCCGTTACAACATCCAGTCAACAGCTAGTATAGAACCAGCAGCGACATCAAGTGAGCAATCCAGTAGCAAAAAAAATGTCGTGTGAGCAAGGCTTAAGAGATAGAAACAATACGAATTGTCCCGAGTATAATAGAGTCGAATATCTTAAAGAACGCAGATCACGAACACTAGACGTGACAATGTTTTGTAACAAGCGAGAGAATATTACATTAATTCACGCGGAGTAAGACTATTTATGTTCATTAATTCCACATTTAAAAACAATAAACTCAAAGAAACAAATAACATCTAGAATTTTTCTATCATATAGGGTAATAATTTTTTTTAAAGTATTTTTTGATGTTGAATATATTTGGCGTTAATTTTGTAGAAATTAATTTTAATTTCATTTTTCACAACTAAATGAAACTACGTGATGTGGCATTATTTCTACTTTATTTAAATTCTTTACCACGACCTAGGTTTCGTTGCATGAACTTCTTCAGGTGAGCTATTTGTAAAAAGTTAGTTGTATGCAACATCTTCAGGTGTCCAATCTTTACAAATTACCCACCCGAAGATGTCATACAATGAAACCAGGTCGTGGTAAAGATTTAAATACCGTAGAAATAAAACTAGATCACGTAGTTTCATTTAGTATTTTCCAATATAAAATGTTGCTAATAATGTGTTTTACTTAAAATAGATTGATTATACTAAATTTATATGTTTGAGTTTCGAATTATGCGTAGAAAGAATAAATTTTACCAATGAGTACGTAAAATTGTTTTGCAAATTGATTTCTCCAAATATGTACACTAGCGTACCTTTATATCCACACATATGTTTTAGTGTGAGTGATGACGCACATATATAACGTGCATGTATTAAATATTTTGACACGTTTTATAGGCTTGGAGTCCCGCCTATGCCCGCCCGTCTCGCCATCAAACAACACGTAGCTCTGTCTTTGTCTAGTTCAATAATATTTCAGAGTATTCATATAATTCATATTTTCTTATGACTTATGTAATATTCCCGTCGGCTCTCTGAATAAAAGAAAAGGTGAACCTAAAAATGGCCCGTTTGGTAAACAGAAAATGTTTAATTCCATTTCACAGGTATGAGAGGTACAAATAGTAGAAACAGACATATCGTGGCGCTCCTAACATTTTATGGGCTAGGCAAATGGCAAATGAGTAGAAGTATATATACCTAATCCTGGTATATGCAATATATATCAATAACTGTAAAGGGTAAAGAAAAAAACCTGAAATAAAAACAAAAAATTACACGAAAAAAATAAAATGAAAAATCTTTGTACAGTAACACCGTAATAAAGCAAATGGTGACAACGTATTATTATTGTTTATACCAATAATTATAATAGTGGTGAAAATTTTTGGCGCCTATATTAGATAGCGTCAATTTGAATCTGTAAATTGTTGAGAATTTTAAAAATCAAAAATACGCAAAGCTTTTATATACTTTGCGATGATAACCAACTTTGCGATGCATTTATCTACTTATACTAATATATACATTGATCTATTTCTATCGTGGCCCTTTTTATTCCTGAAAGTATTGTTATGCTCAACTTAAAATATTTTCGTGATTAATGTCCTATAAAAGTTCGTGGTCCCCTAACAAGCCCAAAACACATTCTTTACATTTAGATTGTATTATTACTGAAATACGTGGTCGTATTTCAGTCTGGAAAATATAATTCACAATCTTGAACAACTCGGGTTATTAGTTCCATACCATTTGTAATGTAATTATTACATACATTTGACTTAAGCATTGTGATCCATAATTTCGTCGAATCGTGTAATCGGCTCGTTGGTCTAGGGGTATGATTTTCGCTTAGGGTGCGAGAGGTCCCGGGTTCAAATCCCGGACGAGCCCAAAACGCTTTTTTATAAGAAGAAATTTATTTTAATAAATTATTGATGTTATTTTATTATTTTACTCGGAAAAACATAGACTAATTTTAGATCGTTATTTAAAATGAAAACTCAAATATAACACTACATTTATAAAAGGAAAAAGGCAACAATGATAATATTGATAGTAATGATAATAATAAAAAAAATTATTTTTAGGGTTCTGCTTTTTCTTTTGAAATACGGATCCTTTATAAGATCACTCTTGTCTCCGTCTGTCACAGTCGTTTTTCTCAGAAATCGCTTGATGCAGAAACTTGAATTGGCTTATTAACACGCATACATCTCAACATATAATACTCAAACATATAGAAATTTTGGGGGGAGGGGCTTAAATTATATTTTCGAAAAATATTTTAAAATGCCATTATATATTCACGGTGTCCGGGAATAACTGTCGGACAAAGAAAGATGTTATTCCTTGACTGAAAAATAGTCGTTAAAATAAAATTTAAAAGATGACTTTTTTTTCAGATACTTAAAAATAATAATCATAATTATTTGTCATCTTTTTCGTACACACGATACTCGCGCCGCTCGAGGGAATAACCCGCGAGTAGCTCTGAAGACATCACCACTGCGGGTAAACACCGCACTCTGGGCAAGTATTGGGTGTGTTGAAAAGAGTTATGTGTAATAATTTTACACTCAATTACAAAAAAAGGTATGTTCGACGTTTTATTTTTTGAATAGCGTCTTTCTTTGTTTGACATCAATTCTCGACCACGATATATATATATATATATATATATATATATATATATATATATATATATATATATATATATATATACATATACATACACATACACATACACATACACATACACATACACATACACAAACACATACACATACACACATATATATATATATATATATATATATATATATATATATATATATATATATTCCCTTTGAAATAGGTAGTTGCGAGTCTCAAAAATATTTTTAGAAATATCTTCAAAAATATCTTCATGATTTACTGTAATAAAAATATGTCGACGTCTGCTTACTTCTGAAACAACAGAATCATGAAAAAACAGGGTTTTCAGAAAGCTATGCAAAGATTACACAATTAATTACATTAGGTATCATTAAATACTTATTG
Source organism: Druceiella hillmani (assembly GCA_039881145.1). NCBI lineage: Eukaryota > Metazoa > Arthropoda > Insecta > Lepidoptera > Hepialidae > Druceiella > Druceiella hillmani. The sequence continues at coordinate 2,415,194 of JAYKKI010000140.1, read as the reverse complement.
CACAAGGAAGTCTATATTACTGATGACTTACGATCAATAATGTAATTACACACTCTCCCTAAGCGCGCGTCAAACTAGCATATTATTTTTTTTTATTTATGACAAAAATACCACTTTCAACGGAGTAACGTCAAAATCGGATAAGGGAATATAAGGGTTCATAAGAGTATTTTAAAATTATATTGGAATATTTTAACGAATTACTTTCGTTCTATTTGGCCATAAAATATTTTAAAATAACTTAAAAAATACAATGACTAGAAACAAAAAAATTCACCCGCCTCGAGACAGTTCATTTGCTCTAAATTTCCCTTAACTGATATATCTTTACAAGCAGGGAGGGAAGCATGCCAAAAGCAGTTGGAAGGAGGTTAATGTTGGCGCTAGGAAAGACTACACTGAAGCCAAAAATAATAACCTTCACAAAAAAAGTGGACGCAGCCTCAATAAACGCTAAACATTATGGTCCCAATTCATAGTCATGAATCTATACTAAAATTTGTATAGGATATTTTGCTTGCAGAATGTTTTAAAAAAAAATGAACTTTTTGCTATATTTATAAATAAACAGGCACCACAACCGAAGAAATAGACCAGAAGAGAAGAACGGAAGTACCATTACAAAATGGTTTTAAAAATGCTTGAAATATTTTTTCTCAATCTATTTAATTATTACATACCACAATAATGAAATTTTGCTAAAAAAGACGATGGTAATAAAAGAAATTAAGTTTGTATCCAAACATTTATAATATCGCACTAATACGCTTACGTCCATATGCACCACATACGGTCAGGACTGTCAGTCGGACTTACTGACAGTTGAAAAGGTATTTCTGTTTCTCAATAACTGTCAGTTGAGTCGGAACAAGAGTCTGCTTTACAGACCGTACCATATTGCACGGTTCAATTCCGAAAGTATCCATACAAAATACGTTTTTAACTGTCAATAAATCCGACTAAGAGTCCTAATCATGTATGATGTATATGGGCGTCACTCGCATGATTATGATGTTACATTGATGACGTTACGTTATGTAAATTAATCACCCATAATGGCAACGTGGTCGTATAGGGCTTGTGCAGTGCCTTTTTGTGATTAAAAACACTATTAAAATTATTTAACCACACGCCACTAAATGGTTAGCACCATAAGACTCAACACGTTCGTCACTAAAATGACGAATTTAATTTTGTTAAGATCAATTTAAAATATTTGTGGATAACTAAACAACCTACGAAGATAATAAACAACCTGCCAATAAAAATGAATCAATTTACAAAAATCTTCGGTCAGATATTTGCATTGATATTTTATTTAATGATGAAACAAGTAAAAACAAAACCTATAAAAATTATGTTTACGTGAATTTAATTTCACAAGATAGGAAGTATACATGACCTTAATTACATCGCTTTACAACATACCTACTGATTAATTTCGACGTTACTAAATTCTGCTGAATAAAAGATAGAAATACACAAGTCAACTTGACAGAATAATCCACTTTCCGCAAATTTGCATTATCAGCTTTGATAAAACCAACTTCCATTTCATCAGAAAATTATTCGTAGGCGTTTTTTGGCAATAAATATTCAAGGCAAGATTTATTTCCTTAACTTATTGTGAAGTACTCTGACGTGCCTTTTTGTTTGTAATAATGTCAACCACAAGTGTACAAACGAAACTTTATTTGTTAAATGATTTCTAATTAATTTAGCGCAGTCAAATTCTGGTATATTTGCGAATTTTAAATAAACTTTTATGAAATGTGTTAAATATCAATTCAAAGTAAATTAAACCGAAGTGTACGTGGCATAAAGCCTAGTATCGAGTAAAGCAATGTCGAGGTAGGTATAAACCACGGGTGACCACAGTTTGTATTTTAATATTTAGGTGTTACTGGCTATTGAACACATTCCATTATTTTATGAGTAAACTCGAAGACAAACTTCAACAAGAGACATAACGTCATTTAAGCATGAAAAATAGTTTATTTGCAATTTTTTAAACGACTATGAATGCGGCGCAAAAAGACCTAAGATACACCACGATCACCAGCAGATGTCGCTCGAGAGGAGGGTCACGTCGCCCCCCCTCCCTTCTTTAGCTCCCTCCTCCTCGTAACCAGCACCCAAAGGCCGCTTGCCAATGATGCCACGATGCCTGGTCGACTTGACTATTGAAAATTTATCAACCCGGAATACGCAGATATTGCAACCATTAGGAAGTAAATATGACGGTATAATATATTATTAATTACAACCAAGCCATACCCATTACATTACTTTTATATTTGTAAATATTTTTTACATTCCTAACCTGAATGAGTAATCACAAGACATAAGAATATAAAAAAACATACATTTGAACCATGCAACCGCCATCTATCGAAATATCATGTGAACTAAATATTTCAATAACTTACAGTGCTGTTTTGGTCAGTCAATTAGTAAATAATTTCATAAAATTTTAAATAAAATAGGTGAAAAGTATTGAATACTTTCATTTAATAATATTTTAATCATAAAATAAGCTTACGTATCTATACCATGATTTCAGTTTACTTTCTAACGGCTCGTTGGTCTAGGGGTATGATTTTCGCTTAGGGTGCGAGAGGTCCCGGGTTCAAATCCCGGACGAGCCCAAACATTTTTTACTTTAATTTATTTATGTTTTACAGAACAAACGCAATTGTATTTTTTTAAACAAATATAATATAATACTTAATAACATAACTTTATTTTTTAATTAAAAACATTATTAATATAAGGATTCCAATATTAAATTTATAAAAAAGAAATAAGATACAATATCAAAAATTCGATACTTTCTTCAGCTGGCTCGTTGGTCTAGGGGTATGATTCTCGCTTTGGGTGCGAGAGGTCCCGGGTTCAAATCCCGGACGAGCCCAGTTTTTTGCTAATTTTTAATTTTTTAGCATACATGAAATTAATATCTTATTTATCAAGTTGAATATGCAATATTCAGTTGGCGAAATAAAGTAGTGTGTGAGTCAGACTTAGTGTGCGTTAGAACGATTTTATACGGCGGTGATGCCGTCACGCTCAAGCAAGGTGCGATACACTATTTCATTACGAATTCAAATTGCACGAGTTCTTTCGAAGGGCCTTCTGCTAATATGAAAATGAATAGATATGAACGGTAAACATGTTTAGATTCGCATTAAATATTAAATAAAAATCGACCAAGCTCGAGTCGGGCTTGCCCTACGAAGATTTCGTGCTTGCATTATTTTTATATTTGATGCACAGAAAACATTTTATACTTATACTGTTCATAACTTATAACTAATATATTTGTAATAAGGTAATCTTAGAATTTGTTGCTTAAAAAAATTGAAAATATCCTGGGATATTTTCAATGCAGACGTTGTAAATGGTCGGGGATGTCGAAATACTTTAATTTCGGTAATATGTGAGTCTGACAGGTCGTTATTTTTAAATGAAAAAATACAATTGCACTCTACCCCAAGAGTTCTTTTCGACGATACCTGACAATCTCAGATAGAAAACATTTTAAAGCCTATTCTACATACATGTGAGAGCCATTTTTAAACCACGGAACGATAGATAATATTTAAAGATGAAGTATACACATATACAAGCTAATTGGTATAGCGAGAATGTTTTTTTGAAATTTCTTTCGAAAATATGACAATAATCTATAAGATTATTTGAAGGGGACCTTTATAACGGAGAATACATTTAACATTATTACAAACAGAACCATGAAAAAAACTGTATAGTTTTTCAGTATAGAGATGAAAGCCTTAAAGGGACTGAATTTTATACTGCGTTGCCACAAAAATAGGGGTTCCGTTCCAATCTTGTAGAAACGGAAATCTAAAAATACGAAGAATACTTTAAGTAATGGTTTGATACGATATTTTGTACCACAGAAACTAGTATTGTCATAATTTTGTAATATATTGTTACTAATTTCAATAAGATCGATGTACTGTACTGAATTTATGAGAAGAACTTTATAGTCATTTAAATACTAGTTTTTTGCAAGAAATTTATGGTTAGTTAAATGTTAAAAGTTTAAATAGTTATTATTTATAATTCTGCAGAAATGGTAACCAATATTCGCGCTACGTTCGAACATTTAACTTGTTTGGCGAGTGAAAAACTAACTTAAAAGAAACTTTATAACACTTCGTGGTCACCCTGCTCGCTACTGATAGGACACACAATTGCTCCATATCCTGTAACTGTTAGCAGTAGCAAAGAAAAAACTTCTGACTCGGGCCAGCTTTTCACTCTCGTATGCTTGCCGCGCGTGTCAACATAATTTTAATTAAAGTTTTCGCATTTCCGTCAACTATAGAAATAGATGTTGCGACAACACTAAGAAACACTACCTACGACGATGCGGGAAGTCGCGAACTGGGTCATCGTTCATCAAAATCCACTTATTGTACGATATTAGGACTAGGACGTAATCGATAAAAGGTGCTGACGCGAATAAACTTCCATTAAAAAGAGACAAGCAATTCAACCGATCAACGTGAATGAATTAATCTAAAATAATTAACTTCTGAAAAATAAGTACTTCTGAGAAATTCTATTTTTATACTTATTGCCAGTTTACAGGAAATTGATATCCGAAGCAAGTTAAAATTTCAGTAACGGAAAAAGACTGTGATAAAAAAAGGATAGGGTTACCAGCTTATTCATCCGTCCTCACTAAAATAAATCATTTACCAATTTATCTCAATGTTTATATGCTGGCAATTATCATAAATACCTTAACCAGAACTCCGCTTAATGGAGCGGACTAGGTATCTAGGGGGCCCTATAAAATTCCTGCTAATTGATATGAATAAGTGTCAAGCTTCAATAAAAGTAGTCAAAAATTCAGTTAAAAATAATTATTAAAGAAAACATGCCCTGTACACACACACACACACATACACAAACTATAGGCGAATGCCTGCAATGCTTGATAATATAGAAATATCCCAAAATACTTATTATTTAGGGCTCCAGGCTATTGGTCGACCAAAATCTAAATTGGCGACCCCAAACAAATATATTGAATATCTTCCACAGAATTCAAAGTGTTTTCCTGGTAAAAGTTTTCAAATGTCGCTTGGAGTATTGTTACTTCTCTAAATAGTTTTTTGTACTACCATTCCTTCATTCTCCTTATCCCTCAGAAGTCGAGACGTGTATTTCTTGCCTAAAAAGTAACTTGTTTTTTTTTTTAAAGTGAGTAGTATTTTCTTTACATTATTTTATAATTGTTATAAAGACGTCTTGCAAACGAAAAGAATATGCCTGACTAAAACAGTAAGCAATTAAGTTAAAATAAGCAAATTGTCTTCAAAAGAATCTCAAATACGTTAAAAATTTAAAAAAAACAATGGAAAACAAGGTTCGATAAAAGGTCGCCTTGGAATAAAATCCTTGAAAATGCTGAGCCCTATCCCGAGGTGGCGCCCCATTGAAGATCAAAACTATAATAATAGTGTACAGTCTGCTAAACTAAAAAATCATTATAGTAAATGATTGAGAGAACAATATTGATACAACGTGGAAAAAAACGCCGCACACATATATTCAAATTATTTGTGTATATTAAAATTTCAAAAATAAATAAATAATTTAACATATCACACAGTCGTCAGTTTTCATGTTCGACATTCCTCAATTAATAACGTATTAACAAATTAAAATTGATCGTATAAAAAGAGAAAAATTAAGTGTTTGAAATAAAAGTGCTAAGAAATGTTTGAGCATGATACAGACACTTCGCTATTTTATTAGTACGCACGTTAGAAATGAAACTTCCTTGTGATATAACTGAACTTTTTAGTGACCATCCAAAATAATCGTGGACAGTTATAAGGTGCACACAGATAAAGTAAGTTACATCCCTGGTGTAATTGCAGTCTCGCTTCTCCTAAACAGGTCGTAACGACCCCTGCCTCGTCGGTCAATGGTTATTCCAGCTGCAGCATCGGATATTTTGTTATCAAAATAGTGTGCAGTACGAGCAGTACGAGAGCAAACGCGTCATATCTGCCACTAACCGTTATGGGATAACCTCGACCAGTTCCCGGCTCTAGCGTCAGACCCTACACAACACACAAAACCAAACGTCTCACCGAGACAAATTGAACCTGCCCAAACACGGCTAATCTACATTGCGTCCGTATGGGATTCCTACAACTACCTTTTGAAATCATCATCAGAGCGTGAAGATTATGTGAGACCAAAGGTCTTGTTCTCGTGCCCAAAAGCAATGTGGTTACTGCGTGCTTTTATTAAGTTACTACGACCACTTTGTGGTACTATCATCAATACTTGGGCACAAAACTTACGTTAAAGTACAGTAGGACTGCTGCTAATCACTATGTAGTTACTTCGATAATCTTTGGCCTCTTTATTAGACCATGGACCATGAACATCATAGGTACGTGCCAAAACAAATTAAACATACCCAAACACGATGGAACTGTTACTGTTGTTACCTTCCAGTCCCATCATCAGACCAGCTCGTTTTGCATCCGATCTATATATTATTGTCAATATTCAGCTCAATCCGAGAACGGGAAATAGGTCAAAGATTAATTTGCAAGATTTTTTACCTCCCAGTGTAAAATTAAATAAAGCTTGTAAAGCAACGGGCGGACACAACTGAAGGCACAAGCAGAGGTAAGGAGATGCCCGTCAACACCCGTATATTTTTGAGGGCGTCATGTTAGGTTTTTTCTTCAAAAAGTTGATAGAAGAAATAAAAACCGATGTTATTGAGTCAAAAATAGATATTAATACAGAATAAATACGAAATGTAAATTACAAGTGATCAAACTTTTTGTTACGAAGCCCATATAGGAGGTATAAAATAAAAAAATTAAATTAAAAGTTCAAAAAAAAACATTTACGTGTTTAATAAAGATAAATTTAGAAAAGGAAAATGAATCGATCGCGAATACATAATTAAACCGACTACGGCTATTAATTATAACTATCAATTATTAAGGCTCATCAAAATACAGATCTAGTGCAGGACAAATTAATCTATTAAATTCACATAAATTTGTCTTTCACTAGATCTGTATTTTATCAGACTTAATAATTGATAGTTACAATTAATAATTATGAAATACTATTATTAAATCTATACACAATTAAAATGCTATCTCTACCAATTAATATTCACGCAAAATATTTATTATTTAACTGAATACCTTCAACAAAATCGGTCTAGTCGAATCGATCTAGTGTTCACTTATTACGGTCATTTATCCACAAGTCATCCAGAATTACAGCATTACACGACAGCATTGCTTTACCAAATTTTTCGTATACAACAAAAGTTGTTACCGATATACCGTTTCAGTTAGAACGTTTTTTCTTCTCATATTCATCAAACTCCAGTATTAAACGAGCGGGCTGGCGAAAATTCCGCCAAACAAAACTTTCGTCAAAATAAGGCAATGTGTGAATCGCAATAATAAAAATTTGATACAATCATAATTTAATATTAAATCAACCAACCACGTATTGTGTTATACAAAAATTTTTACACGACTTCGTGACAGAAATAAAAGACTTCCGAGAGATCCCAGTATAACAGAAAAGAATAACCTCTGAATCTGAGCTGTCAAACTCCGTAACCATAGCAACGACATTAACGCAGCGGTCATCTTCTCTATTGCATGTGCGCGAATTGCCAGCAACATTTTAGTGGATGCAAAAAAAATTCAGTTTTTGCTTTTACCTCCGGAAATAATTTTCTGATTATAACTTAAAACAACAGGTACCATCTCTAGACCAATACGAAGAGTTTGCAACTTGTCCGGCTTCAATCCAACTACTTTTATTTTGTTTTTGTAGGACATAGGTTTAAACTTTCCGTTGGGAAAATTCGAAGGCGTTACCATTTTGTTTGTTTTACTAGGTCCTATCAAATAAAAAAAAGTCAAACTTATGCTCCCTTTAGTATAAACCAGTAGACACCCACGTGATTCGTGCTTATCAACTAATATTTCCTTTCATTTTCAGAAGGGCAAAAATCCTGTGCTTTCATTGAAAACTACAAAAAAATTGAATAAAATACCGTCAGCAAAATGTGCTTTACACACTGAAGGCGAATACTTGAGGGAATCAAGAAAAAAGGTCAGATTACCTGCAAATAATTAGTGGGTACAAGAGGTAATAAAGAACTTGTCATGTGAACTTGAAGACTTTGTTATTCACGTTTTACTAATACTACAGAATCTTGTCTATTTGAAATCACTTCGAAGTGCGGTGTTTAGCATTTTAACTATGTACATGAAAATAATGGTATAACATAAATTTTAATAAAAATAAAGAGCCTGAGATTTTTCGTGTCGATTAATGCTTCCTGCGTTATAATCAAGTTCAATGTGTTACAATTTCACATTACATTTTTAAATTCAGTATTAAAATAAAAGATGCGGTAAAACCAGGTCGAAAAAACCTCTTTCCTAAACGATGTTGTAGTTGCAAGAAATGAACGCAATAAACCTCTACGTCTTTTATTAATTTTGATTTATTTTGTTTCAGAAAAAACAATGTTATCAATTGTATAATATGTAAGGATACACATATTCGGTCCGAACTCGTTGCCTCAATATGAAAGACCCCGATAAGCCGATGCGGTTTGTTTGGATCGTAAGGCCAGTCGCTAACTGCTGTTCTGACATGCTTCTGTGTACTAAAGTATTAGATAAAAGTCAAACTTCTTCATCCAGTTTAGTGGTGTCTGGGGATGAATAAAGACACTAGAACAAAGCTGAATACTGACTCTATCACACTGCAGTTTGTCGACTTGTTCGTGGTGTGCGTCTAGTTTGGCGGCGTCCACACGTCTGGTGTTCGCCCCAAACTGTCAATGTTGCCACAAATTCCGTAATCATTTTTCTGTTAGGGTCTTTTAAATTCCACATCAATTATTCTTTCACTTTATAAGTGTTAACAACGGGCATTTATTTATTTATTTATTTATAAACTCTTATGTATAGTACATATGGCGGACTTATTGCTACATGAGCAATTTCTTCCAGTCAACCATAACAATTTGTATTGAAATTTAGTTGGTAGACTGTAATTTTTACAATGAAAATTATTTATAGAAAAGTATAAGTAAAAAAACTTTAAACATACAAAAGTATAAGTACCCTGTCGTTTTGAAGACATATCTATATTTTAAAGAGTTTAAGGAATATTTGTCCAAATATATAATTTTGTCACTGTATATGTTTCCAAATCATGGTTTTCCAATTTTCATTTTTTTTTATATTAAATAAAACGGTACAATAATATTATAAAACGGTACGGAACCCTCAAAATGTAAGTTCTAGTCGTACTTGATCCTGCGTTTTTGTTAAAGGGCAACACTGTATTTACTTTTTGTCAATTGTAATGAAACAGGGATATTGATAAAAAACCCGTCTAAGAATCGCAACTTCGCTGCTAACTTTACACAGAATATCGACGAAATATACGTGGGATTTTCTAAAGTATCTGAATACTAAACTGAATTGAGTTAATATAAATAATTAAGATATAAAAAGATGCATAACAGATTAATTAGACTGTTGAATAAACTAAACTAATGTTCTCGCACTTACACCGAATTCCACCAGAGCGGAGTCGACGATACAAATTCGAGCGGTTGATTTAGCAAAAGCGTCATCAATTCGATATAAACATCGATAAACACGACAGTTTATCGCAGTGACGCGCCTGCGCACGTGACGTGCGACATAAATATCTTAAAATAAATCAACAATAAAAAATTATTCGACACGGGCTCGTCCGGGATTTGAACCCGGGACCTCTCGCACCCGAAGCGAGAATCATACCCCTAGACCAACGAGCCGATGTTAATCGTGGGCAAAATATGAGAAGTGAGTACGAAACGGGCACCAAAGCATGTATAAATTGAAAATTCCAATTTGGACAGAGAGCGTATTGATATAATTATCTGCGAGCTGTGCAATTACTTGTAAATTATTTATATTCACTATAAGCATGTACAAGACATAACAAATTTTAAAATGAAATTAAACTCTGTTTTTTACGATGGTGACCAGTACTTGTTGGACGCGGCGCGACAAATTCCAACCCTGCCATAAGGTGACATCAAATAGACGCACCGTTGCGTTCCTTAAACCACTTTTACATTGCGTTCCTTAAAGCACTTTACGTTAAAGGCTTTTGTGCTATTGTTAAAGACGATATTAAACCCTTAAATGTATGATTTTTTTTGTTTTGTATTATTCATATGTAGCTTATTTTTTCCTTATTTATATGTTACGACATTTTTTTGTTATTTATTCTGCCTTAAGTTTCGTTTTTTTTTATTGTCTTTTACAGTTAGCCACATCACAAAATGTTTATATTTAATCAATGTGGTTGACTGGAAGAGATTACTCTTGTAGCAATAAGTTCGTCAAATGTATGTGTTAAAGTATGATTAAAAAAAAATTTTTATATTTCTAACCCTAATGCATGATGTTATTCATCATTTTTATATTGCTTCTTTCTTTTTAGTTATGGAACGTCATAAAATATTTACATAAGTCTATTTGAAGAAAATGTACTCTGTACAGTATAATACTGTATATGCATATAAATAACCTAGCATAATATTCCAATGAAGGCGCCACTCCATTGCGCGCCCTTGCTTTAAGAGAACTCGATACTTTGCAGTATACGTTTAGTGATAATTGTGAACACAAGACGAATCGAAAATACACTCAACCCAAGAAAATTAGTGAAGCCATTCAGGGTGCAGAGTATAATAAATATTTAGGAACTAAAATGATACCCTTCCATTTCGCACAATCGGATAATTATTCATTTTTCACAACGTGGAGGAAAAAGGTTATGGATCTGTGACAATTTTATAATTTTCCTTCATGTAAGTGGACGACGTCATCTTTTATAAAAATTAATTATATAAAAATTAATTATTTAAAACTATAATGTTACATATATTGAATATATTTGGCGTTAATTTTGTAGAAATTCATTATTCACAATTAAATGAAACTACGTGATGTAGTATTATTTCTACTTTCTTTAATTTCTTTACCACGACCTAGGTTTCGTTATATTACAACATCTTCAGGTGGGATATTAGCAAAGATAGATAGATCTTAAATTCTAAAAGATCTAGAAATTAAAGAAAGTAGAAATAATACTACATCACGTAGTTTCATTTAATTGTGAATGTTACATATGTAAAGTATAAATGATAATTTGCGCTAAATACTCAGTCTAATAAAGTTGGATAACTTAAACACCTCAGCATCACATACATCTGAGTAGCTAACCGTTAGTTAATAATAATAAAAAAGGACTTTTTGACTACACGAGGCCACATTTGGTCGAACGTGAGTCTGTTCAATAAATTTTCAGTCTTGAAATAAATTGTTAACTTATTACGATACAACGTAACGATACTGGATACCCTATCGGACTCAAAACTAAGAATTAAAATGTCATTAAGTTTGTGCTAATGTGCTTGTGCGTTTGTTAAGACATTACAAATTTTAAAAGTTCTTTCTGCACGACAAATATTTTGAAAATAAGTTTTTTTATCTCCTAAATAAAGCAACGTGCTATAATGGCATTAAGTTCGCGAACAATTTTTGTATTTGTATACCTGTTAAAACGATGAAGTATGTGCTTGTGTGTTTGTTAAGACATTACAATTTTTGAAAGTTCTTTTTGGACGACAAAAAAGTTGAAAATAAGTTTTTTTTTTATCTTCTAAATAAATCAACATTCTATATAGCTCGTGAAGGATTAGTCGTATGAAAAGGACACCTAAATGAAACTCGATAAAATTTAATGCTTTATAAAAAGGTACGTATCGTTTCTGCCGTTACATCAACGGTTTAATATATAAAGATTGCATATTTATAATAAAAACTAATTTTAAAAAATTAAACCTACTTCGAAATGTAAGTAGGTGCTTACATCAATTAACATAACAAAATAAATAAAAATGTGATTAACTGAAAAGAAAGAAATAATAAGTATTATGTCACACGTGAATATATCACGAAATCAAACCAAAATCCAAATCAAAAGTAGATACTAACCCTAAGTAGATAAGTTAACAACATTTTTTCGGTGCCAGTCAAGACAAGTTTTTGATTTGTTTCGGTGTGTACCTTTGACACGAAACTAAAAAAAAATTGTTAACACACCTGCTTAGATTAGTACCTACTTTTAATTTGACTTTTGGATCCATTTTATGCATTATTATAATACTTATTATTTCTACTTTTTAAATGATACTAGTAGTACCTATAATATTAATAAATCTTATATTATTCATAATTCTATAACAACAGATATATTGTGTAAAAATAATATGTAATAATATTAATTAACGACATCGACGTAATAAATTCCATTTTCCTAAATTATGATCTGATTAATACCGTTATTTATGTTATACTATCATATTATATCCCGACATGCATTTTTATTATTGAGAGTTGCGCCGTAAATTGACAATGTGTATATCAAGTGATGTCTGGTAACACACTTAATAGTTTATGTCTTATTAACTATAGAAACGATTTTAGTGAAAGTTTTACTGTACCTTAATTGAAAGATATTAGTCAATAAAAATTTGCAATCCGATTATTACTTTCTAAGAAATACGAGGATAAACATACAAACGTACATACACTTATGAAATTTTGTATATTTGTTTAAGAGGCCTAGTAGAATAACATATGAATATTTCGTAATTCCGACAATATTACATATATACGGGTCGAATTGATAACCTTCTCTTTTGAAGTCGATTAATAATCTCTCAGACTACGTCTCTTTGGCAAATCAATCAGGACTTTAATAATATTGTTAAAACAAATTTATTTAGCTTAACCGTAAATTTTGAAACCGTATTTTGGACAGTTTTATTGGGCTAATAGTCCTGTAAAATTATGCAATACTAGCCTAATGAATAGAAGGAAAATTAAAAATATAAAATAAAAGGAAGTAAAATGAAGTCCCATCTAAAACGGGTCGTTTTTTAGAGAATTTCAAACATCCTTCCGTCAATTGATGATCCGTTTGAAGTGACCTGAAATTTGGTACACTAGTTTTCCGTTAATATCACTATGTGATTTAAAAAAAAAGCAAAATGGCGGGTAACGGATTTGACTTGAGATTAATTACGTCATTAATTGTTCCCCATACTCTTTTTTACCGTGTCATTCTCTGCAAAGCACATTAAACATACAAATATGAACGAGTACAGTATTTCGTCAGGTTATGCCGATAAGTGTTTTAAGTTTTCTAACATAAATACGTGCTGAAAAAGATCTACGTGTATTTTAAAAGATCTAAATATTAAAGTGTCCATAGGTATTATACTAAATCATCTACAAGTATTTTATCCTATATTTTATTAAATCACCATTTGGCTGCTCGAAATAATTGGATAATCTAATATTTTAGCAACATGTTGGATACGAGAGACTATAATGAAAAAAAAACCATGAATCCCACAACAAAAGTAAACCGTTTTTTTATTCGTGAATTAATAAAATTGAAAATATTCCATAATGTTAATGGGAAATCTAAAAGAAATATGACAAATCTATAATTCCCAAATATTTTTTATTGGGAGTTATAATGACTAGTATAAAATCCGATAATTCTGGAAAACTTTAGAAATCGTGGAGATAAAGTTTAGAATTTCATTTGACTACACAAAAATGTAATCAGTTGCTCAAAAGAGGGAGGCTATCTGTTTCGTAGGTAGGCGACAGCGACGGTTCAAATGCTGCGTTTTTGTTTCATGCAAATATAAATTCTTATGAAATCTAATTAATGTGGGCGGCCGCCGCCCACAGAGATAATGAAATCTTGATATTTTAAGCCATCAGAGAAGTCAGGCTTTTTAATTTAAACGTTCGAAAAGATATCGTAAAAGAAATATTCATGGCAGCATTTATTTACATATTTTTAGAGCCAAAAAGGTTTTCATTAAAGCGTAGGCGTCTAATTATAAAACTGTTTATAAATAAAAAAGTGTATTTGGGCTCGTCCGGGATTTGAACCCGGGACCTCTCGCACCCTAAGCGAAAATCATACCCCTAGACCAACGAGCCAGCTGTCTGAATGGAACAAATCAATGTTCATTTGAAAATAACAAAACGACAAAGTGAAAGGCAGTGTAAATAGAAGGTACGTGACATATGTTATATGTATACCGGCGATAAGCTATAAGAAGTAGACCGGGCGTCCGTTTCTGTACCGGCAACTGTAGGCGAGCACACCATTAATGACAAAGCCACAGTGGTAACCGCTATCATACATCAATCCATTATTCACAATCTACCGGTAGCTTCTAATAAAGAAAGATAAGGAATGAAAATTCGATTACGTATACAAACTGTAAGAAAAAATATGCAATACAGATTTTATGCATCAAACTGATTAGAAAATGTTAACGAGGTATATGACAATTCGTAACCGTTTTTGAAAATAGCACTTGTCAAATTTGCGATTTCACAGTAACACATTTCAAATATACTCGATTTCATGCACAGAATCGCCAGTACGAATAATATATATTTTATTCGTGAGATTCGAACTTAAAAAAAAATTATTTTCCTGACCTGTTTTCATTAGTCAGTGTTATCAGTGACTGAAGGGCCCCTTTTAAGGAATTTAATTTACTACTACGCTATAATATAAGAATTGTATATTCGGAAATAAGGTCCAGCTATAGTTGCCGTGCGCTGAAAAATATTTTCAACCAAAGAAAAAAAGTTTAATTTTAAAGTTCCACAAAAGCAGAAGTGAAGATTTATATCATAGTTTAAAAGCGATAAAATAATTATTTATGTATATGCGTATTTCATTTGCGTAACTTGTCATTTTATATGTGAGTTAAGAAATTAACATTTCAACACGCGACTTACATTGGTACGCAAACCAATTTAACAAGGTATTAAATAGTAAACTGATTTAAAATTACCTGCTAACTGCTAACGTAGCTGGAAACAAATGCGTATCTTAAATACATGTAGTAACACTGATGTTGTTTTCATGACAATGATCGGAAAATTGGATCCAAATTGCAATAATATAGAGTATATGTACGGCAAAACAACTGCTTCTCAATAGTTCTGGATCACTCTTGTAATAATACCACAAATATTGCATGATATGGTATTACGACGCTTAAAGAGAAGACGGTTGTTTTCTCTTTAAAATATACCATATCATAATATATAACAAAACTAGCAGCTTGACAGAAAAATTAAATATTTCAATACGAATCTTAAATCAAATTAGGTAACCATTGCAACGACAATACCTCTTAATACTAAACGCGCATGACTTATTCTCAGGTAAAAAAAATATTTAAACGACAAAAAAATTCGTTTTTTGCTCCCGATCTACGAATCTCTTTTATACCTATCAAAACGAAGAGCCCGAAATTTATCTGATTTAAATTTAATAAGCTTTTCTGAACTTTTTATGGGACACAGGTATTTAAATTTCAAGCTAGTCTATGTAGAGAACATTACAATTTTCCGAAACCGCGAATATATCGTTATGTACATACGTGCCACTAAATACTACAAAAAGTCTGAAGTGTTTAACTTCGGATTTCGTTTTTTATCCGAAGTGTTTAACTATCGGAACTCGCTTTACATTTAAAATTTTATAAACCTTTAAAATCACACGAACACATATCCACACAAACTCCAATGTGGTTCGTGTGTTCATCGATGGGTTTTTGCCTATCCACTTACATTTTGTAACAAATCACCTTCGTTCACTGCTTTTCACAAACACCTTTAATGCTATCGCAATAAGTAGAAAGTATTTTGTAGAACAAAGGCTTTTATAAAAGGCTGAACAAAGAGGTAAGTTCTGAATACTATTACCGTTAGGAGTCGAGATCAATTCAATGTGGTACCAATAAATAAGTTAGGAATTTAAAAAAGTAACTTTATAGGTCATGAAACATGTGGCAGCTTTAAGCTAAAAGTGAATCATATTTGGGGGAGCTATAGGGGGATATGGGGGAGAATCATATTTGGGGGAAACATGTTGGTTTTATTTATTTCCTAGAGTCCACGATTTGTAGTTTTATTTAAAGTATATATAGATGTATTTAAAAAGAAAACGATATACCTTACACGCAAGAAAGAAAGAAGCCATTAATGGGAACTATAGAATAACACTTCAAGCCAAACCCTTGAATTGGATTCAACAATGTATTGTGAATCAATTCGACAAGTACAAACAGTGAGATCACAATTAAATTTTTGTATTTAAACTTTCATAAACACGTAGGAGCTTTATATATTTTTGGCAATGGAGTTTTCTGTGAAACAAGAAAATCTAAAATACTACGTCAAAACATAAACACAATCAAACGATCTCTAGAAATTCAATTATACCTTTGACTCGGTGTGGTATCTGCTGACCAGCTGGTAACTTACATGTACGATAGCCTACCTTGGAAGCAATTAAGCACCCTGAGAGCGCATTCAAGTATTTTCCCATCTTGAAAGTTTATATCAAGCTATGGGCATAAAACATCAATACATCCATGTTATCAAGTAATTCGATGAAATACAGAGCCCACGTCCTAGTTTCATAAACTAAACCCTGCCCTCCCACAGTTGTTACTGGAGATTCATTTGAGAGTATTTTGGTGTCTCAGAGGCCACGAAAGGTCTCGTCTCATTCGAGGGGATACAAGTGATAGCGATAGTTTTTTAGTCCCAAGACAATATTTTGAATCCAACTCAAAACGAAATTAGATAAATCTAAATAACAATAGCGTTAAAATTCAAAAGTACAATTTTTACTAATTATTTGAAGTAATGTTTCATAAATCGTTACTCATAAAAATGTATTTATTTTTAAGTGATATTTTAATACTACTGATAATGATGTGTTGACATAGTAACTTTTTTTTGCCATCAAAATCATTCAAATTTTACAAAGATAGATAATTTGTTATGATGAATTAAGTATGGTAAATGTTTTTCGGTTTTCTGTTTAGCTAAAACTTGATATAAATTAAACTTAGTCCATTTATAAAAATCGTAGGTGACATGATAATATAATGGAGATATACACACACACACACACACACACACACACACACACACACACACACACACACACACACGCACGCACGCACGCACGCACGCACGTACACTCACACGCACACACACACACACACACATATATATATATATATATATATATATATATATATATAGCACTTTTATACCCTACAAACAATTTTTGTCGAAGATGGATAATTCGGTATGATGAATTCATTATGGCAAGCATTTTTCGATTTTCTCTGTAACTAAAACTTGACATAAACGAAACATAATCCATTCATTAGGATCGTATAAAAGTAAAAAAACCCATTAAGAAATTATCAAGTACTGGCAACAGATAAACATACAAACGCAAATTATCTGGCCTTAAACTCATTATATTTTTATTTCACTGCAGCTAATAACCTTAAATTCAAAAGTACTGTTTTTAACCTTGCATATTTAATTATTAACAAATCATGAAATAGCGTGTAAAAGGCGACAAGTCAATTTTCTTTAATATTTACAAACCTTAAAAAACTGACTTCACTGCCGTTTCACGCATCATCACGACGTATTAAACTTGTTACTATATTGTTTCACATACGAAATATTGAAATTTTTCTTGAAGATATAATGATATAATTTCATTAAACTTATTAAAATAAATTTCCTTTCAACTTTTCCTTTATAAACAAATAAATTATTACGCATTTAGACATAAACTTACTGGCTATAACATAATATATAATTATTATAAATGACTGATACTCAACTAAGCTTGTTTGGGTTAATTTCAGACTAGTCTATAGTAAATAAATCAGCCGATGTAAGGTCGGTGTCTCGCTTGTGATATAAATTAATATATTAATGGAGTTCTTTTACAGTGAATCCACGATTGCATATAAAGCAAATGGAGCTGATTTTTATTTTTATATTACGCACGGCATAGCTGCGTTGCGCAGTTCAAATAGCCATAAACATGGATAAGTTAACCACTGGATAACGCATCAACACAAAATCTCTAGCCGCGCGATGGCACAATATGTGCCACCGCTCCGGACAAAGATCTTACGCGCCTTCAGTAAAAAGAAAGAAGCACTACATCATCACTTCAGAAAAACGGAATTACTTTTCACAAGTAAGTACACTGTTAACTATTATTTAAGTAAGTATATCTTCGTATGTTACAGTCAGATCTCTGGCAGTGATTCCGCCATATTGTTGATTTTTTCGCCACTGGAGATGCGTCGCGCCATTATCGATAACTAAATCGATACTTTTGTTACTACATACTTATATTTCTCTCTATACTATATACTTATATTTCATTCTATACTATACACTTATATTTCATTTTATACTTCATTTTGTTACTGTATACTTATATATCACTTATAATTTTAGGTTTCCGAACTGCCCGCACCGGAAAGAAAAATGGATACAGGTGGCTGGGCAATGCGAGTCATGGTTTCCAACAAAATCAAATACTATTTATTACAAACATTTTGCCAATTATTTAGTACCAACGAGCCAAAACAAGACAAACACTTGTTTTAAAATGCATTGAAATTGTTAGTGAAATAGGAATAGAAATAGTCGTTTTGACTTTTCGCGGATGCCCGTCTAATTTATCTATGGTAAACATCTTAGGCTGTTCATTGGAACCAGATAATTTAAAGCCCAATTTCATTAATCCTTCAACTGGAAAACCAATTGCAATTCTTTGGATCCCTGGCACATGCTTAAATTAATTCGTAACTCCTTTGAAACCTATCGATAATGTTATGATAACACGGGAAGTAAGATTAAATGGCGTTTTATGGAAGAATTAAACAGGTTACAGGAATCAGAAAATTTCCATATTGCAAATAAATTAAGAAAAGAGCATATTCATTTCAAGAATAAAATAATGAAAGTTAAACTGGCGTCACAATTATTTAGTAAAAGCGTCTCAGAAGCTCTTATGTTTGCGATTGCCATTTAAAATTAAATACATTTGAGTCTGTTTCGGGAACAGTAAATTTTTTAAACATTATAAATGACGTTTTCGATGTATTAAATTCAAAAGTTCACCCGAGTTCAAAAGTACGGATATAAACGAGCCATGTACAAGAAAAATAAATCTGATTGTTTGACTCTTCTTGAAAACAATTACAACACGAATCTGTGAGCGTCAAAACATAAAAAGTATTAAACTAATAGAGACCAATCGAAACACTGGATACATAGGATTTTGCGTCTGCATAGATAGTGCGAAATTTTTATTTCAAACTTTAGTTGATAACCAAGATGCTGTATTAACGTATTTCCCTATGCATAAGATCAGTCAAGACCACATCGAACTATTTTTTTCTAATATAAGATGTCATGGAGGTGGTAATAAGAATCCGACGGCTAAGCAATTCCAAACTATGTATAAAAAAATTATAAAACACACTGAGCTATCCAACAGTGATCGTGGAAATTGCATTCCACTAGAAAATATTCATATTTTAAATTGTTCATCGGCGGTACAAAGAATAAATATGAAGTCCAAAAAAATATAAATTTGTCGACGAAGACAGAAATATTAGCGATAATTTTGAAAATATTTCGCTTCTTAATGTCAAATATCTAACATTATCCACATTTTTAATTTTTAGCTTGATGTATTTACAGCTATTTAAAAAATGGATAAAAATGCAAAAAATGCAAGTATATTTTTATCAAGATGTTCTCCTTTATTGTTAATAAAAATATATAATCATATTTTCAACCAACTTTTTCACTAGTTAATAAATCAATTTTATCTGTTGTCGATTGGAAGAGCTTGCTGCTGTAGCTATAAATACGCCTTACGTTTGTAAACACGTATACATTCAAGTAAATAAATTAATAATACATATTATATTATTATTGTATACTCTATTACATTCTGAAAGGGAATGTTTGTGAACAAAACGTGATGGCATTGTAAACATTTTTTTCTATTCACGTTAGTAATATAATATGGATTTATTTGGCATTTATTACTAAAATTGTTTATTTTTCTGAGATTTGTATAACCGAAAAGAAGTGAATCCTTATTTCTCCAGTAAATTCCACAATTCATATTAGAAAAATAACGGTGTAATTTATATATATATATATATATATATATATATATATATATATATATATATATATTACATTATTTCATACAATAGTTTATTAAGTTAATATAGTGATTATAATATAATAAAAACCTTCTTTAACGATGTAAAACATCTGTTAAAACCCTTACTTTAAAACATATCGAAAATACATAAGTATCGAGCAAACTACATCTCTATGATACCCCAAGGGACAAAGCACTGATTGGCTATCAGTGCCACGTGGTACGTTTACTCTAATGAGTAGTGGCTAGCTTGGTTTTCATACAACTGTGTTCTTATGCGCTATCCACTGGTTAACTTATCCATGGCCTTAAACCTTTCATCAGTTCGAATAATTTAGCACAGGAAAATATGTCATTCTCTTGTCGCCCGGCGTTCATCAGCCCTTCGACCAGTGACTCTCTACATATTGATCTTTTTCTTAGTAATACAATTCTTTCAAATATTATTTCTATGTGTCTTTAATTATTTAATCGGCAAAATATATGAAGCGGGCATCTCTTTCTCGATTTTTGTATATTTTTTGTTAATTCTCAGCTTCTATTGGGTATGACGTGATGATGCAAAGCCTATAACCTTACTAAATTGCCAATATATACGAAAAGGACACAGGCAAAAGTTTGTACAGTGTTGGTCCCAGATGTTACAAAATTGAAATTTACACTTTTGTATAGAGAAAATGAAAAAAGGAAACCCTTCCAAAGTTCTGTTTAAATCGCCAGTCAGTCATATGACAAATCTTGTATTTTTTTATAAAAAGTTCAGGTTAATTTTCAAAACAGTTTGTAAAGGCTGTTTGTACGATACTCTGTACAAAACAGATGCAATATACTAAAATTTAAAGAAAATGATCTACATATTTTTTTTTGCTAACAGCCCACCTGAAGATGTTGTAATACAACGAAACCAAGGTCGTGGTAAAGAACTTAAAGAAAGTAGAAATAATACTACATCACGGAGTTTCATTTAATTGTCAATGGCTACAAATTAAAATAAGCAATTGATATCAGTCGCTATTTATCATCGTTTCTAAAAAAATTATTAGTAAATTTTTTTATTATATTTATTTATTTTTAACAATTCTTGACATATTCTTGTTCTTCGAGTGTCTTTTTCTCTTCAAATGTTGGCAATCATTATGTTACCTTGCCCTAATCTTGGATATAATTGCTCTAAAAATTCATATTGAAAATGTAATATACCCTAAATCTAATCCTGGATATAGCTGCTCTAAAAATTCATATTGAAAATATAATATACCCTAAATCTAATCTTGGATATAGCTGCTCTAAAAATTCATATTGAAAATATAATATACCCTAAATCTAATCTTGGATATAGCTGCTCTAAAAATTCATATTGAAAATATAATATCTACGCTTTTATGAAGAGCGCTTTTTTTGTTCTATATTATGTTTACAAATTGTATTTCATCTCTATGTTTTTCTAATATAATTTGATATAGCGCGGATTTGTTTGCTTTTACTACGAAATACTAGATTTTATTCCATACCATAAAAGTATAATATCCGGATAATAGTCACAGCCGTTTTCCTCACAAAAAGCGCTTGACATAGAAATTTGAAATTTAGCACAGTAGTAAAGCCATGGACCTAATAACCACTCTATGAGTAAAACATATTAACTCGCACATATCGCAATATAAAACTCAAAAATATTCATTTGGAAATTTTTGGGAGGGAGAATTAAGTAGTCGAAAAAAATTGTTTTTAATTCCATATACCTAAGGGACTAAAGATTAGGGCGCCAAAAATATGTTTTTCATAATTTTGGTTATTATATCTTCGGTGATATACTGAAATACATAAAAAAAAAGTTACCCCTTTATTTCCGAAACTACTCCACCTAAAATTATGAAAAAATATGAGTTTTTAGGAGTCCATACAAAAATTGTAGAAAACAAAATCGATGATTCTAGATATCATATAATTTTACTTAGCGTTTTGTACTTCAAAGTTCGAAATAGAGAATAGAAACAGAATACTCATTCCATTTCACCCACGTACTACTACTATATGAATTCTGACAATCATCTAATCATTTTATATATCGTGCCGTAATTCTTAAAAGAATTTTTTTTCGACGCATAGAAAACAGCATTTTTTTATATTTCTCCCTTTACTTGCAACACATGATCTCTTCGAAGACATGATCTCTTACCTCATAAATGTTTCCATATGCTGCCTAGTTGTAATCGTCTATGCGCCCTTAATCGATTAATTGTTGGGAAATTATTTACTTATAATGTGATAAAGATATAAAGACCGTAAGATTTTTTATGTTGCGAGATTTTTTCTATTTTCCAATTACATTACATTTAAACTATTCGATACGTCGATAAAAATTAGAACTTTTATTTATGTACATATTTTTTTTCCTTATGTTATTAATATGCACTAGTTATTATTTAAAACTTAGTTTAATTAAAAAAATTAATTTAATGTGTTAGAAATTTAATAGGTAATCCTACAAATATGTAACAATATTTTTTTTCAATTAAAGTTATTTAAGGTTTCATTTCTTATAGGAAATTAATTTTGATAGGCGTGCCATTTGAGTTTTGGAAATAAGACATTTTCGGTGGTCTTGATGGTGGTGGATATGAAATATCTCAAGTTAAACGCGTTGAATTTTTGTATAAGCTCGACGGGGGTAAAGTTAATCGGTGAATGGTCGGTGTAAACGTAAAAGTACTTATATGAACTCGGCTAGCATATTGCCATGCGTCTAAAAAAATTAAAAAATTAACATAAATTAAATTGTAGAAAATGTCTAAATATTATAGGTTAATTTAAGACGAACAAAGTTTTCCGTCTCAAGTGTTTGTACATCAGGAAAGATTCGAATTCTCCGGGGTGTAAATCTATTCGCACATATTTTTTTCCTGTTGTTGCATAAACACCACACTGCTTTCTAGATGCTGTAGAAAATAAGTAAGGAGAAAGCCGCGAGTTAGGTAGTTTCTTTAATAGTGTTGTTATGGACACTAACCAAATGATAGATCGATTGATTTGTGTGTGGAAAAAACTAATCCACTTAAATTCTTTCGATTTCAATATTAAATATAAGAAAACAAATATGTTATAAATGTCACGGCATATAAGTGGCATGTGCAGATCACAATGTTGTTTTCGTGTCATACAATTTACATGTTAATACAACATTTCAATTTCAACTATATTTAATAAAGTCATTTTAAAAAATTAGACAATTCTCCCTTCAACTCTAGAGAAGCCAATCAAACGTTTGGAGATCCCTCAAATATGTCTTCACAGAGTTGTAGATGTCTAAAGTTATCGTGCGGCTTACAACCGAATGAGGAGAATTACACAGCGAGTGGATAGTACATGCGTGATTGATTGTCAGGACGTGTTAATAATCCATCGAGTATTGATCTGAGTCTTACGTAACGTGCGTTCTTTAATGTTCCGTTTTAATAGTCACTCTAGTCATAATTGTCCAACAGATACACGTGCGACCTACACGGCGGTTGCCCTTTACGGTTAACGATTAAATGGACCTTAACGATGATATAAGAGCTTAACGACGGCTGCGTTAGAATTTATGAGTTAAATGACTATTTAATAATCGTTCCAAATTTGGAAAACGCAATAATAAATATTTCAAAATATGAGTAACACGTTATGTTTAAATTAGGGTAATTACTGTGAACAAAGTGTTCGCTGGAAGTCATAACCCATGTACGTCCATACTGTTTATAACTTACCCATTTCTTTATAGTTGGCTCGTTGGTCTAGGGGTATGATTTTCGCTTCGGGTGCGAGAGGTCCCGGGTTCAAATCCCGGACGAGCCCGATTATACTTTTTATTAGGTATTTGACTATATAAATAATTACCAATCGTCTTGCTACATAATTTGGGCAGAACACAGTGAGTGAGTCCTTAAAATATACATTTTTATTAAAGGGGTTTCGAAATAATCTCACGCAGAAAGTCATAAATTAAACATTGCATGTATAACATACAAAAGTTTTTTGTCCTGAAATTTCAGCAAGTAACATTTATAAGAACATGGAATTTCTGCACTTTCCATTCAATACACTAAACAGATTTCTATTGACAGATTTCTTCAACGTGCCCTCCACATCATTGGAACTGACAAAAACTCTTAATTCGAGCTGAGAGGTCAAAGTAACGACCGTCTCCGCCCCACCCCATCTCCTTCTCCTCCCAATAAGTGACTCATTCCTACTATAATTCTACTTATTACGCAAAAACAGCTGCGGGTGGAAGTTATTCAATTTTCCCCTAGAATAATACGACAACTACAGACCTTTACCCAGGTAACGCCAATAAAATTCGAATTAACATTAGACAAAATTTTCAATGGAAAATGTAGCGCTTTCCGGTTAATTTTCTATATGTCCTTGACACCCCCCATACTTCGCCATGCCAATCGGTTCTGAGCATAAAGTTACGTTTCATTCCTAGTCTTGCCGATGCTCTTCACGAATTCGATGATGAGTCTAACACAATTTGCATCGCCCAGTCATGTTTTCTCTTCCAGTGAGGATTTCAACCAAGAGCTTATTGGACGGGTTCACAAAGGAGTGAGTGGGCAATCCAGTCCTACTATCGGTTTTGTTATTTGGGGCTAGCATAACTTGCTTACTAGCCCAAAGCGTCTTCACATTTAAATGCATATTTGTATAAAAAGTCTCGAAATTAATCTTCATGTGAATGAAGATTCAAGGAGAAAATTCAAGGGACACAAATAAAAGGTTCAAGGAGAAAATGCAAGGGACACAAATAAAAAGTTCAAGGAGAAAATTAAAAGGACACAAAGAAAAGGTTCAAGAAAAAAATTCAAGGGACACAAATAAAAGGTTCGAGGAGAAAATTCAAGGGACACAAATAAAAGGTTCAAGGAGAAAATTCAAGGGACACAAATAAAAGGTTCGAGGAGAAAATTCAAGGGACACAAATAAAAAGTTCATGGAGAAAATTCAAGGGAAGTCTTATAACAAAAGCGTATCTATGAATAATAGTTAGTAAGCCAGACGTATTATCTTATAATTATTGACATTTCAAATTCAATAATTATAAGATAATACGTCTCAGCCTGATAATTGGGGAGACTAAAACATATCTGATCTACATATTTTTAATTGAATGAAAATTATTGTAAAATTTATAGTGGACGAAAGGAATATAGCGAACTAAAGGAATTATAACAATAATTGGTGGTTCAAATTACGGTATATTCTTTAAAAAATAATCTTGGGCTCGTCCGGGATTTGAACCCGGGACCTCTCGCACCCTAAGCGAAAATCATACCCCTAGACCAACGAGCCAGCTATAAAGCTGATTCAAGTATGTGAACATTATTCGAGTGATATACGAAGTGAAAGGCGATAGCCTACTTTTAAACCGAACGCGTGATTGGCGGTACGATGCGTTACGCTAGATATTAAGGTTGCTCAATTTATCTCGAGAAAGTTTAATTCATATTCCTTTGAATAAATACTGCAAGGATGCAGTACACAATTAGGCATTAATAAACATTTAACGGTACTGAATATTTCTATTAAACAATTTACAACATTTTAATTTTTTAGAATGAAAATATATTATCTACTGTATACATTTCACAGGCGAATATTTAAAAGAAAAAAATTATGTGATATAACTACAAATTAACGATTTTCGGTTTTTTCCTTCACTTTTGCTGTTAGACGTTGCTTCTTGCCAAATTTCATGATTCTAAATCAACGGGAAGTACCCTATAGATTTTGATATATTTGCAAGTGTCAAAATATGTGGCCGTATTTTTAGGATTCTTCTTGATTATGTTGACTTGGAAGTTTGATTTTTTTACAGCTCCACGGGACTGTAGGCCTAAGTATTTTTTATTAATTTAAACTTAATACCTCTGCGCGTTCCTGATAAAAAGGATCTTGACAGACTTGTCTGTCTGTCATGACCCTTTTTCAAATACGTGCACATATGCCGTATATTTTGATACTCACAAATAAATCAAAACCTATAGGGTACTTCCCCTTGATTTAAGATCATGAAATTTGGCAAGAAGCAAGCACAAGTAAATAG
The DNA here is from genome assembly GCA_039881145.1 of Druceiella hillmani. Lineage (NCBI taxonomy): Eukaryota > Metazoa > Arthropoda > Insecta > Lepidoptera > Hepialidae > Druceiella > Druceiella hillmani. Next base: position 2,388,850 of record JAYKKI010000140.1, on the reverse strand, counting down.
TCTTACAGCAAGTAAAGAAAAAAATCTGAAAAATCGTTAATTTGTAGTGATATTATACAAACAATATTTTTTTAAATATACGTCTGTGAAAGATACAGTAGGCAATATATTTTCGTTCTAAGAAATTAAAATTATGTGAACAGTTTAATAGGAATCACCATTAAATATTTATAAATGCCTAAATGCATACGGAACTAAACGCATACGGAAAATGCATAAATCATATTGTAATAAAGACAACGTACTTTAGTAATTTATTTAACAAGTAAAAGTTATTTATAAAAGTATAAATGCTATTAAAAATGAATACAAATAGTAAAAGAAAAACTAATATTGAATCCGATAGAACGTTACTAATTATATTTATCTTATAAAGTCCTGACTGAAAACAAACGAAGCGAGTGTGACAATAAACCGAGTAAGTACACAGATGACGTAAGAGCAATAAAAATAAACATATTCTTTAAATATATCAAAATAATATACATAATAGTTTAATGTTTATCGCTATTTAAACTAGCATATGATCTTCTAGTGTTAAACTTGCAGATCATTTTGCAAAAGCCTTAATCGATTCCAAAATATGAATGAATGAAAGCTTATCCCGAAAATCCCGCATCTGTTTTCAAGAAAACTGGAACTTTGATAACTTCTTCCAATACCTGCTCAGTTGCCTCGGGAAGCTGATCATTACATAAAAAGCTATGTTATTTAAAACTATGTTAAAACTATGTTTTTGACTATGGTAGTCAACGTATTACCCATACCGTGGCTTAGACATGGGAATCGCTTCTTCCAAATGCCGAACATTCTTCCCACTATTTTTCTTGTTGGGGTTTACTCGTATAAATATATAATAACTAGCGTGACCCGTGCGAAGTCTTCGCATTATTTATTCTATTTTACTAAAATTGACATATAGAGGCGCAAGTATCAAAAGCATTGAGCTAAAGCGCCACTTTATTTATACGTGAGTGGATTTGAAATTAAACAAAAATTTTACCGACCGTCAATCATATTGACGTTGAGCCGTTAGATGGCAGCATTGCTGTTTTGTGTATATAATTTTAATAATTAATTAATTTGCAAAAACAATAGCAATAATAATTTTTTTAGTTGTGGATGCCGGTAGAGCAAGCAATTATCTATAAAATGATATATAATTTATGTGGATTAGTTGTGAGGTTTTTTCTAAAAAGGGAGTGTAACATCTTAACCTTAGCGTATTAATATATATGATGATGATGATGATGATGATGATGATGATGATGATGATAATAGGTTACTCATGTAACAAATTTGATCGTGTTCATTTGTGTTTTAATTGAAAATAATTATATTGTTAGCATTTTTTTACTCAAGGATTTTCCTTTTAAATTTAATATCATTAAATGCTACTTATATTTATACACAGTCTTACCTATTATATACATTCCAAGACAATCGAACTTAAAGAGTAAACTCCACTCGCTGACACGCGCAACTTCTTTTTTATTATTCCACCCAATAAAAAAAAGTCTGATATGAAATAAATGTACTCTGACGCTCTAATTTTTAAATGAATTAAATAAGGTAAACTACCTGTTAACCGCTTTATTTTTATATTCATAAATAAACACTAGGTGTGATAAAATATTTCATGTAAAGGTTTTACATATATTAAGCTTCATTCAAATATTTTTAAAAATCATCAAAATATTATATCGGGGCTCGTCCGGGATTTGAACCCGGGACCTCTCGCACCCTAAGCGAAAATCATACCCCTAGACCAACGAGCCAACTATAAAGCCTATTATTTTGAAGCGTAAAATAAAAAGTGAAAGGCGAGACGCTCATAAACCACACGTGAATACTCAATGGCCGAAAAGTTTTATGGGCTTTTAATTACTGCTTTAATTACTTCCGGCAAGTACCAGCTACACTTACGCTCTCTACGTTGCAGCAGTAGGTTTGAGAGCATAATTAAAGGACATTCTTAGCGTTACGAACAGCAATCTCAAGAATGTACTCGTACGTTGCTCGTACGTAAATTGTATTTAATGTTCATGGTCATCGAACTAAAATAAATACTTTACTGCACTATAGTCTTAGCTAGAGAAATAGCCCAGAAGCAGAATCCATAAATTTTCAACAGAAGCAGAACCCATAAGGTTCTAATTATTAAAAATCGCTGTAAACGAGGAAAAAGTAAATTGATAGTTTTATTTATAGCAAACATATATTTTAATAAAATCCGAGCAAGTGCAATTCGGATCTGAGATAATCAATAATATAACGTACGGATTACACATGCCGTACTTTTTTTTAAAAATAGTGGAACTGAATTGACTCTGGACACTGAGCACAGCAACTACAATAACATTATTATAACTAGGGTCTTTATAAGTCTTTCAATTTTTAGGAATTTTTTTTAAATGTAAAAATGTTATTTTCATTTAAAGAGTTTCAAGTATTTTCATTCAAAAGCCCGCTAAATTTACACGTAATTTCAGCATTCTTAGTGAAGTGGTTCCGAAATCAAAAACGTGTGAACACCTACTGTGAATATACAGCTAGATGCTATATTCATTTCATTCATTATATACTATTTTAACTTCATTATAGATACGAAATTAATATCATTAAATAATCAATAAGCCGAATTTTTAATAATAAAACTTAATCTACATAGTACGCATGTCACATGTCCACTAGTAAATAATGTTCCAGATGAGATCCAAAAGTGGTCATACTCAATCAAGAAGCGAGTTTTCCATCCATCCTTACCGTCTTGAATGGGAGCGCGACCACAACCTCGCGCTAAGTTGGTACATCATCTTTTACAATATAAGTCGATTAACGTACATACGGTAGGGTCAATCGAGAGGTCCACTCGTATCGTATCTCGTCGCACACGATTGAATCTTTCCCGGATCGGATTAGCCGTGAAAAGTCACGGAACTCAAGCTGTACATTACTGGGTTCGCGTAGTGTTAAGTGAATGTAATGTCGGAGTCTTTAAGACGATTGATGTAGAGTTGTCATGTTTAGGGTTCCAAAATAACTAGCAGTCTCATAATTTTGTCATATTTCTTTTTCCATCCATATGTTATACCCTTATAAGTCAGACACGTATCAGTCTTATGCAACATAATTTGGTGTTAGCTTATCCAGAGAAAGACACACGAGCGGTCAACGTAAAGTAATCATGTTACTTCATAGACGTGAAATCAAATTACGAAATAAAATCAACTCTCGGTGTGTTTAAATTGTATTATTCGTCAAATATAAACCTTCCGAGTAATTCTTTCCGAGCCATATTTTCCCCGCCCGTAATTCTTTTTAACCAAATGCTCATAATATCTGAAAAAAATTGAGATGATGCTTTCAGCGAGTAATTGCAACGAAACTCGTTAGACACGTCTGCTAATTTATGAAAAATGTTAAAAATATCATAATTTTTTAAGTTTTTGATAAAAAACGGTAAAATTGTGTAATAATTATTTTAAATAACTATAAGATAAAATAAAAAAGGTACAAAGTTAAAAGTCGAACTGTAACCCGCAATATGAAAGCATGAAGTCCCGTGATGTGGACGCAGCAGTTATCAAAATCCAACATAGACATAATTCTAACATATGCAAACTTCAACGGCTTTAGCAGTCATTATTCAAAACGCACTTGACTATTTTTTTTTCAATAGTATGTTGATGTGGAATAATATTATAATTATTTTATCCGTGATTAATTAATAATGGTTCTTTTTCACATTTTCCTTTTCTGTTTACCAATCGATACTCGTTACTGTACGTTTCTACACTCTAATTGCTACATTTTAATTCTTAACAATGTATTAATACATACATATTATTATGTATTGCTACATTCTAATTCTTAACATTGGCAGAAGCTGCAATCTAGTGCTCATATATTTCATAATGAAATGGTGCGAATATCAAAACATAGCCCATAGTCAGTCAGATCGTTCTCACTAAGCGAACGCTGGTACAGCTGCGCTACATTCACTATAAATATTTGTCCGAAAATTATTAGCATAAAATAATCAAGAACTCTATTATGACTTTGATATTAGTAAGAAACAGATGCATTAGATATTATAATACTATCAAGGTGTTCAGTATTATGCGGACCGTCGGTTAATTGATAAAGAATTTCTTCGTATTTCTTTATAAAATATAAGACGAAAACAATTTAAAACAATTTTTGGAGTTTACTCCTTAAGAATCTATTATTATATATAGCGCCCGGTATAAAGTTTTATGAAGAGTAAAATCAGGAGTTCAGAGCGTACGAAGTTCAGGGTTTTAAAAAAAGTGTAACCGTTAGGTTGCCTCTCCGCGCAACATTCCTGTTCATCTTTCGAGTGAAATATCAATATGTTTATTTGGTATTTTCTTATGGCGTAATCGCAATGACGGAATGTGACACACATAGTTTACTATCGTTCGCTTATATCAAGATGTAATCATTAAATATCATTATGTGGAAATATTTGGTGTCTTCTATCCTACAAAATTAAAAAGTCCCTTTTAGTTTTAACTTGTCAGTCTCACCTCACTAAATGTTTTTAATTTTGTTGTATAAATTTGATCTTGTTCATTTGTGTTTTATTTGAAAATAATTATATTGTCAGCATTATTTTATTAAAGAATTTTCCATTTACATTTAATGATATTTATATTTATATACAGTGTTACCTATTTTATACATTTCAAGACACTCGTACTTAAGGAGAAAACTCCAGTCGCGCGTCGGAGCTGACACGCACATTTTTTTGTTTATCTCTGAGCCTTTATTAAGGACAAAACAAATTTTTTTCAGTAACAAAATATTTTTATTTTCTTCATCTTTCCAATCGTAATTACATTTGGACATTTCATTATCATAAAGACAACCTCCATGTAGTCAAAAAAAGATAACAACATTAAATTATTAGTATAATTGATTTTTCTTTCTGCGGTATGATATTCGTACCGTTCACTATTTGAGACCTACTAGAGTGTCGGCATTTCGTGCATATAATGCAGACCGTTTATTCCTTGCGGTAACACCAAAATTTGTCATATTTTGAACGCACATATCTGTGAAACTAATAATCGTATCGTATTAAGAGCATATCATTAAACGGATCGCAAGGTTCAGTTTACAAAATAATTTGAATTCTTAACTTAACACCTCTTAAATAAAGTAGCATTACAAAGATTTAGTTAAATTTCACAACGATTTTGTATGTTTTTTACTAATTTTTATCCGTCACGTTCTATAACAAAACAGAAAAAAGATACGCCGAAAATTAACTCCATCTTTTCTTAGGTTGATAAAAAGAGAAAGAGTAGTGATACAAATATACGCGCAATATAACTGTGAACACATATTACATGAATTATACGTGTTTCAGGTTTACGCGACTTTGAAATCGAGACGACTCCCATCATCGTTCCTACTCGGTCTATCGAATGTAAAAGGCATACATGTATGAATAAACCTTTCTCAAACAATTTTAATTAATAAATAACTAAAATTAATAAATAACTTTAATTAATAAATAGCTAACACGTTAAATAATCGACGAACGCGATCGGATGAATTGTACGATCATCTTTATTCAGCTAATTAAGTGTTGAGGCAATTGGGCGCCGCTAACTCAGGCGCCGCCATCGGCGTCTTTATTTCATAATCCCGTGTTGTGTCGCCGTTTAATGAGGCTGCGAGTAACTGACGACAGGGCGTGAGTTGTAGCGTCCGCAAATAGACTTCGTTTCATTTAAGACGCAGTATTCTTACTCTAGCGGGATTGAGTTAGTACGCCCCCGTCATTCATACAACGATACACGAATGACGCGGACGATGAACTAGACGATAATATACCCAAAAAATTGCGAAATAAAGGTACACTTTATGATTCGATTTTTAAAACAGCGAGAAAGTAAAAGGTGCACGCCACTGAAACCTTAAAACCTGGCTGTCATTAGAACACTTCGTTAGATCATAGGTAAGGTTAATTGTATAATTTTTGTAGATTGTAACGTAAAAAACCGTCACTGGTCACCCATAGAGGTCATCTCTGTGAAGTCATGTAAAGTATTTTAAATATTATTTTAAGTCCACATAGATTGACGATGTAGAAGAGCGGCGTTGAGTTGTTATGTTGTTGACATTTATGCTGTATCTATTTTGGTGGTAAAAGATCGCACGTATGGCGTCTTTTTCTTTTGTTTCTTCCTTTTTATTAAAAAGAAAATAATTAAGAATAAGTAATATAAGAAATATGTTACTCGAGAGAGCCCGCCGAGGGAGATTGTTAAAACCGTTCATGTGAAGTACGAAGTCTACATAGATTGATGGTGTAGAAGAGCGATTTTGAATATTATTTCGTTCACATTTATGTTGTGTCTCTTTGAATGGAAATCGATTATGTGTATGGCATCTTTTTCGTCTTTATGTTCTTTTCTAGTAAAATGTGAGAAAATGATAAGGAACCATTCATATAAAACAATTGTAAACATTTTAATATTCATATGTTGCTTGTTAATATCGTATTTACGTTATATTTTATCTACTAAAATATGGTTATCGCGTGTGAATAGCAAAACTTTCAGTTTTTTCAAGGAAATTATCAATATTACCGAGTGGAGTTACTATGAAGCAACTGTTTTAAACTTACTGTTTCAAAATCCATCATAACAACTATGCCGCATCAAGTTACGCAGCTGGCTTTGCTTACGACTTCGTGAAGGTGAAACAACTAATCAATTACAACGAAGTGCTGAACTACTATTTAATACGACTTTAAATTAGTAACAGATATCGGCTCGTTGGTCTAGGGGTATGATTTTCGCTTAGGGTGCGAGAGGTCCCGGGTTCAAATCCCGGACGAGCCCAAATAATTTTTACATCTTAAATTTAATTATTCATTCCATAAGGATGGTTCGAAATGTGATTCAACACCCCCTGTGTTGAATAACGATCATTTCATTCAATGGACAACGCATAACGATCATTTCATTCGACTGCAGCAGTGAAATGCCATTAACAATTATTTTTGTGATAAGTTATTTTTCAACAGGAATTAAAAAATCTGATGAAGATCAATAAAATTGTTTACCCTTTTGATACAAGAATACCATTTTTGTTCACGAAATGAAAATAAATAACGAATTTCTTTGGCATGCAATTCTCACAGAAGATGGATTAACAGAGAAAAAAAAATCAAAATTAGAAGAGAAAAAAAATTTCTTTGACCTAAATAAAAACAATGAATTACTGACAATTAAATGAAACTACGTGATGTAGTGTTATTTCTACTTTCTATAAGTTCTTTACCACGACCTAGGTTTCGTTGTATTACATCTTCAAGTGGTCTATTAGCAAAGATAATAACAAATTAAGTTGGGCTAACCTAAGGTGGGCTATTAGCAAATATAATAACAAATACAATAACAAAGATGTTTGCTAATAGCCCACCTGAAGATGTTGTCATACAACGAAACCTAGGTCGTGGTAAAGAACTTAAAGAAAGTAGAAATAATACTACATCACGTAGTTTCATTTAATTGTGAATAATGAATTTCTACAAAATTAATGCCAAATATATTCAATAAATTACTGATTTGAAGATAAATTATTGTTTAAAATGTTGAAAGTTAAAGATAAAATTACCTGATATTTAAAATTTAAGCTATTGGGAAAGCGAGTGGGAAATTTCGATTACATGCTGTATATAGGAAAACTTTTTCCCGACTATATTTCATACTTAGGGATATGTATTTATCTCGAGTCTTAATTTTATTAAATTGAAAATTTATTTACTTTTTTAACATAGTCTTACGCCTGTGAGTGGTAGACACACTAACAAGAGATCCTAAGTAGACTTATAATAAATTTACTCTTACAGACTACAACTACAATATTTCAAAGCCAATTATAAAAAGAAAATCAGTATGTTATAACGAGATACAAAAAAAACAAGTATTTCTCAAACCTCCTGTTCGCATTTAGACGCCGACTTTCTTTGGCGAACTCCATCGCTATATTCAGTGAACTGTCGAAGTGCATAATACAGGTATACACCGAGAGGTACTCAAGTAAGCTTTGTTGTCTATTATGTTATGGGTTTAACTATACATATATACGGATTCAGTAGCAAGTGTTCCCTAAAAATGTGCCGAAAATTAAAACTATAGCTAGGATCACCTCCTAATACTCTTCTCGGTTCGTCACCTGAATCTTCACTAGCCTTTGGATTAAAGTTAAAACATTTTATTCCAGCTAATCATTTTTCTTTTTAGAATTTATTTCATTATTCCAATTCATTTCTTTTTTAAAAAGGTATTTAAAATTATATTTTTGATAATAGACAAAATGGCAACAATGATACTTAATGCTAATCGCACCGTTGTATACAACTTAAAAGACAACATTTAATGAGACCTAGCGACAAATTAAACTTTAATGTTGATTTCGAAGAACGAATTTAAGTTATTTTTATGTTCTGTCAATTAGGATGCAATGTTAAATATGATCTAGCCAGACCTGATGGCTCATAACTAAAGACCATGATAGACGGATATTTCAATCCAAACTTCGTCAGCCCCTTCTTCCAACTTAGGACATAATTTCCTTTGTTTTACCATTTTGTCTATAACCATCGAAATTATGGTATCTGAAGTCGGTTACATGGGAAATTGATTTCGGCTTAATCTAAATAGTACTCGAAATAAATTATTATGGAAAAAAAATATTCTTAAATATCTAACACGCGTCTCGTATACACGATTGCACATATTTGTGTAGATGTTTCTTTTAACACAATTTTATTATTATTATTTTGTATATAATAAAAAATATTTGTTAAGCATCTTTGTAAAATAAATTGGTATAATGGAGTAAGTACGAACAAAGAAATGTTTTAACTTGATACTAAAAATATTTACTAACTAACACGTTGCAGCACAATGTTCGAAATAGAATTTACATCTCCGTTTCGAACAGTCTGCTGGCCATTTTATATTATATCTTAAATAAAGCTGTATATATTTTTCTGGAAACTCATCATGCACTATGTATATATGTACAGAATTCCTAATATTATTTGAAGTTTACAATGTTTTTTATGCTTCGTTTTTAGGATTCCCTACCTCGAAAAGTAAAAAAGGTACCCTTATAGAATCACTTCGTTGTCCTTTTTTCTCAGGAATGCGAGGAGGTATCATATTGAAATTAATATTAAATACTTAGGTCAAAAAAATCAAGCTTCTAAGTCAACGCAATCAGCAACAATCAGCAACCCTAAAAATACGGGCACTTATGCTGCATATTTTGATACTCGCAAATAAATCAAAACTTATAGGGTACTTCCCGTTGATCTAGAATTACGAAATTTGGCAAGAAGCAAGGCGCACAAGTAAAGGAAAAAAATCAATCGTTAATTCATGGTTATATCATATAAAATATATTTTTTTCAAACCCGCGATCGTTAATTTAAATCAAGTAAAAAATTTTATTTTTGAATATGCACCTGTGAATGATACAGTAGGCAACATATTTTCGTTTAAAAAAATTAAAATGTTGTAAATGGTTTAAGAAGAATATTTGTACCGTTATAAGTTTATAAATACCTAAATGTACACGAAACCCTCGTTGTGCGAGTTCCACTCGTACTTAACAGGTTTTTTTCAGTTAATAAAACGAATGAAAGTGGTCAAACTGTCGTTTATAAAAACATATATAAATTTTTAGATACTGGAGAAATACTTCTTTTTCACTTTTTAGTTCATTTCAAATTAATCGAAAAAAAATATTTTTATTGCCTTTTATATTTAAACTTCCATTACTACGCCAGAAAAATTTACTTAATTGCTGGTTAATGTGCTCATTAAAAGCCATATAAACCATAATAGAAACTTGACAAAATATTGTATCGTTATAAAAAATCTGTATGTCTACGAAATTTCAAGCCAACTGAATATAAGGAATCAGATTAAAATCTCGATTCCAGGGTTCGAATCTAACGAAGCAATCTAAAATAACGTGTAAACGCAAATAACTCTGCTGACAAGTCTATATTTAGTCTCCTTACGCATTAGTAAGTTTATTTTCGTATTATTCCGACCTTGACTCGCTCGTCTTAACATAATGCCCACGTTTCAATTACATATAATGGAGGAAAAAAATCTTCAGGATGCTTCAACATTATGTATTAGCACTGCCCACGCGTGTCAAACCGGGTCGCGCGGTCGCCTATCCTGATTGGCGCATCCTGCGATCGCACCCGCACGCTATCCTCAAATGCGAATTTAGATACCCATCATGCGCACGAGCATGATGGAAACGGTCGTTTCCACTCCGACTATCATTAAAGTTATCTATATTCTTTATTTCTAGGTTCAGATATTATCAATATAGGATGCGCGTTGAAAGTATTTATATGGTACAGCAAAAAAGAAGTTCATAAATATATAGCATCATAATACGAGAATGCCATCTTATTTATATGGCGGGGACACAGTGATATGAAAAAAAAATCAAAACAAAAGCAATGAGCTACCTGAACTAAGTGTGCCGTACGCCATCATTATATCAGCGCATTCTTCATTAGTGTACTGTGCCTTGTTACGATAACTAAAAGAGGTAACGACAATCTTTAAAAAATTAAAGAAAATAATAACCAAATTAATTAATAACCAAATAAGATCACAATTTAACCAATTAACGGAAACAATAACAAAAACTAATAAAATTAAAAAACAAAATTTAAATAACAAAATAAAAAATATTTGTGCGTTACGAATATGTTCAATAGCAGACAGTCAGATCTCGACTAAAACAGGAGCGGCGGATTGCACGAAAATAAAATAATAAAAATTACACTGAGCTGTTGCAAACACAAAAAAATATAGTTAGAAAAGCTTGAAGGCTGATTTTGAAAAAAATTTAAAAAATAACAAAAAAGTTAATATCTCAAAAACTATGAGACCTCTATAGGTCATTAGGGCTACATAACTTGCGAAAAATCAAACGTCGTTTATTAATGCAAATCTTATTTAGTATTAATAAATGACGGCAAATTTTTGACCGAATATAAGTTGTTTTCCTTATAATCCGTGAAAATAGTTTCCACCGTCAATCTAACGTAGAGGAGTTTTTAAACGACAAATATAGTTCATATAAGGTTGCTGAATATTTTGACTCGGTTGGAGACGAACCGTTACCTTGGTTTTTGTAGATTTGTCGTAGAGCAATGGCTTACATATTATTCACGATGTCTTTTTTTTCAGATTCATGGATACTTACATCTGCCCTAAAAGTCTATTCAGTTTCAAATACTGAACTATGCCAACGTAGTGCATATTTTATCATTTGTTTGGATATGTATTATTGGAAAGTTATTCATTTGGATCGACGAAATAATGCTGTGAATAATGTATATTATACGTTAATATTATATGGTGATGAATGAATGCATATATTGATTGAGGCATGCAAAGCAATTTCCTTAACTTTTTTACTGCATAAATTATTCAAGTTCATTGTTCATGTGAATTTGTTTATCGTTTTTTGTAATATAATTTTTTGATGCTTACGGATATAGCCCATTTTTGCATGTTGGCAAGTAAGTGTTGCCATAACATAACTGGAGATAATTTAATACGATCCATGTCCTACTAAAATTGTATCAGGGACACTATGACATTTACATTATACCGCGAAACTACACAAATGGCGTTAACGTATATTTTGTGGGCCAGAGATTTCAAAGTTATTTAATGTATTATATTCACTTATTATTTCATTAATCTAAGGTATATTCCATTGTGACCTAGCTCCAATCACAATACATCATTCAATGAACACTTATGTACAAAGTAGATTTGCTACAAAGTTGTGAAATACGTTGGACTCTAATATACGAAATGCTCCATCAATAGACGCGTTCAAATATTATCTCAGTTATATCTTACACAATTCCATATCTTCCTTTTTATCTATATTGGCTCTTTTCCTTTAAATACCGGTATGCGTATATCTATGTGTCTATATATATGAATGGATCTAAATATTTTCTCCCTAGTCATAAAACGTAGACATTTGGACCCCAGGTTTATCTATTCTTCAAATACATGCCACTATTATGTACTCGCTTAGATCAATATTGATTACTTTTATAACACGCTATAATTACACGTATGATAGGTGTCCTCTCGCGATAGAATGATGATTACTCTAATCATATTGGATGGACGTGTCATAATAGAACTGATAATTATAATTGAATTGTATTTTTATTAGTTGTTTACGAGTATGGCACAAACGAGAAGATAATAAAATGTTAAGAATTGTAATAATAGTAATAAACCAGTAAAATACAAAAACATATCATTTAATTGAAAAAAAATGCAAATAAGATAACATTAAATCTTTTAACATTACAAAAATGCAATTTAAAATGAAAACAAAAAATATCGATTAGTGAAAAGTTTGAGATGCACATCGGTAGGTTGAGATGCACATCGGTAGGTTGTGATGCACATCGGTAGGCCGTAGCTGAATAATGTGAATTACATATTATTTATTTCTACAGTTAAAGAAATATTACACCGCTATACACCGGTAGATTTCAATAAAGATAACAAGATAATTTAATAAATGCAATGACACCATAGTATATAACGATGGCATACTTCGAGAAGTTTATTCGCGCTCATCATAAAGAAATAACATATTGCAATCGCGGTCAGATAATCGAACAATTAATGTAAATATTCTGTTTAGCAAGTGTTCTTTCGCTTTCATATGTACATCTTAGAAATAGATCTAATTTTCGTTAATCGGAGTTTATCAAAATCTTCACTTTTTTTCAATATTTAGTTCAATGGTAACTTTTTGAATTTTGCTTATGATACACAGCTGCATATATTTAGAAAATATGTAGTTATGCAGCTGTATTTAGTTTTAAAAATTCACTGATGTTTATTACGTATGACTGTACATTGGGTATGTGAGAAATGGAAGATGAGGAAAAAGTCACGCGGTGACCCGAGTACTCATCAGCACGAGGCAAGGAAGTTCGAGTATCAAATAACACGGTCGTAAATGGAATTGACTTGGCGTTAGGCTCAGAAATTAAGGATAGAGTTTTCTTTCCTTCGATCTAAATAGGCTGTAGATAAGAACTCCTAAGGGAAGGGGACCCAACAATGCGCAAGCAGATTTAGGGTGAACCACGCTGGCGGAACTGAAGAGCATCAACAACACTTAAAGTGAAGTGGAACATGATGCCCAGGATCGATCGGCATGACGAAGCACCGTGCACGCTCATAGTCCAAGGGGTACAAAATGGAGAAAGACTAACAATGGAGAATTTCAATGGGAAAGTAGGATTCTTATCATGTTAGGGGGCCATGGTACCAGGAGGAACGTCAGTTGTGCACGAATTAAAGTTATACCATATCAAAGCTTAAAATTATTGTAACTATACTTAATAATCATCAAATTTTTATTGAATGTGTGTTTTGAATATTTTCAAAACTATATTATGGGTACATAGATTGAACGCCACCCGACGTTTCACCGTTTAAGTGCTCTACTTTACCATTTTATTTGTTATTTTTGCGCTGTCTGACATCACTGAATAACATTTTACATAATTTAGACATATGTCACTCGAAAAATTTAAATTGCTGTAAATAAATATTTCGTCATTAACTTGTAGATTTTTTAAATATTTACAAAAATAAATTGTGATTGCACATATTTAGCGGCATCCGATATTGTTTAGCGTGACCTTTCAATTTCCGAGTGATCTACTTTATCATAGTTCTCGATCTAATTTTTATCAAGTCTTTGCTTTTTGCTTCACTTCCTTACTGACTCATCACTTTCAATGACCAAAGGCAATAACAAAAACTATACCACATAAGTACTTGTATTAGATCCACACTTTACACTAATATGTTATCAATTATTTCTCTAAATATCTTGCTGAAATTATTTTTATCATTATTTGTCAAATTTCTTAGATCTTACTAAATGTAGTTTAAAACCAATGCAAATTTCACTGTTTATTACACATTTTTATAATAATACACACAGTAATTCTGCGTGTGTGTGATGCGCTAATAGATAAAAGAGTACACGAGATTGTTTCATTCTGAATATAGCGGTAGTAAAATATGCAAAGGTAGTTTATTTTCTCCATAGAAAACGTAGCATGAAATGAATGAAATGAAATGAATCAATTTTAACTTTTGCAACGAGTAGTTACTTACAATTTCATAATTCGCGTGAAAGGTATGACGTTTATATGTTTCATCTAAAATTACGAGCACTGGTAACGTTTGGTTTGTGCGTTTAAGCTACAGATCATATTAAGCTACAGAATAATCGTCGTGCACGAAAAAAGTTTGTCTAGAAATTTTTTTATGAAAATAAACTATATGATAAATCATTGTGACAATCAAAAGGGTTCTATTCTGATAGTTAATTAATCTATAGAAAAAATAATCACAAAAACCGGCGAAGAAATGGGACCTGTAGCGTGTCCTCGTACGCAAATACGTAAAATACGCCTATCATTTTTCAAAGGCAAATTTAGATGATAATAAACATTTTTAAAAATTAAAAAATGATAAACTGTTCATATGAAAATCTCCTCTTTGTAAAAAGCTATATTAAAAGTTCATTACTTGTAAAATTACCAAAATCACAAGTACTTCTATCGTCAAAACACGGAGCTGGCGAGCTATACGACATTAAAACCACACTCGCGGTGTTTTGCTCTAATGATGCACTTAAGCATGCGTGTGCAAATTCACAAACGAACGCGGACACAGTCGCCTAATTGCCTAAAGAATTCCACAATCGCTACAGAGTATATTTCGACACACGAACGTAAGTAAGCAAAGAATACGCCGCATACGTAACGTATAGTGAAAGTAAACATCGATTATGCCAAGTTCATTAAGTGCCTATTTGATTAGGCACTGGAAACAAGCGGCTCGTTGGTCTAGGGGTATGATTCTCGCTTTGGGTGCGAGAGGTCCCGGGTTCAAATCCCGGACGAGCCCTTGTTTTTATTGTCAGTTAATATAGCCCTAATCATTTTTTTTAAACATTTAAGCGATTTGAGAGAATCTGCTAAAGGCGTATGCGTGGTATTTAGCGGAATATATTACTTCTTAAATTTAAGTTAGAATAGTATACCCGAAAAGTATAATTTTTGATTTGTATTTATACATGTTATTGAACAGACCAATGCTAACATCATAATTATATAATAAATCGTTTCAAAAGTATTTTTAAAAAGAAAGAAATGGATAGAGCGTGAAAGAAAATGTGTGAAGGGAAGACAGATAAAGAATGGATGAATCAGATAGACAAATTGTTCGAAAAGAGCAACAATATGTTCGAGATATACCTTCAGGAAATATAGAAGAAGTATGAAAGTAACGAGCCGTTATTGCCAGTTATCCCGTTGAAGTCACGTTATATATTTATAAAGAACTTTGATATAAGTTCACTTTAACAAAGTTAATTTTTCATTGTCTTTTATATTAAAAAAATACTTATAAAAAGATCGAATTTAATAGTTAAAAGTTCGGAGTGTTTTACAAATATAAAAAAAACAAAATCGAAAAACCAAACAGTTTGTTTGTCACGTATTCGTATTAATTTAACTTAAAATTATAAAATAACGATTTTCTAATTTTTACTTGATTTGTGCTACTTCTTTTATAGAAAATTTGAAGATTCTAGGTCAACATAACCGTTCCAGCATTGTTGAATAAGTCAGCATCATAGTATATTTTTATTGCGTGGAGATAGAAGCTAGAATATTCAACATAATTTTCAATTTGCTATCTCTAGCTTTTCCTGAGAGAGAGAGGAATCAGCATTGTTTTTTTCGAAGACAGATAAATAGACAGAAAACAAAGTGATTCCTATTAGGTTCTGTTAGTGATTCTATGAGTGTTCTGTCTTTTTTTATTTCGAAACGCAAATTATAATTTGTATCGAAACAATTTTGTTACGTACAATATGGGTGATGCAAACAGTTTTTTTGGATAAACAAAGAGAAAAATCTTATTGACATTGTGTTGAGATGATACATACCTCATTTGCAATTTTGAAATCCCCGTCAGTTGGACATATATCCAATCATTCATGCGTGACTTTTGATTTTACCAACAATTGTGATTGATAGGGTTTTGAATGTAAGATAAGGTTCTGAAGGGAGATCATGAACAAATACTATAAATATGCTTATAATAAATGCTACAAACAAACAAATAAACAGATAGTCAGGCGAAAATTAAAAAAATAGAGTAGAACTCGCACAGCGAGGGTTCTATACATTCTTAGACACATATTAACACTGAAGAGTATATAGTGTTCCTATTAAACTGTTCACTTATATATTAACATTATTTTCACCATTAACAGTTGTTTTATCCCTTACGACATATTTCCTAAGGCTGATTTGACACGTTATTCTGAAAAAAGGTTTCTTTTTAAATAATCAATTTACTGATAACATTTTATGATAAAAATATTATTTGTTTTTTTTTTTGTTTTTTAACGGGGATTATCTTTGAAATGCTTGGTTTTTTATATTCACCAAAACATGTTAAGTTCTGAATAATGACGGGAATCAGCCCCGTGAAAAAATGTCTTAAGAAAAAATACTCCTGTGTAATACAAGCACATGTACTATATAGTACAAGGTACTATATAGTACAACGTACATTTTTCACAGGCGTAAAAAGATAATCTCTTAAAAACTATGAGATGTGAAATCATTGCTGTAGTGCTGTGTGAACTTCTAATATGTATTTATTTCATAATGTTTACTTTAGCAATTTCAAATATATCGAGGAGAAACTATTTTTGTGGAAAATTTCAACAATATCCCTAGAAATATGTTGCACAAAATCCTGAAAAAAATATTTTTGGAAACTTTATAACTTGCTATTCCAATTGATTCACACTATGTATTAAAATAAAAGAAAATCGATTAATTTTTTTCAATTTTGCCCTGGAAAATTTCTACATAAATATTTTACTACTGAAATATATGCGAGTTAATACGCCACGGCAAATTTTAAGTTTCTGCTTCAGACAGATTCTGCAAGCAATGACTATGACAATCAGGCATAAACAAGTATGGAATCTGGGAACAATGAATTTTACAGGCAGACAGAAGGAAGTAAAAGATCTTATAAAGGTTAGATTTTTTTATTTTGAGGTACGAAGCCATAGAAACCCAGTTTGGTAATTATATTGAGCCACCGCTGATTTATTCCCTATAATTGATTTATATCGCCCCGAACTAATTCTTTGGAAAATATGTTATATGCAGAAACTTGTTCCTTTGTCCTTCCATTATATGTATAAATTCTGCTCAGTTTTCCGTAATATCAAAATATCACAAATCACTCTATCTATTTAACATATTTTAACCCTAAATTATAACATATCTAAAAAAGCACCACGATTTAGAAACTGAATAGCTATACCCTGAGGTTATTGCGTTTCCGCCTGCCCATAAAATACAGTTGAACCTTCAGCAACTCGGTCGACCTTGCATCATTAAGTATTGCCAACAGGGGGAACGGCTGAATTGGCCTAGCAATGATGTAATCCTACAGGTCTGCAATCAAGATCCGCGGTCCGGATTGCCTAATTTCATATTCCCAGCGTATTAAAATTTGAACTAAAATATATAGACTGCTTTAAAAAGTTTTCTTTGTACGCCTCTCGTAAATATGACTTTATTTTAAAAACTCAATAAAATAAGAAAAAAAACTCAAGAAAATAAAATACGATTTGTATTTTGTTTTCTTCTTCTTTTGATTAATATTTTTGCATAAATCAATGCAAAACTGATTATCCTTCTATTTCTTTCTATCCGACTGCGGCCATGTACTATTTTTGATCAGTGCTGACAATTATTATAACTATATCAAATATATGTTATCAAATAAATAATCGTTTATTATTCTTATGATATTGTTTAACTAAGATGAAAAGTGCAAAGATTTTCGTCTTTGTATTATAATTTTGGTAGGACGTCCTCCTCGATCGTGGCTACACAGCTCCCAAAGAGAACGAGGCTATATTATAGCATACAAAGTTTACCGTAATGTTTCAAATTTAACTCGTAACTTTCTTTCTAAAATTTATTTTGTTAAACTAATTTTGGCGAGAAAATGATTGCTGCTAAAATTCAAAATTTTCAGATTACTGATGAGCTCCATAATTTTAAAAGAATACCAAAACTAAATAGTTGTTTCTTCGAAAGTACAGTTAATTTTTTTAAATATCTGGATGTTAGGTTCCAGAATTACCTAGTATTTTAGCCCTGAGATTTGTACCATACATACTACCTTTTCATAGATTTCCTTTTTACAACAGTCAAAAATACTACTAATACAAACATATCCATAAAATTCAATAGGATTTTAATAGGATAAGATTTTCCGTTAATTTATAGGATAGAGCATATATTTGTCCACATACCTTCGGAAGGCTAAAGCTTGACCATTATTCGGTCTTCTACGCGATGAGCTAGGTTGGCATATTCATCAGGTTCACAACTCTTATAAGAGTTTACTTGCAATAAAAAACTACACAACTAGATAAACAAATTTATTGAAGCAATTAATATAAAATTACCACAATTAATATTGTGGTAATTCTATTATAATAAATTGTAATTATATATAGTTATTAATCTTAAATCTAATTATTAATTTTGTATACACGACTTAAATATATCCATCTATATGGTTAAGGAACCACGGTTGTCTTCATATGCATAACGATTTTTAGACGATTCTTAAAATATACATATCGGTGGTGAACTCTTTATGATATAATTAAGTATACCCTACGTTTCCAGCAAGTGAATGGAGTTATATTACGTATAATATTTTAAACATAATAAAACTTATGTTTTCTCACTTCTTAAAAATCGATTCGATGTGAACGTGGCTTTAATTAAAATTCATTTCTTAATGCGTCGTTTGTTCAAGACTGCAAAAACTAAATTACCAGGAGCTAGCCACGAGGTTAGCCAATTTAGTTCAGCAGCAAATTATGTACATGTTGATTTGAAGCTAATCGAATTCCAACTCTGGCAGAGCGGAATTTTTTCTACGGGCGAACCGATGCATTCAAAATAAATTAAATATTTCCTCTTGTTAATTATAGTTTCAATGTGACCTTGCAGATAATACTCATCGTCTATCATAAAATTGATTAGTACGACCTTGTCAGGTTGTGAGAACGACTCAAACTTGGTGGGAATAATATTTGTAAGAGCATGATACAATTTTGCAGTGCGAAGTGAATACGATATCTATCTATAGCTTTCTGACATTTAACATCATATTTAGGCAGCTATTGCATAGCGAAATATTGCATACAAATGCAATAGCAGTGGTAAAGGGGAGATTGGTAGCTATCCATATGATATGGACGGCGTCAAAAAGGCTAGGATAATAGTAGAGCGTCAAATTATAATGTCAATTTCTGTTCAGCAGTAAAAAATAGGCGGTCTGAAATAACTCAATGTCATAGACTTATTGTCTGCTAGAAGACATTTCGCTTGGTTTCGTAACGAATGCTCTCGTATGAAATTAGGATTGCACTCGGGGTTGCCTGCTTCAGAAGCGTAAGAATTTTCCGTCGTCAATAAATTAAACAGTTGTGGATTATTAAAACTATTTATTAAACTATATTTAGCGTTAAAATCTGTATGGAAGCTCCATTTAATGTTCAATATTGCTCCTTGTTTTAGACTCATAAAATCTATCGTAATGACTTACTTTAGTGTGCGATTTTCTATCGATTTCGTTACACGAGAAGATGTGTTAAAATACTACCCTTAGAAAACAATTCTGTATCAACGTACCCTAAATGTTACTGCCCTGATACTTAGTCCCAAACAATAAGGCGAACAGCGTAACTTATGTATATCCATAACATAAATGTCGTACTCGATCGAGCCGGGCGCGTGGTCGTCCTCAATTGTGGTGACGTTTTTGCCGTTTTCTCATTACGACGACAAGTGCGACATGATGTGGAGGATATGGCGCGGGTTTCCTGGGTACAATGAGGAGATTGTCGGTCGTGCAAGCCATTGGCATTTAACTACCTCCTGATGAGGATTCAAGGCCCGCACTTATTTTTTGCCACGACTTACTTGAACGCAGTACATTATGGATGTCGTAAAATTGAGGTCTCTTATATGTGCATAAATAACAACACAATATAAAAACAATCTCCAGCTTCTTTAACTCATTAAATGATTCCTATTGTATTTGAACATAATTCACACATACGATAGCACAATAATAATTACGAGAGTATCAAAACAAGATGGCGACTTCATTATCTTACTGAAGGTGATTCAATATAATTACCAAGGTGCAAATAGATTTTTTTGTTATTTTGAATAAGAAATTAGGTGAAATTAAAAATGAGTCTAACCATGATATTTCGAAATTTATGTTCCACTACAAAAATGTCACAACGAGATTCCAAACTAGTTGTAAAAACAAACACTCATAATAACGTACAACCTTTTAATTCTGGCACAAGGTTTACTCGTTAAACTTTCTCTATTGGTACAACCACGGTCGTTCCTCAATGGAACTACCAGATCTCATTCCTTCGCCTTCTGTCCACCAGTCACTGATGCGCGACACAGTTGATAACCAACCATAGGGGTAGATGCCAATTGTACCCGATTTTTTCGTCTACGGCGATTGATCACATCCGTGTATCCTTTCGTATTGTAATATTACGTGGTCTGTCGTATAATTGTTGGTATATATTGTCGGTTTACTTCCATCTTTCAGGCAAACGATTAAAGTTTCCATGATAAAGACCCTAAGATCCATAATGTGGCGATGAGTAATTCTATAAAACAATTTTCATTTGAAGGTGATTCTAGCTTAGCAAAGAAAGATAACCCTATTTTTATAGTTACAGCTTATTCAACTCAGCAAGACCGTAGCTGCATCGACAGACGCTCCACTTAGTCTTGTTAATATCACTAAGTGGTACTTCTTATCGTGAATAAAATCAAAAACCTGTATGTTTTTCGTATCTCTATATATTTTCTAACAGTCCAGCAGGATCAACCACGCTACTTAGACTTAATCTATGGCAAAATGGCGGTGTTTCTTTCAATCTTTTCCATCGACCTAAGTTTAACCCAGTCCTCCTATAAACCTGCCAAACGACCGTACAACAGCTTAGATAGCTCAAAAGTCGTATATCATTGGCGAGTGTCGCGGTCGGGACGCGACAAAAGCGCCCATTAAGTTTTATTTGCTCGAAGCTGGCGACGAAGCGCGTCTTCGATAAAGACGATCGTTTCTCATTCTAACAATGGTTAAATACGAGGCAAAACCTATATTTTTGAAGTGAAACTTCTTGGCCGGCAATTCAATAATCGTTAAGTGGACGAGAATTGGGAGTAAAATTTTGAGGTCGCGTCACGTTTAGTCACATTTTGTTACACGAGAGAGAAGAAAGATATGACGTAGAGAGAAAGAGAGCTATATATTCCGACGCCATGGAAGGGGAGCAAAAGAGAGCGACGTATACACAACGGTACAAAGCGATTGAATAAGATAGTGTCGCGCGTGCACGTATTGTAAATGTACGCCTCAGACGCCACATACGTTGTGTTATTAATATTTATCTATTTATGATTGATTAATTACAAATTTTGCGTTTACTTTACAAAACTACAAAACTAAAAATATATGTACTTAATTTATTTATAAATCCCCAATAAACCCGCATACATATCTAGTTGTCGCAAATGTATAATAGGGCAATACAGCCGTATTTAGCCATGTTTCTTTTTCATTAATGGTTTACTTAACGTAGTTAATAGAGCCTCTTCATTTATCTCGCGGGCTAATTGAATTGATAATTGTCTATATAGGTATATATGTATATATATATATATATATATATATATATATATATATATATATATATATATATATATACCCCTCACTATATACATCGAGGTTTAGATCGCTAAAGAAGTGTCACTTCAGTCACGTATACTGAGTTGCAGGCGATCAAATCTTTCTTAATGTTATGATTATTATTTTGTATTTTCAATACTGCAACACTTCAAAAAATTACGATCATGTTGAAATCTCAATCATATTTACAATTACAAGCGATATTTATTTATTGTAATATTTCGTAATGTTTTTAACAATTTTTTTTAATTTAATATTTTGTTACTGAACAAAAACTAACTTCTTGTACATTTCCGTTAGCGATAAACGTTAGCGATAACGAAAAATAGCACATTAGAGGCTCTATTTAATTAATAAATGAATTAAAACTTTAAATTGTAGCTAATGGTTACAATTCTATGTGCAAGCCTTTAGATATAAATGTAATCGTCACATGAAGTTCTAAATGTAATCTAAATAAATGTACTCACCCGCAACTATTATTTATCACTACTGATATTATTACTTACGCGGATTGTTTAACGTGAAAGCGGTGCCTTGGAAAGATGACCTGTGTCGCCTCTACGTTCCCAGCCCACCTCCGGTATAATAAGAACAAAATATTATTTTTATGACTAGGTAACCTCTAATTTAATATTGAGATTGACCACTCGGTGTTCACGTATCAATCGCCCAGTTATTTAATAATGGACAAAATGTTAATGAAGTCTAGACCGGGACAATATTGCTCCGGCGTTTCGTAACCTTACAAACAAAGAAACCAAAAATTTCCCGCAAGCCAATGACTGTACTCAACTCCTAATTCAGCGATACTTAAGGAATAAATCCTTCCATTCAACGTTTCCTACAATGCAACGGCGATATAGTTAAATATATACACACACACACACACACATATATATATATATATATATATATATATATATATATATAAATATATATATATATATATAAAAATGACAATGAAATAGATTTCACCTTCAATACAAAAAGAAAAACTTTTGGGCTCGTCCGGGATTTGAACCCGGGACCTCTCGCACCCTAAGCGAAAATCATACCCCTAGACCAACGAGCCAATAAGATATTGTTGCAAAATGACCAACTGAACCCTTGAACTTTAAATACAATATTTTAAAACACGATAAGGCTTATTACCAACTGTAAATGTTTAATTGTATAATTTAAAATTGGACAAGTCGCACTGATATCAATATACGAAAACGCGTGCACTGTTGAATGTTCACCTGATTAAATATTCAATCACAATAGAGTTGTGTCGGTGCCACAGACTTATTATTTATTATACTAGAGTCTATGATCGGTGTACAACGGTCGCAATGGGGACTATCCTAATACGAGTAATAAGTGAACTGTCAATTCGAATAAAAGGATCGTGCAAAGAATTGTTTTCGAAATTTTAAGAATTAATGAAAAATACCGCCTTCTGTGACCGTTGGTTGCAAGAACAAGGTGTTCATTAAAATCCTAAATTAAAAAAAAATCATTCTGTAAAGATCAAAAAATTAAAGAAAACGTTGGAGCGAGCGATACGAAGAAACAATTTCATCGATCATAAGCATTCAGTTTTGTGTTGTAAAAATGTTCAAAAATTGCTCTTTTTTGTTCTCCATGTGTATTTGAAACAATAATCAAAGCTGAAATTTTGTTTCTATAAAGAAAAAAAATTAAATGGAACTTATTTATTACTACTATAACATCAATTTCACCCAAATCAAACGAGTAAAACTTAAGTTTCGCAGACCGGACGCTCATTTTATGGATAAAAATGAAATAACATATGTTATTTTTATAAAATTGTCACAACTAAATGAAACTACGTGATGTAGTATTATTTCTACTTTCTTTAATTTCTTTACCACGACCTAGGTTTCGTTGTATTACAACATCTTCAGGTGGGATATTAGCAAAGATAATAAGTTAAGTTGGGCTACCCTAAGGTGGGCTATTAGCAAAGATAATAACAAATAAAATAACAAAGATGTTTGCTAATATCCCACCTGAAGATGTTGTAATACAACGAAACCTAGGTCGTGGTAAAGAACTTAAAGAAAGTAGAAATAATACTACATCACGTAGTTTCATTTAATTGTGAATAATGAATTTCTGCAAAATTAACGCCAAATATATTCAATATTTGATGAAAAGTATTAAAAAGTGGCAAATGGGCCGTTCACAATTGACAGTTCGCGTTAGGCCTAAACTCGACTATATCGTTCTGTATCTGAAGACTATATTGTTATTATATCCATCGTATACTGACATTGATAACTGATCGAGCTTTTCAAATATGCATTGTTATTAAACAGACGAACAACCAAAATTCGTTTAGTCACGATCGATAATTATAAGAGTATGTCTAACTATACACATTCGTATTACGAGCTCATTGCTTATTCGATATCCACTATGCGCAGCCTTATATATTTTAGTTCTTGCGTGGAAAAATATTATATACTTAATTGATCCTCAAGTATTAATCCTTATACCAAGTAAATTCGTTAGAATATACAGCATTCTGGTTAAACTACTTGTGAGTACAATTATATTGCTGATCTATAACGGAATACTCGATTTTGTCAGAGACGTCATTAACTGGTTATATAATATCAAAATGACTATATTGGAATAATTGACAAAAAAGTCAAATTTATAAGCTTCTGTGATCTACAGCAAGACAGTACGATTCTATGTTCATAGCAACATACGAGTAATATTAAAGCATTAATAGCTTATATTGAGAAGTATCGTTATCACTAAATTCTAATGTATAAAAAAAACAGTAATCAAAGGAGACTAGCAAAATCCCCTACAGTTAGTTTTTTTGGCAATACAGAATGAATGTCAGAAACACATTTATTTTGACAATACAAAATGAATGCCAGTATCAGTTAACAATATATTTTTAATTAATTTAAGCAATGGCTACATATAAAAAAAAGCGATTAATGTTGATAATTCGTTTGTAATCGTCCATAAAAACTTACGTACGTCGTAAGATTTTAATTCTTATTTTTATTTCTTCTTGATTTATTAAAAATAACATATATTCGCGTTTACGAACATAATTTTTTTCCATTGTATTATGGGTACATACAATTTATTTTATTTTATGCTCTTCCCTGATTTTCAATCGCTGAATTTAGTTTAGAAAATGTTAGTTTATTAATATATATCATACTTACACTGATTATAAAAATGTTTAGTATAAAGAAACCAAGAAGCCGTTTCTACAACATGTAACGCAAATTACCTTGTTTTATTTTTTATGTTTCATCTGTATCCGTGTCCCTTATCCTCATTTTATCTGCCAGTGATTTTAAACATTTTGTTTTTGCAATATGGTTTTCTGTTATGTGTGTTTTGTGTAAAATAATTAAGTATCAACCGAACATTTATCACGACCTCGCTGATACGAGAGTAGCACTAAAAGAATAAAAAAAATAAAATTTCAAAAATCGAACTGTTTGGTAACCCATTGAGGTACATTGTTATATTTGTCATTTGGTTTTACAAATTGGCGACAATTTGAACATTGTGCGCATCACATCAAGACGACTTTAACACGAAAAAATAATCATACCAAAAGTAATCAAATTTACGACCGACTTCGATTGACATTTGATATTGAAGCTCCATTCCGCGCTAGTGTTTAACTTGTTTAATGAGTATAAGCGTCTCGTGTAAATCTCGGTGAAACCTGCGTGAGGAACGTCCCTCAATAGCGGCAACTGTTGATTACGTCATTGCTGTGCAGCTAGTGATAAAGAATATTAACCTAAGAGCAGATTCGGGCAAATTTAAGATTTGGTATGAACCTAGTACAGAAAACGTAAAAAAAACGAAACGAAGTACGTTATTAAGCCACGATTGCTCTGGAAAAAAATCATAGTTACCGCAGACTAATGTACCAGTAATTGCTTCTCTGATGCTTTGGAAAGTTTCAGAGCGACGCCCTCGAATTAAAACCTTCCTTCATCACGACAAAGCCTCTGCACACTTAGCCAGACGAACGACTGAATATTGGATTACGTCGAGTGTAGAAATTGTGGGTCATCCGCCACATAATCTCGACCTAGCACAATGCGACTTGTATTTATTCCGCAGAAAAAAAAACTGTATAGAATACGATTCCCGGAGGACGAAGGAGCGATGACTGGCTGCGAAAAGACCGTGGACAACATGTCCAAGGAAAAGCGGGTCGATTACTTCTCTTAGTAGTTCCATTGTATGAATCGATGCGTAGAGTACAACGAAGACTACTTTGAGAAAAAAATAATTAATTACAAACCTGCTAGTTGTTACACTTTAATATCTTAAAAACTTTCAATATTATTCTCGTAATAAGAACGCTCATTGTCGTAGAACGATAATGCAATCGTTCAAGATGGGGCACGGAAAAAGTATTGATATATTTCATTATCGAGTACACTTTTTCGATCCCGATATTTTGTATTCAATATCTCTTAATCGATACTTAGTCATATGATTACTTTACAGTAAGTATCGTCTCGAATTTCTATAAAAATTGTCTCCTTAATATAGTACTCCAAAAACTCCTCTAGAGTTCTAATTATTACAACACTATTAGTATCGCAATAGTACCAAAATATTGTCATATTGACGAAACTTTATACTGTTTATAATTTGATTTCAGTGCATAAGTCGAAGCGAGACCGATAATTGCAGAAAATATTACTTTTGATTGTACAGTTGAAGTATGGGAAGTTTAGCACTTTAGTCATGTTTATTCTCGTTTTTATTTTACGTTCGTTTTTATTTTGATTTAAATAAAAACCTTAATTATATTCTTGATTTATTCTGTTACAGCTAAAAACTTTTTACGATTTGCATTAAATTTATTATTTTCATTGCGCAGCAGTAGAAGTTGATAAAACATCAATAAAGGTAGTAACAAACATGTAAGTAATATGGGGTATCATTTATAAAAAAAATACATATAACATTTAGGAAAAGTGTCGATACCTTGGAATATCCATAAGCTTCTATCGATATTTTTACCAGTATGATAATTTTCGATACTGTACTGTATAAGTATCGCGGTGCTTTTGAATCATTCGAGTTGAAGATTTTTATACTAATCCTTTACATAGATACAATAATTATCTCCATGTCATCATTTCGTTAAAAGCCAGCCAGTATGAGTATAATATTTATAATTTATAACGATTAAGCAAATAGCACAGAGTGTTACTGCAAAACACATTATTATAACTCATAGTAACTTCTCAATGGCTAATAATAAATCCATCGAGTTTGAGCTGTTTTGACTTGTCTCAACTAGTCCTTTGATTAAATGATCTAATGATGAAGGAAGAAAGTGCTCATGGGAACTTCTCAATGGCTAACAGTAAACGCATCGACCTTGGGCTCGTGCGACTCCTCTCAATGAACCCTTTAACCAGGAAAGAGGAGTTAAAAGTAAACGTATCAAATTTGGGTGGAATTTATTTATCTCAATCAGGCCTTTATTTACAAAGGGGTACCTTTTATTTTTCTTCTAAAGGTATCAATAAAATTTAATTTTTGCTCACTTATAATCATTATATTTTTTATAATTATTAGTCGCATTTTACTTGCTTTCTGATTTCTGATTATTTTAAAAGCAGCCAGAAATGTAAACTGACCAAACGAATTTTGAGCTAGTGAAATGAACGATAAATAGCATGAGCATTTAGATATTATTTGCATAAGGATGACATTTCAAACAATATCGAGTTATAATTGTATTACGGTACAATAACGAATTAAAATTGTGTTACATTCGGTAATCATCGTATTTTCTCCATTATATCCGGCCAGGATTTACTTGTCGTTCCCTGACAAGGAAAGCGAAAGAGAAAGTAGTGTTTGTCTCTTTGCACTGATCGGCAAATACAGACACAAGTTTGAGTGTGACAGCATGAGTGTAAAATGTCCACTATTATCAATAGATAAAAAAATAAGATCAGTATGTTATTTACTCCCAAACATAGACATTTAAATAATTTATTTTCCTCTATTACTTTTTAACATTTTTCTAGTGTAGTTTGTATAGTATCTTATCGCACGCTGGCATTTTTAATGTCTACGCAAATCGCTAAAGCGTATAGTCGAGTCGGACGCTCGCAAAAGATTAATGCAACTGCGGTCGATTGACCGCAATTTCGTTACCCTCGGACCGAGCGCGGATGGTATCTTTATGCAAATAATACCTCAATGAGTACTGACAACTTGCTTAGTTATGTCAAAATGAGATGTTTACTCGCTTTGAAAAGTTACTGAAAATACTATGTTGTTGGTGTTAAAGTTACTTTGTCAACGTTAAAAGAGGACGTTCGCTATATAAACACTTTCATTGGTTTTAGTTCAAAATAACTGCTATATGGATATAACGTTTCTTCCCGAATTTTACGGACGAAAATGCTATAACAAATCGTCATAGTACCGGTCTTTCATATTAGTTCTTCGCTGTACATTTTTACCTTTTTTATTCTACAAAGTTCATCAGCATATGACGCTAAAATGTCAGTTATAGTCCAAGAGTTTCCTGTCAAAAAATTCCAATCGACATATTCAATTTTTGCGTCACGGGACAGTAGTGCTGTAATAACTTACGTATTTTAGGGTTAGCACCACCACGGTCGTAACTCAAACAATTTATGAACCTACTCGAAACAACAGATCCATTATACAATAACTGGCGCGTCGGTCACGGCCCGTGGCTCTTTTCAGCGGGTCGCGTCACCTTGATAACATGTCTGGAGACAAGACCTACCTGTTCTCAATGCCGTCAAGCGTAACGCTGCTAGTTCTTGCTAAGCGTGTTTTATTACATATTGTGTCACAGCTCTTGTACGTAATGAAACCTTTATCTAATGTGACAGCATACAAATTAAATTTCAGTAAGACACAAGAAATACAATGGGTCAAAGTCGAATTTTCAGATTCAAGATGAGCGAATCCCTGTGATTATTTACAGACAAAACGAAATATTCACAGACAAATTTAGCTAAAGTTTGTCTGTGAATATTTTTTACAAAATTTTAATTTGAATAGGCTATTTGACAACATCGAAAATATACCACAATTCGTAGTCATCCTATTTGATTATAACGTAAATAAGCATATTTCTTTTCATTTTCGAAAGAATAACTTTATACTTTGTAAAAAAAGAAAAACAGAAAAATAAAGAAATCACAATATTTTTTTAAATTCAATCAGCGTCGCAAACGCCCTGTTATTGGTTAAAAGTCAGATGATGTCACAAGTGTCTAAACAGACCGACTGTAGCCACTGCCTTCAAATCTTTAATTTGTGGTCCTTTTTTATTTTTTTTTTTAATTTATAACTTATCATCCTTTGCATTTAGTATTCTTTTTTTATAATATTACTTCATTACATACTGTGTATAAAAAGAAATAAATTACAAATAATATATTTAACTAAAATAATTTTCGGTCGTAACTAATGTTTCAAAAAAATTTATTTCATTTCTATGTAGTGTATTTAGTTCAGTGATATATATATATATATATATATATATATATATATATATATATATATATATACATACATAAAATAGTAAAAATCAATAAAGATAATTTGTCAGAGTTAAAAAACAAAATGAAGGTACATGAAAAAGTAACTAAAAAGGTAAAAACTATTATATTTAACTAAAATAACTCTTGAATTGTGTAATAATTGCTTGGTGATAAAAGAAAAAGTGAATTAATTGTAAAAAAAAGGTTAAAACATATTCCCTCGCAAACAAAGTCATCAGGTACAAAATTTTTTAAATTAATTTTTTTTATAATAAATAATCGCCTGCTGCAGAATTTTTTTAAACATGTCGTTTTTAATGTATATTCTTTCATATCATATCAAAAATTTAAATTTAGATAAATATAAAGTCAAAATATCATTAGTTCTAAAACGAATTAATACAAACATTTGATCTTCTTATTCTTTTGCTTTAAGGGCATCGATATCCATATTAATATTTAAAACACTAATATTACTTACATCGAAATGATCTTCACACATAAAAACATTTGAGTGAGCTTAACGATCTTTGGATCTCTTCGGGCTAACCGTAGCCACTTTTTTCGTTTTTTAGGAATCGTTGGCACTGAAATGAACACTTCGTGTGGACTTTTTGTAGACGTATTTGTATATTGTGTCACTACACACTATTTATACACCATTTTAATATGGGAATAAATAATATCCCCCTTCAGCGGGCAGGACCGCTTATGTTTACATGTGTGTGACATCACGCTAACGCCATTACAGAAATTACGTTTTTAGCGCGAGTTTGATTATTTAAACTTTAAAAGTGATTTATATAAAGAAATATGGCATATATCCTGGAAATAGTGTTCTTATAATACAAAATAGAACAATTTAAAACAGTTTAAAAAAACAAGTCAAACAGCCTATTTATTTGTAATATTTCCACAGAACTTTAATATCGATAGTAATGCCGTTAGGTATTAAATATACCGTAAATTTATTTACATAAAAAAACAAACATGTCATCAGAATCGGTCTACACGTTAAAATTAGAACATTTTCACTGAATTAAATTTAAACCTGAAATTTTTACACGTTTTATTCTCCCTTTAATGTAACAATTTAAGTCCTGTCAAGTCCATCGAAGACAGGAGGAAACATTTAACTCTAACATATAGATCTAACGTATACATTATACACATCTTTCCTTGTTCTCCGTTCCTTTTTTCTGACTTTCTTTTATAATATTTCCCTGGATCGCCTAAAACAAAAAACGGGATAAAAATTACGGGATATTTTGTCTTTTCTGATGTTATCAACACTAAATCTACTGTAGTTATATTTCACAATTAACGAACACGAGGTTCTTGTAAAATAGCAAGGTAGCATTCGATATATTTTGGTGATTTTTTCTTTTTGATGTAAAAACAACTTCAACTATAAATGCTAAAGCAATTACGCTGATTCGGCTTCGCCAAAGCTACGAAAAGAATTGGGATCACAATTTTCCTTGATGTCTTAAACTCTACTTCCTTGGTATTACCAAAACTTCAGATGTAGACTGAAAGCCAAAGGAAATATTTGTCACCAAAAAAAGTAGTTCCTTTTTATGTCTTACTATTAGTAAACATACCACAAAAAATACTTCTATACCATGGACGCAGCACAGTACATAGTCCAGTCTTACGACCGTAATTCGTTGCGGCCTCCACCCTCGCAGCCATTGCCCACAGGGTACTAAATATGGAATCCCAACTGGAGGATCACAAAAATTTATTACTTTCAATTAAGAGTGCCAATCAGTTTTCTAAAATGAAACGAAATCCAATTAATTTTCAGAACAAGTTTTGCAATTCAATTGTTAATTTTTAAACAATTAATCATAACAAAATACTCATGGCTTCACTAGTAACAAACAACATTTGCAGAGTTTTACTAAGATTATGAGATATAAAACAACGAATTTACTTTCGTTTTGTATTTCTTTTGCTAGAAGATGAAAAAATAAACATACAGCAGACTATTTGGAGAATAATATACAGACTGACCTCTGACTCCCTAATGTGGCAAAGAATGTGTCTATTACTCATACAGGTAGGGTTGCCATACTAACTTTTAGAAAACTAGAAGTTGGGCACTAAAAACCTCGGACATTTTATTCGTAACCCTCAATACTTAAATCATGAAAGTAAAAGTTCATATTATATTAAAACGAAACTGTACTATCATATAATACTAATCAAGATTATTTCATAATAATCAAGTCTTATTATCTTACTGACCACAAACAAAATATTATACCTGTGATTACACGTAAAACAATTGTAATGTTTCATCTATTGCATAAACAATAAAAAATTCATTCTATATTCTTAATTTAAACTCTGAAACATGAATCAACAGGAAAGACTTACAGTAATGAACTTTAAAAAGTGAAATTCCTGGCAAGTCATTGTAAATTTACATTTAGTCTTAACTATTTAAGATACATTTCGTAATTATTGTTTATTTCTTTTATCGGTTCATAGATTAAATTGTTAATAATAAATGTGTTAACAATAGAAAACTGTTTTCCTTAACACCCCGGACACTTTAAAAATCCCCCGGATGGCTCTTTAAAAAGAGGACAGTGTCCGGGAAAAAGAGAACGGATGGCAACCCTACATGCAGGCGATGCTACGCATTAAACAAAGTATATTTGAACCGTATTTCTGTAAAAAAAATGTAATTTTTTTCGGTGAAATCGCTACTTTGACAGGATTTTTTTAAAAAATGGTTGAGAATTTTCATACAATTCCTTAACATTTTTTACTCAGTTTGATACATAGAATCACCTTTATGATAATATATACGTGATTTGTTACACTCTGTATAATCATGACATTAAAAGTGGGATATAGCGTGACCTATTTTGATTGATTGATTTTATAAATTCAAGTCTTATCGAATGGTGCAAACCGTACCAAACTTTTGCATTTTTGTAATGAGCCTTATCTGGCCCCTTAAACTGTAGTTTCAGGAAAGACCGAAAGAAAATTTGCAATCGCTGGACATTGGAACCAAATAGGACAATAAAATACTCATTTATTCAGAGACACGGCAACACTAAATGTAGGAAAGAAGAAATATTTTTAGTTACCCCCTAAGAAACTGCTCGATTTTCCGGCACAATGTTTTCCGGGTGATATTCTTTAGGTTAAATGGTGACACGGTCTATCTGTGTACAAAATTTGGTAGCGAGTTGTTAGGTAATAAAGAAGGAAACGTTTGCATTTATAATACTAATTAAGGATTAAAATTCGTCCAGCGCTCTTGCATTAAAATGGTTCATCGTATTTCGTAAAAAAAATTCCTTTTATTGAAAATAACCCTAATTAAGAACGTAATTTAACCGTTTTAATGTCATAGTTTTTTACTCATATATACTTAAAAATGCCAAAGAAATCTTTTATTTTTGATGTCATTTACCCTTGTCTCGAAAAAAAAACTGTATCTCTTCCGAAAATTATCCAATTTTAATAATTTTTTCTTAATAAAAACTTGTACACAGATAATAAAATACAAAGAAAATTATGAAAATACATATTGTGAACAAAAATTATAACAAAAACTGAAATCAAGGTCACATCGTATTTTCACAGTCCGGTACATCCTCCGTATCAGCAAAATAATTGTTATCGTCACTATTATCACTATCACTCAAAATTTGCATTACGCCAAATTGTGAGCGCACCACAAGGTCACTCCCACTATCACTTTCTACACAACTTGAAAAACGATCATTTTCACTCGAATTACTTCCGTATTCTGACATTATGGGTTAAAATTTTTCTTTTCCTGGATCCTTTTTATATTGTAATTACTAATAATATTATAATTTGTACTTTATGTAACACGTAGAAAGATAAAAAAATTAGCGATACGTGCGAGCGACCTCCCCTACCGCGCGCTAAACAGCAACTGATTTCGCGAGCGCCATCGCGCTCGTAGCAAATTTAGTTAGTACGAGCATGACGCACGAGCGAGATGGCGCTCGTCGGCACTCAAACGGTTAATAATAGCTGTCCAAAACTGAAAAGGCTCAGGCGGGTAGAGACGCGTTATTATAGGATCCATTCAAGAAACATAGAGGTCACTTGAAACGTTCATCGTATTGACGCAAGTGATAGATATAAAAAAAATCATGTGTGCAATTCATACGTGGTAGAAGTGAAACTTTAAAAAATTTTAAATTTTAATTTTTAAGTTTAATATCAATTTTTAATTTTGATAGAAACTAAAATAATTAGAAAAGTTTTTATAATTAATAATATGTAAATGAAATTGATAAATTTCATCTAATTTTATAATTATATAAAATTAATCTCTCATTTAATTTTTTTGCACATCTATGTTTTTTTTTAATTCAGAAAATGATCGAATACACACAAATTTAAAGTTTATGAAAATTTACATACAAGTACTCACAATCATTATTCACAATATCATTTTCAATTGCGCGCATGAACACGTATTAACACACGTACAACGCTGAGACCCAAGCAAACTCTCGCTATGCCTTCATAAATACGAGTGGAGGGGGTACGAAGCAGAGCACAAAGAGAACCACGAACATAAGAAACACTGTATAATGCTTCCTATCTCATTTTCTCCCACGTTAAATTTTATGAATTTATGTGTCTCTCTTTTTACTGTCGCTTTTTCGTTTTCTCCCAAGTTAAATCTTATGAATTTATGTGTCTGTCTCTTTTTACTGTCGCTTTTTCGTTTCATCACCTTTCAAATCACAACGATGCTAAAGAAGTTTTCACTTCAAAAATTATGATTACATCTTTATTGATATATCACAGAGCATTTTTGTTTTTAAGGTATTGTACAATACATTTTTCAGCCATTTATAATTTAAACTTGGAAAAGCACGAGTGAAATAAAGAAAGTAGTAATGTCAATAATTGAAACGCCGAAAAGCCGAAACATTATTGATATGAAACGCCGAAATAAAACAGCAATGTTTATAATGCAATACATGTACGTGATTTGTATGCATGCGATAGAAAATAATAAAGGTCATTGAGTGCAAAGAGACTATTTTAGGAGTGAATGTGAGATTAGATTTTTAAAAAACTAAACACCATATTGTTTTTATAAATTATTAAAATACATTTATACAGTACATAACACCAGACGTAAGCATTATAAATCATTTTGATTGTTACAACATTAAGGGTTATTCCATACGAAAAAAACGACAGTAGTGATGTTAAAAGTTTCTTAATTTATCACCAGATTGCGCAGACAGCATTTCGCATGGCCTCTATTAGCAAAGTGACGTGGCAAAATTCAAATGATTGCTTGCGAGTATTAATATTGCGCCATTCATAAGAATGAAATTGTTCAAATATAAAGCTAATCAATTTTATGAAATTATCTTAAATATTGATATCGTAAACATATCACAGGTTGCATAAATTACTGTACAATTTCATAAAGGATTATTTCAAACTATCATTTTTTAAAACAATAAGATTTTAAGTCATAACATGGGGTTAGAAACCTTTTAGAATAACATTTTGTGAATTTTTTTTCATAAATATACCAAATTATTTCGTTCAATACGTACTTGTAAAATTTTAAAACGGGCGAATAGTCATTTTTGTTCGCGAATGGAACTCATACCGACAGCGAAAAATATACAAGAAGTAAGTTACAGTAGTTTGGTAAGTTACAGACGGTTCCATTAAACCCACTTTATATCCAACTGTGAACAAAGTAGGACAGACGTAAGAGCATTTAACCCTTTAGCGGCCCCATCTTTCTGTTTCGCATTAAAACATTTTATTTTATATCTAATAGAAAATACAATAAGAATCAGTTCACATACGTTCTAACTCTTGTCCGCGGTTTCGCTGGCATACATTTTAATAAATGCAACGAAATTTTTCTCCAGCAATAATGTTGCATCATCGAATTATCCCTAATCGGAATAGAAATAACTTATATCTTGGCCTCACGGCTGAACTGTAGCGGCAGTATTGATAATGTCTATTCATATTAATTATTCAGCCCGTGCACTCGATTTTCACGAATAACTGAATTTCAAGTGCCACGGGTTAAAATCAAATCTCTATAAGAAAAGTAGCCTGGACGGAAAAACAAAAAAACTTTCGCAAAAGAAAATTTGTTTGTGTTATTCCAAAACCAATCAATGCGACAAACTCACCTTCTCGCCCCAAGATCAAAGAACCATTTTTCTTTACGATATAATATTATTATCACAGGTCTGATTCCCCTCATAATTCTAAACATAAAGTGTTCTTGGTGAATGTGACGACAACAGCTTAACCATTTCCGAGATAATGTCACATTCATGTTCAAATTTTCATTCAATTTATCTCATTAAAAAAAACTGTTTTTGTGCTAAAATATGGAGAGATAGGTACATTTATTATTTCAAATCCTACTGCTGCGAAAAGTGCTGACGTGAGGTTCTTCCACAATTTTCATTATAAGTGTGATTTGTTAAACTATTCTGAATAGGAAAAACTAAAAAAATGAAATTATTAAGTTTTTTCTGTCAGAATATTTAATTTTTTTTTTCTTTTTATTTTTTTAGGAATATATATCGTAAGTATATACAGTCGTAAAAAGTAACATAGTTGTAAGGTATAATACAGCTATAAGAAATAATACAGTCGTAAGGAAAAAAACCTGTAAGATTTCTTATTTTAAATTCGCTTTGTGTATAACTGTAAATTTCTATCCACAAATCTCTTCATTTATCACGTTCGATGCGCATGTTACATTTCCACAATATTACTGAAATTTATTCATATCGTTCAGCTCGCAAGATATATTACGTGCAAAACATTAAATATGCGTTTGAAGTAAAAACAATGATGTAAAGAGACATCTCCTGGAACCTAGGAAAAAAATAAAGGAACAAAAAACTTTACCCATGAGAAAATATTTTCGTGAATAAATTGTAAAGATCTTTTAGAACTCAGCGAAAATCTAGTTTTATTTTCAATTCCCCAATCGAGAACTAATAGTTTTGAAAGTCGTAAAAATATTTATTTGTATCTTTTTTTTTTTCTTTAATGATCCAAAAATTTAAAATAATTTGTCAAAATAGCTCATCATAAAAATATTTATTTACATTATTTTTTATCGTTAAATATTAATATTTTCTTTATTTCGAAACGATTTCAAAATTTATGAAGGAAATTAAAAAATCATGTATTTTCACATATTTTTATTTAAATATAACCGGCTTTGAGCCGCTTGCGTGGGAACGGGAAAAAGGTGGTGAAATTTAAATCAAAATTTTCTTGTGAAAAAGTTGAATCATAGCATTGGAAACGGAAGTGAAATTGTAAATGACTAAGAGCAAAGAATCGACGAAATTTTTTTGAAAAGAAAATATTAAGAAACTGTATGAAAACTGTCAACGATATCTGAAAAAATCACTACCCAAAGTAGCAATTTCCAGGAAACTAAATTTACGTTTTTTACAGAAACACACCTCAAATAAGCTCAGTTAGACACACAGAAACCCTTTATGAATAATGGACACGTTCTTTGCAACTTCTGTATATAATAATGATCTAAATAAAATAATTTTGCTTATGTTTGAAAAAAAATATGACAAGTAAAGTAAAGAGTACCGTCATGCGATGTGAAAATTGTATTTTATTTAAATAGTAAACGAGAGAGACGTGAGAGCTTTTTAAGCGACGATCGCATTAATCACCATCTCCATACGTGTGTCACAACGCAGCTTTATTCAGATAGACTTTGTCATACATTTTATTGCAATAATTAATCAATCGAAGCGTCAAAATGGAAGCTCGATAAAAAAAACTCGAAGTTTTTGATCGATCAATGAGGATACAGATGACCTACAAACGTACCTATTGCTAGCTCTCTCTAGCACGTTCTATAGTAGTTTCATCGAGTTTTGTAATTATGAAAATCTTTTGTTGCGTGTGGTATTAAGATATTGTACTCAAGCATATGCGCAAATGCCATCCTCCAGAATTTCCCGTCGAAATAGGGGTGTACCGCATAACTATACGCAAGTATAAATTATATTATTTTCATAACTACAGGCGCATAAATATATTGAAATTATAAATTATTAGTATATAGTGCCGAGAGAACTTTTATAGCTAAATATAATTACTTATCAACAGCGAAATTTATGTACATAATAATTTCACAATAAATATCCACGAATATGATGTTCAGCAATAAAACGATGTTCAGAAACAATATTTGTATTTCGCTTTAAAACATGCATTGTTACTTATCTATTGAGGATAGATGCGTGTTTTTGCGAAATTTTCCTATAATTTTGGCAACGCATTTAGCTTTTCGTGCGCGGGCAGAGTCGTTTTGCGTTTTTGTTCACTGCACTGCTCCTATAAATGATAGCGTAATTATAAGTAGTTTATATTTTAATCAAGAATGTACGTTACCTATATGCAAAACTTTATTTAAACACGTTGGGCCGTTTAAGCGTGAAACAAAGACAAAAAAGCAAAAAAGTAAAGTGAATGTTACTCTTTTATTACATTAGTAGTAATAATGGTATTACGAGCAGCCACGGACGTACAAAGGCGTAAAATGAGATTAAAACAATAATGTAACCTATATAATGTGATAAATGTAAAATGATCATACCAAAGAATACGTATACATGGAAATAAATTACCTTTTACGCGTACCCCTAAGTTAGGGAGGATCAGATAAGAACCGAATAGAACTGGCATTGTGAGGATTTCATACATACTTAAGCACGTATAAACACTTAAGTGTACACAGTAATTCCATTAAACTGTTTGCGAATATTAATATTATTTTTCATCACGTAAATTTAGCATCTAATATATTTTTTATAGGCGCATAAATATCTTGAATTTCTCAAAAAATATATTACACTAGGACACTCGCTATAGTCTCCGCATAATCTTCTAGTCAGGTTTTACCAACTCTGTTTTTTCATGATTATTGGGTTCATCAGTTTTCGAAATAAGGAAAAGGTATATACTGTTTTGGACATTTCAGTAGGTCACTCAAAATAGTGAAAAATATTTTTGTACTCTTTATAACTTGTACATTTTGCAGTAGATATACGTTACACGCTCGATAAACGTGCAAAAATTCAAGTACTTACCTCCTATTACTGTACAAAATTTCGAGCTTCTACGAATTTTTAAATTGTTTTTCACTGACTTGATTGATTATATTAATAACATTTTTTTTTAACTATTGTAGGCGCAATAGTAGGCGCTATTGTAGGCGCAATAGAGAAAATAAAAATAACAATATAATTGTTAAAACAATAATGACAATGACAAACAATGAAAGGATTGACTTGGCCTGTGAGCGGGAACTTGAAAAGAACGAGGAGAACAGAGCGAGAGAGGAGTTAATAAGAAGAGAATAAACGGGATTAGAAGGTGCATTTTTGTTTAGCCAAATGCACGAATGTTTAATGTATAAACTAAATTATATCACATATTCAAAATAATCAATACAGTATAAAATAAAATCCCCATTGCGTCTTTCGTTCTGTGCGGGCTAATCTCAATAACTACTTAAAAGATTATTCGGGTTTTCACCACTGGACAGATAAATTTCCGAGGAAAATTTTGGTGCATAATTTATGTTTTGTGTATATTAGCCCTTTTACGACGTTGGAATCGCAAAAAAACCAACCATCGTGCAGGTTTCTTGGCGTACCCTGCAAAAACAATTAAGAAATATATGAAAAAAATATATTGCAAGATTGTTCGTCTCAAATACTTCTCAGAGAAGTCAGTGATTCTACTCTACTAAAGTTAATTAAGATTACCGAAAAAAAATTCTTGAAAAGAAATACTTCAATTAACGAGGGTCGTTTAAGAAGGAAATTTTAAATTGTTATTAAATTCAGTACATTCTTCCTTGTATGCATTTAATTTAGATTAAAATTGTCAATTCACTTTTAATTATTTTGGAATAGTTTAGATTTACCGAGGGCAGTTTTACATAAGCAATAACAAGTTTGTGCCGATGTCCGATGTCTTGTAAACAGATTTCGCTGACCTTACTGTTCCAATTAATACAGCTCTAGTTTTCTGTAAAACTGTGTTTCTGTATTACCATCAACAAACCACACGGCCATACATTAAACGTTGCTACTTTATAACTTAGTCTCGTGCCATATGTGTATTCCCGTGGCTTGTCGGACGTGGGCCTGTCACGGGTAACATCTAAACATAATGTGTACATTCTGGCACTTTGCGAAGAAACCCATTCCGTTGTTTATAAAGAAATATAAAAAGTACTCGTAAGAGGCCGAAGCGAATCGATAGTAATTTACATACTGTCAATTTTTTTCCATAGTTTTGTAGCGTATACAGCAGACGATTTTTCGCAGAATTGACCGGGTCTTCTTATCTTTAAATGTCGCTCAAACCCATGGCACATCTGATTAAAATTTCTCCGATCCGAAACCTCAAAAATGTTGGGATTTGAAGATTAAAGATGTTATATCATATAAAGTTATAAAAGTTGTAGATTTTAGCAGTGACGAATCTCATTAGTTGTTACTATGTTAAAAAATGCGTACTTTTTGAGGCCAAAGATAAATCAATAAATCATCCACATACAAACAAACATTTAACTCTACTGACTGATATATCAGGGCTCAACATACACCACTAGCTCTTGTAATATGAAATTTAAAGAGTATATTCATTTTATAACGTAGCGAGTGCTAAGAAAGAATATTCCAAAACTCCACTAGCTCTCATACACCACTAGCTCTTGTAATATGAAATTTAAAGAGTATATTCATTTTATAACGTAGCGAGTGCTAAGAAAGAATATTCCAAAACTCCACTAGCTCTCATACACCACTAGCTCTTGTAATATGAAATTTAAAGAGTATATTCATTTTATAACATAGCGAGTGCTAAGAAAGAATATTCCAAAACTCCACTAGCTCTCATACATCACTAGTTCTTGTAATATGAATTTTAAAGAGTATATTCATTTTATAACGTAGCGAGTGATAAGAAAGAATATTCCAAAACTCCTCTTCTGGAGGAATAATAGCAAATAAATGTATTTAGACAAGACAACATTTGATACCGCAGGCACGGAAAGTTGGCCTTATGAAAGTCAGTCTACCAATAAATACCAGTAACCATAAATAATACCGATGTTACTATTTAAAACGTTGATAAATTTACTGTATAAAACGTTGATAATTAGTATAATATAAATGAATATGTACAATATTAGCAAAGCCTGTAGCTGTGAAGAAGTGAAAGCGCCCAACGGCGAAGTATTTCATGCTTATATTTATATCCATGCAAGGCACTTTCGCCCCTTTTACGCGGTCTTTAAGAATTCTAATTAAGTTCAAATGTGAAAAACATTCGATGAATCGAGGGGATACTAAAATTTTGTCCCTAACATTCCTTAGTATTGAAAATGTATCCTTTTGTACATAAGCAATATTGATGTCAGTATTTAAATATCTACCTTATCATCAGAATTCTTAAATCTTTGTATTAAGGCTTTTTAAACAAAAATCAGAGTAGTTTTTACAATTTCTTTCATTTTTGTTTTGTTCTTGTTCTGCACGAACTAGCAGCCTATTATGTTTATAATTCAACGTTTTAAGAAAAATATAATTTCCTTAGCTATAGGTAATACCTCGCATGAATTACTGCGAAACAGTTGTTAAGTTCTAAACATTTAACTGCAAGCTGAATTTATGTACTACTTATTTAAACAGTAATAAGTTAATTACAATTACAACATGGTTATAACCTTCCAAATAATTATTTTTGTTTTGATTTCGGGGCATAAATGCAACTTTATTATAGAAGCAAACTTAGGTGTCGCCTCCGATGCAGCACAGTGACATTATTTTACTACAGAGATACGTCACGGAAATGTAAATAAATAGATTATTACTTGACTTTTCCTGAAATGATTGTCATTTTCTTAATTAACCTAGTTTTAACTTTGTGAATATCAATTTCGTCAATTTAAAAATACGTAGCTCATATACATTAGAAACAACTTTTTGGCTTTTGTTTTGTCCATTAGACATTATATATTTAGGTACATGAATATGCTGGAAAAAATCAAATTATTAGCATTTTAAATGCATAAAAGTCGTTGTGAGTTAAATTTTTCGGACACCTGCTTCGAGATTGAAATTTCTTTGCCACGATGTGAACACAATTTTATTTTCCGACAGCCCTAACCTTTAAGAAGCATGTTAAGATAAAGGGAACAAAAGCAAGTCGTAAATAGAACTGATCAGCGCGATGCACCCGGCGCCTGCACCTGTCGCGGATACGCTCAA
This sequence comes from Druceiella hillmani, assembly GCA_039881145.1. NCBI lineage: Eukaryota > Metazoa > Arthropoda > Insecta > Lepidoptera > Hepialidae > Druceiella > Druceiella hillmani. The sequence continues at coordinate 2,346,937 of JAYKKI010000140.1, read as the reverse complement.
TTCTCTACGGGATGATTAGTGCAGATGTCGCAGCGGGTTCATTTTGCGATGAACCCATGCAACTACTCATTGAATAAATGCATAAGTTAATACCTAGTTACGAGCTGGCACTTATAAAGTGAGCACTCGCTTCGACTGCGTGAGTGGAATTATATCTCGCAGATTATCTCCATCAACGGGGACAGAAAGCGCTTCGAATGATTGGAATGTGTGAATAGTAACATTATCTACACATTAAGTACCGATTTAGAGAAGGAAGCAATGGCTCTTGGATGAATAAAATTGGATAAGCATAATACGATTTTGAAAAAGAAGAGAAACCGTATGTGGTATTTATACGGAGTAAACTTGTGATTACAAAAACGTTTGTAGGTAAATACGAAGAAATAATGAGAAAAATAACGAAAAAACCTATAAAGATTTGTAGATATATATATATATATATATATATATGACGAAATAATGTTTTTATCATGGGATGTCAGTTTAAGTAAATATTTGGTAGGTCAGTTCGTAAGGTCTTTCATACGGAATATGTTTAAAGATTAATGAGGTATACAATGTAAAAAACTAATTTTTGAGAAAAATCTGCGAAAACTGTTTATTTTTAAATTTAATAATAGTTAACAATGACATTTTATTTTACAAAATTTAAGTAACATCATTCCAAAACAAATATTTCCGCTTCTTAAGACTCCGTAGTCAAACTAGGAAGCCTTATAGTTTCACCGTGTCCGTCTTTCTGTTTGACTGTGTGTCACAGCCGTTTTACACGCGGGCTATTAGTTTTATAAAACTGAAATTTGTTATATATTATATAAAACACCTACGAAGTTATAAAATAAAATGTTTTAAAAACAATTTGTTATGCTACTCCTACATGTAAATACGGTGATTTGTTATTAGCATACTCCATTATGTCGATAAATTACTTAAATCAAATGCAAAGCAACCTTGTATTTTAAATAATTCATCTTTTAACCTGAAGAAGATATTGCACCATACATTACGCTTATTGCGTACATACGCATCAAATAAAGAAAAACGCAAGAGTACTGTATGCAGGTACAGCCAACATCCCTTGAGATTTTAGGCTGTGACCGCCCTTGTCTCAGTGGTATAGGGATGAGATTTGTAGTTCTATTTTAAACATTGATGTGCTGTTGTGTATCTTATATTAATCCTTGTTATTATTTCTAAAAAAACTATATCATACAAGGGCAAAATTTTATCAAGATGAAGAGTTATCGTCGCCCTATATGAGACCAATTTTAAAATTGCGTGGGTTAGCAGAATCCTTAGTGACATTTTATACAGTCGAACTTTTTGGTTAACAATAAAAAATAAAAACAAATAAGACGCCCGAAAAAATTTGTAGAAATCTCAAAATATCAAAAAACTATGGCTGATTTTTAAATCAATGTATATGGAAATACGATGTATAGATTCATAGAATAGTCGACGTCAAATTTTGGTAATTGCGGTACATATTCGAAACTAGTGTTAATATATTATGTTATAAATGGTGTTATTAAATAAAATAGTATATATATATATATATATATATATATATATATATATATATATATATATATATATATATCACAGGTGTCCAGTGGCAGATTTCAAAGTTTGAACAAACAGTTTCTGAACGCAGCACATAAAAGGGGCGCGTGGGGCGTCGTTAGAAGCGCAAGCGGTGTGGATATTTTAGTAGCCATGGAACAGTGGAGTGGAGAGCACCCGCTTTTGCCGTCGAAGCGTACATTTCGAGTGGATTTTCGCTGTCTGTAGCACGCCGTCGATTTAATAAACGTTACAGTATTCGTCGATTACGTGATGGACCATGGATCAACCTCGTTCAGTCATGGGTAGCAAGGTTCAGAGCTACAGGATCAACATTAAATAGGCCCAGGCCACGACCTACACCATTGGTAGCCACGGATGAAAATGTCGAGCGTGTTATGGTTTCTGTTGTTGAAAATCCCCGTTTATCACTGCGTACACGTTCATCGATATTGGGAATTCCGAAATCAACTTTACAGGTAATAATGCGAAAAAAGCTCAAGTTCCATCCATATAAAATTCAAATTGTTCAAGATTTACACGATTCTGACTTTGAATTAAGAAAAACTTACGCGGAGGTGATGTTGTTGAGATTTCTTACTGCTACCCGGATGGGCAACATATTCTTTAGTGACGAAGCTCACTTTCAGATTGGAGGATATGTGAATAAGCAGAACTTTCGTTACTGGGATGTCCACAACCCAAGACAAATGCATCAAGAGCCTTTACATAATCCTAAAGTAACAGTCTGGTGTGCCATGTCTGCATCTGCAATCATAGGGCCTTATTTCTTTGAAAATCAACGTAGCCAAACTGTAACTGTGAATTCGGAGAGATATGCCCATATGTTAAATGACTTTTTCAGAGTAGAACTACAGAATAGTCCATTCTTCAACCAAAACACATGGTTCCAGGAGGACGGGGCCACAGCTCACACTGCTAATGTGTCCATGAATGCAATGCGGCAGTTATTTCCAGAAAAAAACATATCCCGAAACGGTACCCTACCGTGGCCATCTAGGTCACCCGATTTAAGCCCATGTGACTTTTTCTTATGGGGATACTTAAAATCCGTTGTTTACAAAACAAATCCGAGCACTGTGACACAACTTAAAGAAAATATTCCAGAGCAATAGAGCCGAAGTCAGTAGGATACTCCAGTCGCTCTGCAAACGCGTTTTTGAAAACATGCGTGCTAGACTCGAAGAGTGTGTCAGACTTGATGGCCGCCATTTTTGGTTGGCCATTCGTGGTTTTTAAAAAATGAATTATTGTTATAAAGTTAAAATAAACCTACTTTGTATTAGAGGTGTAGTTTTTTTTTACAATTTTTCAAACATTGAAATCTGCCACTCGGTTCCGCTGGTTCTGATACGTGAACAACAAACATGTTTACGTTTGTTGTTTGTAAAGAATGTATATTTTTTATTTGTGAACCATTTGAAATGAAACAAAACCTATATGTTAGGTCAAGCTATTCTAAATACATTACAGAAAACCGCATCTGCAACCGCAATCTGTTTTCAACGCCACATATTTTCTTGATTTCATAATAGATAGATAGAAATGAATGAACCCAGTATTTACTTTTCTGTTTTTTGTCTTGATGCGTCGTATCACAAGCGAAAGTAGAATATATTTAGTGCGGTCCATACCCCACTATAAACTGAATTGACGCTTAGCACATTGACAGACTATGGCGATACAATTTTTTTGCGTTGCGTTATCGCATCGTACTGCGGCGCGCCGTTTGCTTTGCGATGCGACATCGCACCGCAGTTTTGTGGCATCTTCCTTGGTTTTACTTAAAAATTTGTACGATTTTAATAAATATATAGATTTACATGCATTATATGTATAGATTACATACATTATATGTATAGATTATATATACTGCAACCTTTTGTAAATACCAATGTATATGTCTATAGGCGATTGAACAAGAAAGATGGTGGTCTGATTGTGGTCCTTTGAAGTCCTTTGATACAGCTACGACGGGTAAAATAACGTGATTTTTGCGATAAAACTAAAAGTCACTAAGCATCCCAACTTAATTTTTTTGTAATACAATCGTCTTCTCATATTGCTTATGTTATCCTAATTTAAGCTACACATTATAACTGATCATAAGCTTGTAATACATCCTTGCTACGCCTTATAACTCGTGATTTTCAAAGGACAATTTGCTAAAAAAATTAAAACACTACAAATTAAAAAAGATGAAGTAAACAAATTAAGTTCTGTCGTTTAGTCTGCCAACGTTTGTGCAATAACAAGATTTCTCCGTATAAATACCAAATATAGTTTTTTTTTCTTTTTCAAAATCGTATTATGCTTATCCTATTTTATTTATCCAAGACCCGCTGTTTCCTTCTATAAATCAGTACTTAATGTGTAAATAATATAAGTTTATTTAATTTACACGACAATAAAATAGACATTTTATACAGTATTTTAATTACTGTAAGAATATCGATTTATATCTATTATATATGACATTTTTTACAGTATTTTAAATTACCTCGTTTTGTCGGTGTTTAAAAAAACGAATACCTTTCCTTAAATAATGTTATTTAACTCAAATGTCCAATAAACATCATGTGGCAGTAGTATGACCACGCATGTGGAAACTTGGTCACTGTTCGTACGTGTGCTGAGTTTGTAAATTCAATTTCTTGGACTTCATTGTTTACACGCTCGTTTAACACTTATATGCTTCGACATTTTTAACTGAAGTATAAATATTTGTTTCGTAATTTTCTGCTAATGCACGTTAATTTTTAGCACTCAAGTAGTTCTCTGCTCATTCTTAAATATGATATGCCCAAAACTCTGCTTTTCAAAATATAGTACGTCTATGTAAATGACACAAATACTCAAGTTTTACATAAATAAACTTATTAAGTTTAAGTATATAATATTTTAATGTATTGCTTAGGATATCTTTCACAGTCATAATAAATGTGCACTTTAAAATATAAAGTTATTTTGGAGTTGATTTAGGTAATATGAAATTTTTGCTAACCAGACTACACGTTATATGTTAGTCGAATATAAAGCCAAGCTGAGCCAATTTAGCCATGATAAATTTCCTTTTAATTCGTTTTGTATAATACTTTATATAAAACGAAATTCGTGATATTAAGAAACAGCGGTGTTCATTTTTGTCAGAATTACGGGACCCCAGCCTTTAATCTAAAAACAAAAAGTTACTTTGGCTTAACATTTTGTGAACGGATTTCTGTATGAAAATGGTGTCCATAACATGCCCCCAAAAGTTTTTATATACCCCATACCATGGGGTATGCTAATAATAATAAACTCACGTCCGCTTTCTATGTATGGTGGGCAACCTAAAAAAAAATTTTTAAAACATTTTATATTTCATAACTTTCTAAGGGTTATAAGTATGTATAACCATGCCGCATTCAACTTTATGGCACTAATAATCTGCGAATCAAATGGTGTGACATACAGACGGACATGGGGAAATTATAAGTGTTTCTAATTTAGCTTAGAAACCCTATAAATAAGAGGCCTACAACAAAATTCATAGAAATTGATATAATCTCATCCTTAATGTACAGTTATTTGTTTTATTATTACAGTTGTGGCATTGTGGGAAGTGTCTAAAACACGTCATTCTACTGGTGATACTACTATTTTAATTGGCGTCGTCTCCAGTACGGTCGGATGAAGATAGTGGTAAATGACCTGCCTAGTGTCCAATCTCACACTGGGAGTGTGCCAGTTCTTGTGAAGTGGAATACATCATCTATTTACCACAAAAAGATTTTTAAGCTTGCTTGATGGATGCAAATATATGTACACTTTTTTGAGCTACAACCTTTGAACAAAATGTTTAATGAATAGTTTCATATTTATAGTCATTAAACTTACAAGCAGAGTTATTAATTTAATATATTTTTTATATTATAATATTTTGTAAAGGTGGCCATTCAGCTGTCGTGAAGCCCGTTGTTGAATAATAAACGGAGCTATGGCGACATTTGGGCCGATTGAGCAATCGACTAAAAAAGGCTTCAATTGTCCTAAATATAAAAATCTTCCACCTAAAATATACACAAACATAAAAAAGAAATAGAGATATGGTCTAGAGTGTCCTGCTTCCGAGATACGAGAAAAATACATTAAATTCGTGTTTAAAGCCGATTTTAGAACCTCAACAATGTCTGCTAATGTTCAATATCTGCCTTCAGTTTTCATGTTAGAAGATGAAATAGGAAAATCACTGCTGCACAGTCAAGTCAATCTCTAATAATGTTTAAATGTAGATACATTAACTTCTTAACGATGAGTATATTGACGCAATCATAATTGAACAAATTACCTAAGGACTCGCTTGCCTGCTTTAATCACTAGATCAAAGAAATCGCGAATTCTTTCTAGCTATTTCGTATTACATGAGGTAGAAAGGGACATGCAGCGTTGAGCACCAACTTTTACTCATGGAACATAATAGATAAGAATAATGAAACGAAATAATAGAAAGAAATAAAAAATATATAGAAATGAAATAATCCACAGATTGCATCTGTTAATGGCGACTAGCAACAAACTAAATAAAAGTGTGAAACGCATTTTCGATTATTAACAAAAATCACATATTTATTTTCTAAGTATTATTTTCTTCAAAATTTTCTCCATATCCTTGTTAACTACAATATGAATAGTAGCACGAGACCAACAAGTGAGATGTTTCGCCGCTTCTAGAAAACGGACGCGTCAGGTGTCTCTAAGTGGCTCACCTTCGCTTAACCTCCAAACTTTGTTTACGTCCCCACAAACGAATGTTATGCGCATGCGCAACTAATTTCAGTGGCCATAAACCGTATACAATCAAAGCGCACGCGAATGGCGATTGGCAAGATCAGTCCAAGGTCGGGGGCGCCATACTAAAGTGAGCCGTGACCGGTCCAATTGATCTTTCATCCAGGGTTGAGAAATACACACTTAGACGCCAATCACTTAGTTACGTCCAAATTTTTCTAGTTTGATAAAACCCAACTTAAACTAGATAGACTTAGGATCACACGAATAAATAAGAATGCACAGTACCCATGACCCCTTACATTCGATCAAGACGCACCAAGCTTGGTGTCAGTTTTAGCAATGTTTCTGTGCATTTATCAATTTACGTGAATAGATATACTGACGTATTTATTTAAGGAATTCCTAAATTCAAACTATTCAAAAGATGTTTATAAATGATTTGAGAATAGATTTGTTTCAATAGTGGGAATCTCCTTAGTCTCCTTAGCCTTATCCCAGTGATTCAAAATATTCCAAAATATCTTTGAAATTTCCTCTTTCTATTTATAACATCGTACTATCTCGCATCACAGAAATGTAAACAATAATAACGACATATTTTTCTCATTTTCTACAATGACATACAATTTTTTCATTCACCCGTCCTATATACTGAAAATTTCTTCCCTACAGATAACCAGCAGTATTTGTTCGATTAAGTACTTTGTCTTTCTATACTAAGCATATTCATTTCAAATGAGTACCTTAAGAGAATATATATATACACACACACACACACACACACACGCACACGCACACGCACACGCACACGCACGCACGCACTCACACGCACACGCACACGCATATGCACACGCACACACACACACATATCTTCTTTCATATAGTTCATGTCTTTTGCATGTATTCTTCGTAGAATTTTGCATGTATTCTTCAATATGACCTTACTTATCTCATAACTGTACGTCATTTAATACTGTTAATTATTCGTATTTTGTAATGTTATTTGTTTCTTTTTTTGCAAATCAGTTTGTTGTTTATTAACTATTAATTATTTATGTCCAACTACTGTTAAATGGGAGCTGGAATTAATTAGATATGTATGTTGTGACCAATCACCGACTATATACCGCAGAAACAGGTGCTACTTTACGAGGTATTGGTTAGTCTCAAAACTTGACATGCAGGTGTTAATTATACCAAACGAATAAAAAATGATCAATGTTTAAACTCAAGATATCTGAACGCGTTTAAACTCAATAAATTCTAACAAGGAATATTGAGCCCCCGAATCCTTGGTTTTACCAAAAACTCTGTAATCATTTAAAGAGCGTGCAACTCTTACTGCAAAGAATTCATTGAGCGGTTTAAGGCCATCGATGTTATACTTGCTAACAGTACAAATATTTTTAAAAGAAAACAAGATATTGTTTTTCCCATAATGCCAAAAACATTTTTCCGTGTGATTTATCACAGTACCAGTACTATCCACATTAAGGAATTCTATAGTGTACCTTCAGTCTCCATGGTTATATTCTAACTAAATTTTCATACAACCATACTGGTAACCGGGAGTATATCCTTCAAAATAAAAAATAATCATCCAAAAAGCTTGATTAATGCCGAACGTTTAAAGTAAAAAACACAAAAAATACAGTCAAAATAAGAACATCCATTTTTAAAGTCGGTTAAAAGATAAATAAAACTGTAAAAGCGTCATGTAAAATATCGCATCTGTATGATTTATTTCTTCTTTCCGTTGGATACATTTAAAAACAAAAGATCCTCACGATTAGAGTGATGAAACTACACGTAAACATTAATCTTACCACAGAATACAATAGACAAAATAAAGTCGGTCCTTTCCAATCCTAAATCTTTTCCTCGTATTAAAATGTTGTGAACATCCTAATATAGGAGTAAAACTTTATTTAAAACGCATCATATTCGATCTTGGTAGTTTGATAGTTGATGCAGATTGATTTAAAGATGTTTCTGTAAAAAAAATGGAATTTTTTTTCGTTAACAGCGCAACGAAAAGTCACTTTCAAAACTTTTCAGAAACGATTGAGAATTTTTGTAGAGTTCTATAACACTTCCTACTCAGTTGGTGCTCACCAGAATAAATAATAGAAACTTCCTCTCTTACGCGAATTTCTTCTTCTCTCTCTCTTTTTATCTTTCCGTCATTTCTGGGATTGTCACCCCTCCTTACATTATCGATCAACTGTTTCCATCTTCACGGTTTGATCAGGTTTTATCATGGGCTTGGTGTAGTTCCGCTCTTATTAACATAGTCAGCTCTTCTGACAGCGCTCAGAAGTTCGACCTCATATCGATGTTAGTTTTTCAAAAGTAGACAGTAAATAATAATTCAGTCTGTCGGTGTAAGTAACTTTTATAAAAAAACAAACTCTATGACCCTTGTCACCACGTTCCTTTGATTCGCTCACTAAATTTCAAGCCATCATCAAATCCTTAATTTGTCAGTTCCTGTAGACAGACCTCTTTTTAGTAAAATAATCTTTTATACATTATTTTGACGTGCTTTTAACGGGTTAGTCGGCGGAAGTGAGAAAAAGCAGTTTCTTTTCCCACTTTTTTTAAAAATTTATCGTTACTTCTCAGCAGTCCTTAATCATCCTGAAGATCAGTGAAAAATTCCATTAAAATCGACCTAGTTGTTTTATGTAACTAAACTATTTAAAGATTACGTACTTTATATGGTGAAAATGGTTTCCAGCCTTATACATGTTGATACAATCGTCCTACAGATTGATGAAATAGTGTGTTTTATTATAACAAAAAAGGTTTAATAATTAATTACAGATGGTCTGATAACAAAATGATAAGAACATGAAAATAAAAGAAGTATAAATCCATTACTTTGTCGCAACGTAATAAGGATACAAACCCGATTTTCAATATGTATTTTTTATATTTTCTTTATTAGACTTCGATGTAAAACTAAAAAAAATATTGTCGATGTATGTCCCTTATCTCTAAATTAACTTTTATCTCTGAATGTACGAGGTCTAAGATTTAAAAAAAATGGCAATAACAGTGAATGTTTATTAGGAGATACATAATGTAGCTTCGCTCGTAATACTTTTTATTCACATTACAATGAATGAATACGAGAAATCTTTTACTCAAAAGTCCCATTCGCACTTGAACAATATTTTGGTATGCCATTCAGTAGATTTCAAATAGTGGCGGCGTATTCAAATTCAAGAGTAGGAAAGAAAATAGGAAGTTAGCTAATTGTTAATAATGGGATCGTGACATAAAGACGCTACATGTTCCGCGTATATTGAGAAATACATCAAATTTTACATTAGGTGAATTTAGCAGAAATAGACCTATGGCGCATCCAATGGAATTTAGAGCATGAAGATAATTCATGCACGGAATCACCTGTTTGAATAATAGACACGTCCTTTGTTACATTCTGTATTCCGCGTATATTGAGAAATACGTCAACTTTCACATGAGGTGAATTTAGCAGAAATACAACTATGGCGGATCCTATGGACATCTGGAGTATGAAGATATTTGATGCACAGAATCACCTGTTTGAATAATAGACTCGTTCTTTGTTACATTATGTATTCCGCGTATATTGTGAAATATGTCAACTTTCACATGAGGTGAATTTAGCAGAAATATACCTATGGCGGATCCTATGGACTTTTGGAGTATGAAGATATTTGATGCACAGAATCACCTGTTTTAATAATAGACAAGTTCTTTGTTACTTTCTGTATTCTGCGTAAATTGAGAAATTCGTCAACTTTCACATTAGGTAAATTTAGCGTAAATTTCACATTAGGTAAATTTAACCTATGGCGAATCCTAAGGACATATGGAGTATAAAGATATTTGATACACAGAATCGCCTGTTTGTATAACAGACACGTTCTTTGTCACATTCTGTTTATATTTTCAAAATTTCTAAAATCTCTCATTGAACTAATGAAAGTTGCTCAAGTTTGACTAAATATAATTTGGATTTATTTCTCTTTTACGACCAATGCAGTTAACATAGCATTAACGAAAGCTTTAATGTGCAATTTAGCATCTAACAATGCGTTGGTTTAGTGTGCGAATGTTTCTGCAATGCGTAATGCAATATTTTTGTTTTTACGACACCTTTGTATCTTCGCTTCGCACGCTCTCACTTCTCTTTTAATACTATCAGATTTAAGTTTTATTTTTCGAAACGAAATCCAAGACGGTTTAAGTAATTGTGATATGTAAGACATGATTTAATTTAAAACAAAACATCTGTTCGGTCGATGCACGTATCTATGCAATGCCGCGTTAATGTGTGACAAAGCGATTATCGACAACTTGCTTGCAAAGTTTAAAGTAGACCATTAAAGTTACATTAGAATCATAACGTAAAACAATAAATAATAAAAAGTTTTTATGAACTGAAGCATTACGGAATATCTAATCTAATCGCGTATGTCTCCTAATTCAGATATGCTGTAAAGCCACTGTCATTACTGTCACCGTCGTCGCCAGTAAATTACCTCGTTAATCGCTTGGATGTTCTATTTAGCCCGAGAGTCTGAGGTTCTATTTCGTCCGTTTCGTTTGGAAATAAATTCATATGTTTAGTTCAACGTATATAAAATAATAGCGTTGATTAATTTAATTTTTTTTTTATTTAAACAAATATTATTTGTAGTCAATTTAAATCAATTTTTCTGTAATTTCGATTGCTTTTATCGTTTTTATTAAATAAGTATAACTACATCTCAGTAAGAATGAGTATTTTATAATAATAGACTTTTTGTTATTTCACTAGTCATATGTTATGACATTTCACGTAACAACCATATCGATAAATGTAAATGTGATACTCTCCCATCACTACTGGTCATGATCGAATTTGATACGTTCATAAAAATAGAATTTGATAGGTTCATACAAAAGTGTCAAGGTAATTTATGGAAATTTGATGGAACGAATTTGTTTGTTGCATTATGGCAATAACTTAAAAAATCTATATTAAAATGCGAAATATTAATAAAGAGATTACGTCTCGCGATATTTTTACTATTTGCACGCGTGGAAGTATATGGCGATCAAAGGAAAAATATGGTAAAAGGGACCAAGTTTCTCTTTAAAAAGTACCGCGAATAGGTACTGAAATATCTACACTTCTCTAAGGCGCAATAAATGCTTATTTCTGTATGACTTGTAACCAAAGGATCAACAAAACAACTAGAGTTATCTCTTTGTATAAATCGGGTTGTTAAAGCCATAAATACCTGAAACCCATTTACTGCGGCACGCGTAAATAAAAAGAAAGCATACAAGAAAGAAGCAACGTGGCAATCATTTAACATTGAAAGAAACGAAAGAAACCAAAATATAGTAAACCCACACTTGCGAACTTTTTATCCAAAAGTTGTGTAATATCTTTTATATCAAAAAAAGGCTTTACTTTATAACCTTTACTTAGATACGTTATATTAAAATAATAAACTAAAAGTCATCGAGTAATTTTAAGGGTTATTATTAAGAAGGTCTCCCAGCCAAGAACCAAACATTTAAAGGATGTTTTTAAGGTCTTATAAAAACGAACTATAAATCTTTTCAGTTATTAATTTTTAACGTTTATTTATTGAGCTTATAACAATTTTTTTAAAAAACTTAAAAGAAAGTTATTAAATGAAAATGAAAATAAAAATACGGAGGGTTCTAAGCAAAGGCGTATAAACTACTTTTTTCGTTCGATTGACACGATATACCGATTAATATTTAACCGATTTACTTAAAACATTTTAATGATAGCCATTTGCGATGTTTTTTTTCTCCTCGCGACAACCCATAACTATAAGCTAGCTCTGTAATAATGTCAACCAGAATGTAACTTTTTCGAAATTACATCATTTATATTTATTGTTATATCTACATAAATAAAAAAAATAAATTCCATGTCAACCCTGACGCAAATTACGTCAGCGGCGATGATCGCGAATCGACCACGGCGCAGCCACATCGCAGCCCATATCGCCTGAGCACCATCGCTACAACCGTAAAATGCATCACGAAATAAGTGTGATACGCTGACACAAAATAACGGTTGACTCATGGCCCTTTACGCACCGAGGTCCCATATATTGAACATTTTACTGGTTTCACATTGTTTTACAATTTGCCTCTTAAATTTGATTTTTTCATAAATAGGTATTAAAAACTCCCAAAGTAGCTGTACAGGATTTGTTAAAATATAATTTGAAGAGATAAATTCTTCTAATACTGTACTGAAGCGCCATTGCCCGACTGGGGAATGGTAATACGTGCTTCTGTAAAGTATTAGGAAGAGTTTATGTCTCCAAATTATAAAAAAGTATATTCCAAATCGATAAATTTGAATTAATTACCTCAATTCTTTTCAGTAATCACGAATATGATTTAATAATTTATGTCTTCAAATATAAATTCCAAACCGTGTCACTTATACAAAAACATTCATGCACGAGTGGACTTCAAGTCGAGGCTAAGCGACTGGCACATTAAAGTCCAGTTTCAATCACCAGTCTCAGAGACATGAATTTTGAAGAATGCTACATAGACACATAGCATGAAAAGTTTTTCTAAAGACGTAAAGGAGGTTAAATAAGTTAACCTGAAAGAGGTTAAAAAAATCAACTTCAAATTTATGCGATTTGAATCTAATAACTGTTTTTGGAGTTTACTCCTTCATATTTAGCGCCCGGTATGAAGTCTCATGAGGAGTAAAATCAGAAGTTCAGAGCGTACGAATTTCAGAGGGTTAAAAAAATGTAACCGTTAGGTGGCCTCTCCGCGCAACATTTCTGCGCATCTTTAGAGTGAGATATCAATATGTTTATTTGGCATTTTCTTAAGCGTAATCGCAATGACGGAATGTGACACACATAGTTTACTATAGTTCGCTTATATCGAGATGTAATCATTACATATTATTATATGTGAATATTTAGTGTCTTCTATCCTACAAAATTAAAAAGTCTCTTTGGATTTGATTTTTTTAATCTGACGTTACTAAAAGTTTTTAATTTTGTTCTATATATTAGATCTTGTTCATTTGTGTTTTACTTGAAAATAATTATATTATCAACATTTTGTATTAAAGAATTTTCCATTTACATTTTATAATATCGATATTTATATTTATATACAGTGTTACCTATTTTATATTTTTCAAGGCAATCATATTTAAGAAGTAAATTCCAGTTGCGCGTCAGAGCTGACACGATAATGTTTTTTTTCTTTTCTAAGTCCCAGATTTAACATTTTCGGTGGCATGACTCAAGAGCGAACACATTTCCGGAAACTTATTGTTTCGTTCGTTCCGCTGAACACTATCAATGAAAAGAGTCAGTAGTCAATCCCGGATGCTTACTTCAGTTTTTATAAACCTTTTAAAGTGCATATACATACGTACATACATATATACCCACAGACCCTATGAAATTCGTGTTTATCCACAAACATTACCTTTGACCGGTCTCCACTTACTTCCATTGCATTGAAGGTACAAAGAACAATTGTTATTTAAACAAAGCGTTTAACAAGAAAACGTAATGATTTTATTGTGAGATACAATTATTACATTTTACAATCATAAGAATACAAACCTAATATACACGTATAAATTCATTGCACTAATTTAAATTTATTTTTTTAGATTTCACCGAACTTAGAAAAAAATCACATAGAACATATTTTTGCTATACTCTGAAATAGCCAAGTTTAATACATAATAAACATCGCTATTGAACATTCTGACAAGTGCAACTAAAGTCGAGACTCGGGAACGAGTCGATTTGACACGGTCAGTTGTTATGAGTACTTCACCGACGTTATTAATTATAGATGCTAATTTATGCGATTCTGTCAAGATGAACGATAAACACAGAAATATGTTGATACGTTATTATTCTTCTGTTTTCAACCTAGCTGTAATAATATTAACGTTCTTCATTTGAGTTAATGGACTGTTACTGAATAATTTATTCGAACATTACGATAGAGTTAGTTTGTTATGCTCACTTCATTGTGATCAGAGCTATTCAATTACTGAACAAAATCAATTCAATATTAAATTTTAATTTATTTCGTTTTAGTTTACATCGCTCAGCGCTTATAATGAAATTCAATTTACTGACGTGATTTAAAATTTATATTTAACTAGTTTTTTCGGCGGTTTCACCTCTCTGAATGTTTTAGTTTTATGTGATGATTGTTTATGAAGTCAGATTTACGACTGACGGTTTCATGGAAATCGATACAAGAGTATTATATTTTTAAATAAAAAAAGAGCTGTGCGTTGTCGGTTAATCTTTTTTCAAATTATGTAATTAGTAAGTAAATGTACTTAGTACTCTTCCGTTAATAATTACCGAAACAATAGAAAGTAATAACGTAAACAGTTAAATTTCGTTAATACATGAGCTTTTGTACATATTTATGTTAAAAATATAATAGTAATGACATAAATATAACAAGTATTAGTAATGAATATTAAACAACGCAATATGCAGGAAATAGTCTTTCTTTCTATACTAATATCATGACGAAGCGATCCTTTTAAGACGGACATAAAATAAAATATGGCACGAAGTTTATTGAAGATCTAAGGAAGGTGTATGTAAAAACATGTACACGGTTTTAAATGTTGATTATACACAATTAAAGTGCATTAATTAATAGAAATATATGTTTCTTTTATACACGAATACGAAACACATTAAGTAAATACTGCTTCTAATGTCAGTAAATTAAAATATAGGAGGTTCACAAGCCTCCGTTATATGGTGGTATCTATTTAATTTTCAATAAATGTTTTAATCTTATAATGAATTATGTTTACATATTAACATCAGAAGTTTTATAACTATCGATGCTAAAATTATTAATTTCTATATCCATATCAGTAACAGCGGCATTATCATTTCTAAAATTAATATACTTTTCTATCCTTTTATATTTTACACAAAACGTAATTCTTGTCAAGCGAAATTGCTACTATTATTGTAAAATATAATACGGTGTGTGTATAGTAGACAGGACAGAAATTTGTGCATAAATAAAATATATTAGGAATGTGACACATAATATATTATTGCTAGCATTTTCATATGCGACGCGTATTTTTTTCCAACCTTGTCGATGTAGTCTCAAAAGATCTGTGAAGTGTGTTGCATCGATTCGTGTACATTCTGCTGAATGTACAGCAAGAGGAGATTTCCCTTGCACATAGCAAAGTCTTGAGGTGTGCAATTGATTTTTAAATTTATTCATCTGAAATCAATAGGAAACCTTTATGTCACTTTTGTTGTCGGCAGCGTAGTTTGCCATGAGTATTTATTTGAACTTTCACTGAGTGCGACATGCCGCACTAACTTCTAAGAGATTTCTAAAAAATATTTTCAGAGCAGTTCTTAACAGTTTATGTAATAAATAAACTGTACTGTGTATATAACAGAATTATGATAAATGTATAGTTATTACGATGAATTATTATAAACAATCTTTATTCATTTTTGGCTTTAGTAAACGCGTTTGTGTTTGGATTGCATTGCATTAGTTGAAACGGAACAGCACAGATCTTCGTCTTTGAGTTAATGATATTAAAATTTATTAATATTGTCTTTAAATTTTTGTATAAATGAATTGTAATAAAAAAGCAATATTATTGCGAATGCAATATTGGTTAAATATACTGGTTACACGATTAATAAATAAATTATATGTAACAAATATAAATGAACAACTGCATTACTCTTATTGTTTTCAATTTCTATTATTTTATTAAGGCCGTCGTATCGTCGCCTGTTACTGTACTCGACCATCATTTCCCTCTGTACAGTAACCCGTTGGTAACCTATTACGTATCGATAAATAGAAACATTTACATGTCGAGGTTTGAACTATCTCGTTGCAACTGATCGCAGACAATCAGAGACGATTATCAAACAATTTTTTTATGACTGGCGTTGATTAAAAAACAATAAGCGGCGACGCGAGGACTGCGCTGGAGACGATGGACGTCGACGCTCGAGCCGGACGCGTCAATGAACCTTGATGCGGGCCAATTAGAGTTCCGTGGTGGCCCAAGCATAGGGCCGCTAGGTCCAACAGTATTTCATTCCCATATTATATTATTATTTGTTACGAAAAACTAGTGTTTTTCTTTCGTACGAAACATAGGCTACTAAGTTTTTCTTATGAAAACTTAGGCCGCTAAATTTTTGGAGGATTATTCTTCATTATTAAAAACTAGAGTACCTACTAAGTTTTTGGAGGATTACTCTTTTTTAGGAAAACTTAGGGTACTAAGTTACTAGAGGATTATTCTTTCTTTTGAAAACCTAGGATGCTAAGTTTTTGGAAGATTATCCTTTTTTATGAAAACATAGGGTACCAAGTCTTTGAATGATTATTTTTCTTACGAAAAACTAGGATGCTAAGTTTTTGAAGGATTATTCTTTCTTACGAAAAACTAAGGTGCTAAGTTTTTGGAGGATTATTCTTTTTTACGAAAACTTAGGTTACTAACTTTTTGAAGGATTATTCTTTCTTACGAAAAACTAAGGTACTAAGTTTTTAGAGGATTATTCTTTTTCACGAAAAACTAGGGTCCTAAGTTTTTGGAGAAAGGAGATAAAGAAGAGGATAAATTATTCAAGAGAATTCTCTTTCAAATTAGAAAGTCGGTTTTATTTAAAATCTTACAGTCCCACTAGGAACAATATATCTCTTTTAACAATGAAACTCTGGTAAATGCAATATTTCAGCCAGTATATCTGAACCATAAAATTATATTACATAGTTTGCATCCAAAGTAAAAAATCTTATTTACTTTTTCGTTTCATGTATTTTCATTGATATTAATTATAATTCAGGTAAGCTTCAGTTTCGAGTTTCTAACCTGGCATGTGAGTGAGTTTAAAAAGAAAAGAATACATCCGTGTAAACAGTAAAAGGCAAGCAAAACGGAGAAACTTTATTTATGTCTCTTATCTGACTGCAACCTCTTCCTTTATGCGTTCAGTAACTACGATAATCGATTTGCCGACTACTTTATTAAAGATAATCAGAGAGCAAAACGAACGGTCTGCAGTAAATTCAGGTAAAACTTTCATCGGAATGAGGTAATGTGTGAGTTACATAATAAAATATCAGTCGACCTCGTATTATGTCACAAACGTAGTTGAACGACTTTTGTATCAAGGGTAGCAGACTTACCCTACGACAACAGCAGAAGGATAACCTGATAAATGTGAGCTGTCAAATAATGTAACTACAGCAGCTGCATCAAATGACACTCGCCTTCCGCCAACTGCACGCGCGCTACCTGCAGGTGACTTTTTGGTATACGGCAAAGAACGATTTTTCTACAAATCTCCCAAACTGCTGTACCGATTTTATCCAAAAACATGAATAGGCTGAAGTCTATCAAGTTCGAATCGAAATAGTTTTACTTCAGTTTTTGCAAGAAATAGATTTAAATTTTTCGGTAGCACAGCTGAGTGGCAGAACGGATTTTGGAATTCGGAAACTTATCTTTTTGTTTCTCTGAGTACTACCAAATACAAATCTGAGGGAAGCATCCGCAGTCAATCGGATGCTCCTTTTACATTTTATAAGCGTTTGAAAGTACCCAAACCTAATGCGTTTGTATGTACCTATGTACGTACTATGTATGTACGTAAGTACGTATGTACATATATACTTACTTACACACATACGTACTTATGTACGTATATACGTACTTAGGGATATATATACATACATACGTACATAAGCACATACATGCACAGTCACAGATTCCAATACGATCGTGACATCTATTAAAATTGACGACTCCCTTCTGGCTGCGATCGCAATACTTCCACAATTTTTATGAAAGTACAAAAAAAAGCGTTTATAATTTAAAGCCAATTACATCAATTGCTTCTACGAACGAGTTTCCTTAATTTTAAGTAATAGGTCTAATAATAAGTCTTAATTTTATGCCGAAAAAAATGTAAAAATCACTAAAGAGGTATTTACTCGTATACTTCATTTCCGTTCTGTGCATTTACGTATTTTATACTAAGCATTTCAAAGCCTAAACTTTCAGATTTAATATTCTTTTTAATTAATGCTCGCTTTGTGACATCTAAAATTTAATATTCAAGACAGAAAAAAAGAAACCATTTTGAAACAGATACATTAAGCTTTAAACGTATACGCGGAAATTAAATACTATTTTTTGTAATTCAAACAAAAAGGGTAAAATTTTAATTTTGTTTATTTCTTTTTTAACTATAACTTCGTGAGATAAAATCTCAAAAAAGATCCATTTTCATAAAATTTTATGTGCACATATTGTCTGTAGCATACGTGAGGGAGGCATTTAAATACTAACGTCTAATACAAAACTTCAAAGTTAACTCTAGTCGATTTTCGATTCTTGATAACCATCTTATCTCATTAACGAAAAAATAAATAAAAGGCTCACGTTAATTTGACACTCAATCACGTCATTTTGAACATAATAAAGCTAAATATATATTCAAAGGCGAAAAAGTAAAAAACAACCTCACAATTAATAAAGTACACCACCAACATTTATATGAAATCTTGTATCTATACATCACCTTTTTAGCAAGAATTGAATGTAAATTTAAGATATCCACAAAAGTATTGTCAAATATAAATTGCATTGCCAGTAAAATAGCACATATATTAATAATATATAATATAACATTTTAAATATTAAATGTCAATCAATAAAAGTATATTACCTAAAATATGAATAATATAAAATGTAATATTTGAAAAATCACAATAAATAATACCACTGATAATAATGGAGTTAACAATAATAGTAATCGTAAAATATTTATTTATCAGCTATTGCTTCGTTCCCTGTATAATAAGCTTTTTCTATAAGCATATTCTTCACCCTCCTCCGGAAATGAACGTCTTCCAAGACTTTAATAGTTATAGGTAATTTATTAAAAAATTGGTGCAAATGCATATAAAATTTTTGAGACCTTGGACAAACTGCGCTCAATGCTTCTAATGTTATGACTGCACCTTGTACTATGTTCGTGTTCATCAGAATTTAAAGCAACATTGTTAATGTTTTTTTCGCATACACAATATTTTCATACAATTAAGCTGTAGGCTTAGACATTTCCCTCTATATGGGATTTAAAGCATTTAACGGACAAATGGAATGTCACGAACAAATTAAACATGAAGCGACATTGCAGAAAGTGGTAATAGGTCCTTGAGCATTAGAAAAAAAAATAACAATATTTGTATTGTCCCGCTGACAAACAGATCCTAAAAGAAAACTAGCCTTAAAGGTATTCAATCTTTATTACAGCATCGGAAAAATAGTAGACTGTTTCAGAGCTTCGCAAAATAAATTGCTGAGATATTGTTTTATAATGACGCAATAGTTGACAATAGCTATAAAATCGTTTTATAGTAATCGCGTCACCCCTGCGTGCGTGACCCCCGACTCGCAGCCGCCTATTTACAGGCACCGCCAAGTTGAAAGTCTGAAGGCAACTAGCAGAATGCGGTGACATAATCACGGCGAAGCGTTCACAATACGACAGTGATATAATCTTAATATTTGCAAGGCGGGCGGCCATGACTTAACCTGATGACCTACAGGTGAATATACAAAGCGGCGCCGTCATAGCCCCAGGATACAACACCATACGATCAGAACCCGTTAAATTGCTCTATCTCATTCTCGCATAAAATGCGTACATAATTGTCAGTATTATCCTGTAGACAATATTTGGGGCCAGATATTAATGGATCGGCCAATATTTTGTTTACGGATTTTAAAAAAAATTAAATAAAAATGTGTAATACAAAAAATATTAATTCTTATTTTTTTGTCTTATGATATCCACGACATCACCAGTACGGCGCATACTGAAATCCGTCCTGCTTAAAGAAAAAAAATTAAAGAAAAACCTTATGTGATGAAAAGATTGACTAATGAAAAGGAAAGAATATCTTTACGGCAATCTATGAAATGAGTTGAAAATATATGCTCATTCACTCCAGTCTGATTAAGGGATGCACAGCAGGGTGGATGTAATTTTTTTCCGATTGTACTTCAAAAAAGCTGACTCACAGATTAACGGTCCGCGAATAAATGTCGAACAAAGAAAAATGTTATTCCTTGACTGAAAAATAATTGATTACCGTTAAAATAAAATTTAAAAGATGACTTTTTTCAGAAAATTTAAAATACTATCCTTAATTATTTGTCATCTTTTTCTTACACACGATACTTGCGGACATTGTTAAGCGCCACTCGGGGGGGGGGGGGAACAGCCAGCGTAACCCACGAACAGCTACGAAGACATCGCCACTGCGGGTAAACACCACTCTCTGGGCAAGTATTGGGCGTGTTAAAAAGAGTTATGTATAATATTTTTTTGCACTCAATTAGATAAAGGGCGTGTTTTGCGTTTTATTTCATTGACAATTTATTTCTTTATAGCCAACGAATAGCGTATTTCTATGTCCGACATCTATTCTCGGTCGCCGTGTATGAGGTGCCGCTGATATGTTGTAGCTTAACAATATGTATCACCAGCTTTTCGCTGGTGGCATCGGTCGCGTGGATATTCAGTTAAAACGATGAGATTTGCCTCTAACCATCTGTGGTGATGACGGGACTGTGGGGTTTGTGACACCGTCGCAATACTGTCTATAAAATATTTATAGACATGTTGCCGTATTGAAATTTGAATATTGAACAAATGCCATCGGGCAAGAATAATATTATTTCTCAGATTAAAAGTAACCAACATGTTAGTTTGAATCATTAACCGTGTCCGTATCAAATTTTACGAAAATCTATCGCGCCGTTAGTCGTGATTGAATAACAAACATCCAAAAGTACTTTTCGTGGTATTAATATTCCACATGTGCGAAACCTTCCATGCCTATAGACAGGCAATGAGTATGAGAGAGAAAACGGATACAATGGATCTTTGACAATGGAACATTAGAAAAAGACAAAACGAAACGTCATAAATGAGACCACACACGTATTAGCTAACTGCCTGTAGAGGTCTGCCTCGACTGACGTTTGACGTTTATTTATAATTACAACTAATTTATTTCAAAATCCAATGCAAATGTAATAGTTTACACAATGGCAACACGTGCAGTATCTAATCGTATCTCTTCCCACAATAAAACCCTCAGATTTACAAATTTCACGGGTCAATATGTAAAAACAATTTTTAGTTCCTTTACCTATGACAATAAAAAGAATGCGATTTTTCAGGAATTCATAAAGCGACTAACTGCACATTCATTGATCTAATTATTTCACAATTTATTTGAAGAATATGTGAAATATCAAATACACGAAAATAATTGATATAGCAACCATAATTGCCGTACATATTCTTACAAATACATTTAAAGTTTTACAAGAAAACAAGCCTATATATTACTCCGCTATGTGAAATATACGCGCGCCAAATTTGGTAGCGACTCGTTGCTACGTTACCGAGTTATTAGATAACAAACAACCCAACTTTTGCAATTACAGTACACATTCAGTTGCATGAACACATGCAACATTGTGAAATTTGAACAATGAATCTTGATACGCAACGATATAAAATGTACATACTTGCAATAGAGAACCTTACTGCCAATTTCTCCCGCCAGGGGGTTACCTGTACTACTATGCAAACATCATAGATAAACATGATATGACGAGTGATGCGACGTTTTGTAATGTATATCTGTCCGTCTTGAAAGGCATTGAATTTTATTGGTTCTTCAAAGATTAAACATCGATTTATAATAAATATGCACCAAAGTTTTACAGTTGGATGCTGTTGCAGCTGAAACAGTTGAAAATATAGTTCATATTTATTTCCTAAGGACAAACAACGTCGAAAGCTATGAGGAATAGCTGTGCGTCGCGAAACTTTAAGACAACGAAACAAAGCCTCGGCTTTGTTCAGAGCATTCGTTTTATTATGATTTTTTAATTATAATATTGTGAAATATCCGTTATTTTTCGCCATATTTTCTCTTTACATAAAAGTTTTCTATATTGCACGTCATAAAAATCCACCGCTTGTTTGACAGCTAGTTTTGTTTACGTCTTATTTCGGTGGCACCATCTACGCTTAGCTTTGCGTAAGATTCCCTATTCGGGCCTGAGATACGAATTACCGAAGGACGCAGACCGTTCTCTCTAGGGACATGTCCCTGATGTATTTATTCTTATTAGTTCGTAGCGTGGGGATTTGGAACGGATATATCTTGTCGCAGTAACTGAAGTACGCAATAAAACATGTTCATTATTATGGCTACAACTCTTACAATATAGATCTATATAAACCTATTCGGTAACGCGGATAAGTGTATTTTCTTGAATATTATAACGACACTACTATGTAGTTATCCACGGTGATCCAATCGAAACATTTAGGCTCAATCCTCAGTAATAACGACAAAATTGATAGCGGTGTAGCGCATAGAACTACCACAGGCTGGCTCAAGTGGATACAAATCACCAGAGCCATGTACGATGGAACAATGCCACTTAAAGTCGGAGGCGAAATATAGAAAACAGCTATAAGACATGCAGTTTTGTATGGTTCGGAATGTTAGGCGACGAACAAACAACACTTAAACAAACTATACATTAAGAGAAATGCGCATGTTACGCAAGTCAACAGGTATCCCCCACTTGATAAAATTAGAAACCAATGTATAAAAAGGAACTTTAAAGTCGACCTGATAATAGACAAACTGAAAGACTTTTCTTTTCGCCTCCGACGGTATGGACATATCCAGAGACCCTCGATGTTGTATGATGAAGCGCAACATAAATTTCTAACAAAGAATCGCAAACGTGGAAGACCACCCCCTATTTGATTGACGATGGTCGAAAAAGATCTGAAATAAGCTCAACTTAACGCTAACATAGTACAAAACTGTGCGCAATGGAAGAGAAAGATAAGGAAGGTCGATTCCAATTAAACGAGACAAACGGTCCATTATAGTATTTGTAGTATAATAACGACGCCATTTCATAAAACTAGAAAATATACTTCTGCATTCACTTTCTCCAGTCATCTGTTAGCCGTACCTGTGTATAATTGATAATTCTATGTAAACTCATTTCCGCTATATGAATTCCACTAGATACTAAAGACTAACCGTACCTACTTACAATTGCTGGTTCTATACGAAGCATAGACTTATTATACAGACAACTTTACTTTAAAATTCCGCATCACTTAAATCGAATTGTTTATGTCGATAACCTTAGTATATTTTTAACAAATTCTATTTTTAATATTATAAATTTGTCGATATAATTAAACCAACATTATTTTCGTACGTGGGGGATTAATGAATCTAACTAAAAATATTGCATGACATTTTTAATCGCATTTTGAAAGACCTATTCATCGATACACCATTTGATGGCATAGGCGAAATAAACTGTCTCAAATTTCAATGTATAAGAGGGTAAAAATTATCTTGAACTGACTAAATGCATAAACCTGCAGAATGTTACGGCAAAATATTTAACAACGACATGGCTACAGCACTGTGGTATACGTACAGACTGGTAGACATGGTAAAATTATCAGGTTTCTAGTTTGCTATAAAAAAGCATGCCTAAATTTCTGTTGGTATACAATTTCATTTCATACACAACTAATCAAACAAACCTTAGCTTAAATAATTTCATCCAAAACTAATTCAAACAAGCCTTAGCCTAACTAATTCCAAAGAAGCCTAATTCATTTTATCCACAGAATTGTCGAAGATCATTTAACTCTAGCGTAAACATAAATTAATATTATTAGATAAAAACTCGATAAATTCAAATTATTCTAACTTATAACTGTATATTACTATAATTAGGCATATTATTCCATAAAGTGTCTTATATGAAATAGTTATTTCTGTGCGGGTTTGTAAAAATAAATACAAAAAGTTTGGTGTCAATTCTTCATAATTTTCCTATACGCCGTCTACATTACAAAAAAAGGTTCTAACAGTTCTTATTACGCTATTGCTTAATAACATATTTAATCACTATTGTTTGATTTATTATCTAGTATAATAAATCTATGATACAAACTGTCTGATACCTCGATGACTGAAATTTTATGAAATTCGACTTAGACAGGTTTGTACTGTAACGTACCTACAAGAAAATTAATGATGTCCTAATTTATAGATGCAATTAAATGAGGTCGTGTCTGCCCGCATCGCACAAATAAAATCTTACTGGATAAGTTTTAAGAAAACTTCGCAATGTTATACTTTAGATGCTAGGTTATCGTTTACAATTGAATAATTCGCCAATTCTCGTGAATGTTTGAAAGTTGTCGATAAAATAATACTTAGTTATTTCACAGTGACATCTGTTTAAAATTCAACACTAGATGGCGGTATTTACTTTATTCTGAATAAATATTTTTAATTTTATAAATGATTTTTATTTGCGTGTTAGCGATTGCAGAATATATATATAATCAGAATATAGGACACCAAACAGGAAAAAAATGCAAATCCAGAAATATGTATTGCAGAAATTTTCTCGTACAAAGAGCGAGTGAAAATGCTAATTTGTTTTATACGAACCTTCGTTAAAAACACCTGACACTTAAAATCGGCTAGAAGCAGTCACTTAAAAAAATTAGTCCTCATTAAGTTTCACTCATTCAGTAATAATTTTGATATCTATCTATAACTGATCTAAATATTTGATTTCGTGCTGGGTGGATGGGTGTTTAAACTTTTAAAATATGTAACAAAATATTTTTGTATTTACGTTGACGCTACGTAAGGCACGTATTTAATTTGTTTTATTACATAATCTAACTTGAGTACTGATATATGTATTTTACATCTCTTCAAGCGATAGTATTTTTTTACTTCTGTACTAGATAGTATTTTTTACTTGTGTAACTAGTATTTTTATTAATATTTCCTATATATCTTACATCTCCTGAATCGACTCCGATGCATACCATTCTTCATATTCTATTTTAATTCTGTATCTACCAACGATGACGTAATTTTTTTATTTTTCTGATTCTAGAATGTCTACACTTCTCCGAAATACAAAACTTACTCCTTTGTCAAGTTATCAAGAAATTGAGATCGATACTTTCCTAAGCACAGATCGAATTTTGTGGTTAATAGACCATACAAGTATACTTTAGCAAATGCAATAAACATTACTCCTTTGTAAAACTCACAATGTTTTTACAAACTGCATCAGTGACTGTCGTCACTGACACTGAAAAAAAACATAACATCGTGTGAGTGCTAATTAAAACAAAATAATTAAACAAACAAAATAATATTGTTATATTGGTTTAAAGTTCGAAAAGTTAATTCTTAATTTTATTTACCATTTTGCTACGTTATCTCTTATCAGTTTCATGAACTTGAATATCTGGTCAAATCTCAATTCACTATCGAAAATTATATCCTACTAAGAGATGGCGCTGCAAAAAAAATTTGAAAACTTAAATTTCAAAATCTTAATTTTCAAAAACGTGAATACGAAGTGAAAAATTTATTTATGCAAAGACGTCAACGTACAAATAGCTTATTAAACATAAGATTAAACCCAATAATAAACATTATGTAACAAATTTAAACAATAATCAGCGACATCTGTTAAGGTTTCACTTGAAACAATTAAACACGATATAACTGTAGAGGGCGCTTAAACAAGATATTTTAATACTCGAGAACTTTTTTAGTTACATTTAAAAATTAGTGCAGTACTTTTTTAGTTACATTTAAAAATTAGTACAGTACTTACCCATTACGCCAAGCTGCTGAGGTGTAAGCTGAGTGTTATCCTCGACGACTGATCCCAGTGAACCGGATGCTAATGATAGACGCTCACTTATTGCTGCTGGACTAGCGCTGCGACCTCCACTGCTAGCTACAGACGGTACACCTGCATAAGAAAAATGCAATATTTTTCAGAAAAAGGTAAATATTAATCAATCTACAATGCAATTATAATGTACGATGACTATCTATAGAAAAAATATTATCGTTTGTCTATACAGAAAATGAAAAATAATTTAAATAATTAAAACAATTTTTTCTGGTCCATTAAGTTAACAACAATTAATAATATGTAATGCTGCCAAATTGAATTCTACTACAATCGTAGGAAATTTTTAAATTGTTTAATATACATAATTGACAGTGTTGTCTTACGAAAGAAGTTTGTTTTTTATTCACTTAGGGGTTATTAGTTATTTTTAGATGAGGCAAAATTTATTAATAACATAAAATACCTCCATTCGGGCTTCTCATACGTGACAAACGCTTATTGATTGCTTTCCTAAGACGAGGGTTGGTGACTGGTTTAGCACGTCGCCTAGCCAAGTATTTGGACAGCACACCAACCATGGCCACACTCGTTCCCACTACACCAAGACTCCACAAAATCACCTAAAATTTAATATGCTTAATCAATAACAACATCAAATTTGACAATTACAATTAGATTGATATCCATTAACAAATATGTAACTTGTAAACAGTAATTTAATAATATATAATTAGATTAACTATATTCTAATATCATTTTATTAAGATTTACTATTCGCATGATTGCTTCAGACCTATTACACACCAAAACAAAATGACTTTGGCAATTTGAAAAAATCTTACTTCAATTTTTTTTATTCAAATATGAACAAAGATTTTTATAATATATAAATTGACAGACAAAATAAAAGTTCCTTAAAAACAAACATCAGACAAGGATAGTTCAACTACTTTCATCTTAGCCTAGTAAACAATTTATTTCGTATAATCATATTTCTAATTTCAACTTTTTATTTGGAAAAATAATTTTGATCATTACATAACTTCTCGCCTATTTCTGCTCTACAATGATTGCACGGATTAAAGAAAAATAGCGATTTATTCAATTATTAAATAGAATCAAAAAAGTATATTGCATACCTTTAGGGGAATATTTGTTACTAACTATATATTTATATTTGTTACTCCATAATAATTTTTTTCAGTCAATCAATTATTTTACAGCAATAAACAAAAATATTAGATTGCAGAACTTCAAAATAAGAAGCAGAACTTCAACCACTGTTTTAGAATCTCAAACTCGATACATTTAGTACTTCAGATCATTCCTGCACTAAAATATCCAATCAAATATAATTACAATTGGAAAAGGATTCATAGATTATAGGTTGTTTATTTTGTCCCCAATTAAAAATTAGTTCATTTTGATGATTAATTTATAGCATACGGTACATGTTATGTAAATTTATAGTTAACAAAAAAAAGGGGTTTTTTGGGATATATCCGAAAATTTAAACCTTATTATTATTTGAATGAACCCTGAAGATAGAGTTGATTTGATTAAATTTTTCTGCTTATACTAAAAATATATCACTGAATATCATTAAATCACGTCGCAGAAAAGTAGCTGAAATGCAGGATGTCTCATTTAGAATCATATACGCATAAATATTCGAGAAAAGATGATATTATTATTAATAACATAACCTTCTGAGTAGTGGTAAAGTGAATATTCCTGATAGCAGCAAAGCTGTGGAATGACTTGAAATTTCCAATGAAAGGTCCCATTTCTGCCATTAACGACATCCTAAACACAAAGTTTAATAACTGCAAACTGATTTAATATACACTAATAAATGCTTTCGTTTGACAGATAAATTTAGGGTTATACGTCAAGATCGATATAGTATTTTTCACTTTTATCACTTATAACTCATTAAATATGCCGTATTTTACACAATGAATTGATCAATAAATTAACGTGTCCTTAGAAGTATATATAAATGAACAGTATCTATAAAATGATCCTATTTTTCTTATATAACTATCTTAGCGCTTATCATAAATTGAATATTCCCGGCTAAGATTAATCGGGTTTTTGGTCCAAGAGAAATTTTATGGGCGCGTTTCAGAAGACATGAAATATAATTGCTAGTATTGGTAAACAAGTTATGAATAGCGTGTATAATTAGGTAAAGAAGTAATAAAAAGTAATTATGATGTGAATTTAAAATATAAAGAAAAATTTAATAGTTTAATTATAAAATTATAAACGAAAAAAATTGTTAAAAAAAGTACTTAAAATATTATAATATTAAACAATGGACTAATTTGACAAAAATGAATGTAAAATTAATTAGTAACTTCTTCGAATAAATTTAACTTCATTATATGTATAAATGCAGTAAAAAGATTTTACTATCATTTACCTTATAACATTCTATGCAAACTATAATTCGTATTATATATAATCAATTAATTTGAAGTTTAAAAAGGATAAAAAAATTTATTATATATCTAAAAATATTTGACAACTTATGTAAGTGGTTATAAAGCGAAGTTTTTAAATTGTAAAATAATGTTGACGATTGTTTTTAACGAAATCGTATATTTATCTTTCGCCCACAATCATTATTAAACAATTAAAAGAAAAAAATAGTTTGGTACTGCTGAACAAAATTTCAAATGACAGTTCACACTTCACAGCTTTGTGAATATAAATTATAACAAAATCTAGGTTGTTATTACAAATGGATTGTAAATAAAACCTTTTTTTCCAAACATTTACGTTTTAAGTGGCGAATTCATTTATAATCATGGAATCAATCGATACATCCTTAAGATTACAAACATTGGGAAATTCTATAGACGATTTGCCAGATGAAGTGCTTGAATTTGTTTTAGGATTTTTGCCTCCTTACAAAGATTTACAGGATTGTATGTGCGTGTGTAAACGATGGTATATATGTGCTCAAAGTGCGTGTCGTTCTTGAAATAAAATATAATGCTAAATTTATGATATAAGTAAACAAAAAATATGTTTTTTTCAGATGTCATGAGAAAAACATCAAATAAACTTATTAAGGCAATAGCTGAATTTAAAATACAATGGCGTAATATCACTCCAGTAGATATGGCACCGACGATAACGAAACGTTTTTCGCACGCAGCTTGCGTCCATGAAAATTCCATGTACATATTTGGAGGCTGCACTACGAACTCAACGGCCTTCAACGATCTGTGGCGTTTTGATCTCTCGAAACGCCAATGGATACGACCACTTGCGATGGGGACTTACCCAGCGCCCAAGGCTTATGCTTCCATGATTTGCTATAAGGATTGTTTGATATTATTTGGAGGGTGGACGTATCCCTCTCCATCACAATACTACCAGGATTGGACAATGTTTAGCGAAATACACTTCTACAATATCACTTCAAATAGGTGGATTCTCATAAACGCTACCAATAATCCTCCACCTATGGCTGGTCACTCAGCTACTATCCATAATGATCGAATGGTAGTCTTTGGTGGGTTGTACAAGCCTCTCTTAAATCCTTTGCTGGTACGTTGCTCAAATGATGTTTGGGTTTTGGACATAGGGCGGATGACATGGCATAAGCAAGCAACATCGGAGGCACGACCAGCCCCGCGTTATGGACAGTCACTCATCTCGCTTGACAACAACAATCTCATGATCCTGGGTGGTGTTCAGGCACCACATAATCGCTTTGTTTACAATGACTGTTGGATTCTTACTATGGAGGGGCCTGTTTGGACCTGGCGGGAAATCACTGTGAAGAATAAGGAGTGGTCGGCAGCTAATATATGGTGTAATCCCGCTTGCAAAGTAAGATTAATACCTTACTTTTTTTTGCTTGGTTAATATAGAAATCTTATTTTATTTTGTAGAGAACATTCTATATAAAGCTTTAATGTAGACATGGGTAGTTTGTGAACTAGATGTAAAAATGATCTAGTTCATTCAATCTGTATCTACATTTCGTTCATCAGCGATCCAAATGTATCAATATATTGTTTTGTTCAAACTTCTTTTCGGACTATTTCGGAGCGCAGACAGTGTCAGACAGAGATGTAGTCTATCTTATTCAATTTTTAGATCTAAGGTTGTTAGAAAGAGAGACAAAGTAGTTCGATCGACGCATACAGCACGAGATTCATCACTAAGGCAGAGAATTTTTTTATTCAATGGCCAGGGTAGTAAAATGAACTTTGTGAGCATTGTTGTAAAGGACATTTTGCTTTGAGATGACTATGATAAAATAAAAACAAGGACAACAAGACAATGAATAAGGCGAATGAAATTGAACTTCATGGCTGTAAACCTAACGCAAATTTGCTTTGATCGTCAAAGTTTATATAGTTTGATATTTATTGCTGCCAATAAGTCAAAATTGAAGTGAACAAATATCAGTTATTAGAATTATTATTCTTTAAAATGTTTTTCAGGTATTGACACCATATTTATAATTTTTAGAGCTACATGTTACTTTTTTCGCAAACTTAAGAAAAAAAGTATATTTACTCCATAATATTAAGTTTTTCTATCTCATTCATAACGTGATCGATGAGCAAAATGTATCCGTTAGATCTATCATATCAATCGTGTCTGTATTGATCTCCATGAACTAGAGATACATATGGGAGATAGTATTTTTAGATCAGAGAGATAGTATCACACTTTTCTTCTTAGTGATATATTTTGCGCATGTCAACTTCAAAGTCTTTATTGAGACTACTAATGTATTTTCATTAAAAATGTGTGAGATTAATATTTATTTTTTCTCAGGTTGGAGACAAAGTAGTGAGTTTAAGTAGGAACCAAAATGGCGTTAAGCAAATTGTGACATCAGCAGTTCGGCTTACTTCAAGGAATAGGCCAGACAACACGTCTGTGTCACGCCGTGTCGAACAGTGTGCTCGCAAACCATTAGATAAAGATCTTAATATAAACGGTAGACGTGGGGCATTGCCGCACAGAAGGACAAATAGTGCTGAGGGTACCGTCAAAAGTAGTGTAGTAAATAAACCGGCAGATGATCCAATGCCTGGACCGAGCACTAGTGGCCTGAGTTTGCGGAAACAGATAGTGACCTCCCCCAGTCTAGACAGCATGGACGAAAGGAGGATGCAAGTCAATAGTGAAACTGCCAAGAGGCAAATTGAAACTAATCCTGTTATACCACCTAAAAGTTTTTCAAATAAGGACATGCCTGTGAGGCGGAAAACGTCACCTTTAAATAAGGTAAATTCTCAAATATTTTTTACAATTTTTGTTAGTTTTTGACAGTTCGCAAGTTTTATTTTTAAATGGTTATCGAAGTGAATGAATAAACTTCAAGATTAATTATAATTATTTAGGCGACTTGTATTTGGTTGAAATATTAATATATCATGAAATCAGATGTTTAAATATTAAAATTATTAAAGTCCTCTCATTGTGTCAAGTTTGGAGTTAATTAACATATAAAAGGCACACTTGTCCAGATCCATTGTTTTTATGTGTCGTAGATTTGATTAGAGCTACAAGTGTAAAGATATAAATCATGCTTCGTAATTGATTTTTTTTATTTAATGAAATCATGTCAAAAAGAAAGAGTTGGTTTCTCAAATGGTATTTTGCTTCTTAAATTGTAAATTGCTATTTGTCTCAATAAATGAAATAGACAATTCTAACGATGCATTTCACTTTCTGTAATACAAATATTGGATATATTTTGAAAATCTTATAGGACACAATGTTTCATACATTATTATACATATTATGCAGGTTAATATTTTTCATTGTAAAATTCAATTACAAATTTAATGTTAAGAGATAAACCAATTCACGGATAAATGATTTTTAAACAATTTGCAATTTGTTTTACTTGTCTAATTTTGATTGTGGTCTTTTATATTTTCACAGCCTAATGGAATGAAAATTGTTCGCCAGTTACACGAAGCAGATAAATTTCGGATGGCCGCTTTTGCATGCGATGCAAGTATACATAATGTTCCACCAGAAAATGACCTGGTCAACCAACGCCAAATAGCACATTTAGACCAAAGACCTCAGGCAGAGCAAATGTTACCAGATAATGGAGCTGTCCCTCAACCAGCCGTTAAGAAGCTACGGCGCAATACATTAACAATGCACGTGTTAGATATTTCAACTGTATTAAATGGTAATTCCTTGACCTCAGTTTCGTGGTTGTGTCCCACTCAAGGGGAGGTGAGTGGTGCCCCAGAAGAACTGGTCATGTACTCATTAGTTCGGGGAAAAGGAGAATTGATCATGTTTGGCGGTGTTCATAATGATATCAATTTATTAAGCAACTACTCTTCATCACATCAATACCAGTATTCAAATTCTCTTCATTTTATTATACCACCGAGAGACATTATTTGAGTCGCCATTACATATAACTAGTCTTATGTAAAAACTTTTTGCCACAATTCAAAACTTCAGATATTGTTTTATCTAAGTCATATAATGAATATTTGAATGCTTATCATGATATGTAACTATATTATATATTCATTGGAAAATTACATTTTCATATGTGGTTGCTGCAATATCATCAAGCTGTTAATTCTAACTTTCAAAGATTAAATGCACATATGCCATTGTTGGTTAATGGCATTATTTAATGTTCATGTATAAAGGCTCAATTTTTTGACATTTTTATTATGTATGTAAAATAAATGTTGATTTTTTGTGTAATAAAAAGCGATGTTGATTTAAGCTAATCATTTTTACTTAATACATTTGCATTCTTTTCAGAGCATAGAAGAAAATACACTTAACGTACTGCGATATTTAACGTAAGCAAATCTCTTTCATTGTGTCAAAACAAACTTGGACAAATTATTCACTTTCCTTATCAGTGTTTGGAACTAAGCTGCCAAATACTTGTGCAGGTATGGCTTGTTTCTCAAGAGGCATTAGCTCTTCTTCATCACTTTGGTCAGATTCATCATCAATATCTATTTCATCAGGATTTATTACTTTGTCTACATTGTCTTTGCCATGACCTTGAGTTTCTCCACGTACAAAGAGAATGTTTCCTCCTTTTGGTTGTGTTGTAAATGTCATTTCTGCAGCCTTTGCTTCGAGTAATCTCATTCCGTCCTTAACACCTGGTGCTAGATCTGCAACCGTACCAGCAGATTGATTTGCAGAGTTAAGCATTTGTGCCGACATCATGTTAACTTGAGTGTTATATGTTGCCTGAACGCTTCTTTTGATTCTAAGCATTTCACGCATTGTATCTTCGTTCCCGTGCCGCACTTCAAATTCCTTCCACGTGTTCCAAAAATCGGCAGTTATACGGGGATCACACATTTGACTGCAATGTGCATAAATAGCCCTGGCTCGGTCCACCTCACCTAATTTTGTTTCCATTTCTGCAAATCGTATGCACATTTCCCTTGATTTATCCTCTGTTAATGTTTCAATAGCTTTCTCATAAATCTGTCGTGTTTTTGGTACTCCATAGATTTCAGCCGCTTTCTTTATGTAAATATTGAACATCTCAAACATTTGTTCAGGTAAAACACTTGTTGTTGCCCTTTCATACACAGACATTGCATGTCTGGCCAATCCATGCTCTTCTTCTAATTTAGCATACAGCAGGAATATTGCTTTGGCAAATTCAGCCGGACATTTCTCCAAGCACTGTTCAAATAAATCCCTTGCCCTTTCTAATTTACTTCCACCATACCGTTTCAAAAATTTTGTTAAGTATGTATTCCATATGTCATATACGTTTGGCCATTTAAATAGAGCTATTCCCTTTTCATATGCACGAAAAGCTTCCTCAAAATAATTGTGCTCCTCAAGGAATAATCCATAGTTGATTATGATTTGTGGGGTAGCAATTTTCAAATCAATTATGTGATCATAAACAGTTTTGCAAGATTTATAAGTGCCAAAGCTTTCTTCAAGATCGGCATACATGGACCAAACTTTCAATGATTTGTAAAGCCTCATCTGAACTGTTTCATTTTCATCATGATAAGCCACTTTTCTACTTGGAAGTACTGTTGCTTTCTGCATGAGCTTTAATGCTTCTTCATGATTTTCGTGTCGTATTTCCATTTCTGTCCATTCACACCATACAGATGCCAAATCATCTACTTTCACATATGGTACTTGAGTTGCTTTTTCAAAGACTAACCTTGCATCTTCGATTTGATCATTTTCCTCATAAAATTTTGCAAAAGCCACCCACAATGTAAATAACTTTCCAACGGCAGCTTTTGGATCTACAGTTTGAACTGCCTCAGTATATGTGTTAATAATTTCGTGAGGCTTACCCTCATAAAGCTTCACTCTTTTATGCCATTCTGCAACGTTGTGTGGGTTTTGTCGCAAAAGCACCGAATTGAGAAGAAGTAGACGTCGTTCCATCAAATATTCAAATCGTGCCAGCCTTAATTCAAGATCAATATCATCATCTTCAGATGGGTTAGGTTTTTGTGTAACTTCTTCCATTCTTTTGCTTAAACTTGCTTCTTCAAACTGAGCATAAGCATCAAAGACTTGAGTAAAATCTCTTACTGTTGTCACTGTTTGTATAGCTTCCTCATATATGTCCCTTGCTCTGTCAAATAATCCACTTCGTACATAGTAATCGGCTAAAGAATTCCATAAATGGCCCAACTGATCAGTATATCGTCTTAGACCACCACGAATTATGGCATCGACATTTAAAGTGTGAACTTTATCTGGATTTTTAGAAATTAACTCACACAGTTCATTCCATAATTGATGGTTTGATTTTCCATGTTTTGATTGGAAGTTTTCATTATTAACTAAATCGGCCAATTTAACGGACGCTTCATCAAGTTTATCTATTGATATTAAATAATCAATGTACTCTTCCGTGTCTTCGGGGCATAATTTTAAATATCGTCTGAATACACGAATTGCAGTTTCATGTATGTCATGTTTCTTGAGAAATTTTAAATACAATGGCCATATTCTGTGGTGTTGTGTTATGGGTAAAGACCTCAACGCTCTGTCAAATGCTTTCCTAGTGACAGTTATACGACATTGATCTGTCAAAAATGTGCAGTAATCCATCCAAATTCTTGGCATTTTATGCATGAATACAAGAGAACGTTCAAATACATTGTTTACTTCTTCATAAGCAGGATCAATTATACACATGCCTTTTATCTGGTTTCTTCTTAGTTTTAAGTAATTGTACCATAATTTAAATGATCCAGGCAATTCTTTTAATGCCCTTTCATAAATTATATTAATATCATTTTTTGGAGCTTTCTTTTTATGTTCAATGTATCTCAGCCAGTGCTTTACCGAAAAAGGATTTCTTAATATTTCTTCTTCATACGGCAGATCGTCATCATTCTGAAAAAATTTCAAACATTACGTTTTATAAAATACACAAAATGGTGTATTGGTACTAACTATGGACTTTATTAATGAATAATTAGTAGACTATAAAAGAGGATAGGTTAGGCAATAAAATGTTTGGAAGATTAAGTACTGTGGGATCAAGTTCAGAAATAATAGAGGTGTTGTCAGGGTAACGTTAAATAGTTTGAGTATGCAAGATGTATGGAGAGTGAAAACAAAAGAAATGTATAAACATGTTATGCAATAGTATTGATAGATTATATAATAAAACTAGCTTATGCCTTGTGTTTTGCTTGAGTGATTTGTATTATTGAGGCTGCCATAGATAGAATAACTTTCAACACAAGCCATTCCTGTGATATGTACACATACAATTTTAGGCAAGGGCACTTGTTTTTTGAACTTTCACCTACTTAATTTAATTGAAAGGGAATAAAATTGGTAAATATTAAATATAAAATATCTACGAAACGTACAAAAATAGCATAAAAGCTTCATAAGAGCAAGTTGATGATAACTTAAGAAAGAAGCCTTCTTTGAAGTATGATTTTATACTAACTGTGCCTCACCGTTTCACTCACGTAAAGTTTGCAATAAGAAAATATTTTTTTTCTCTCATATATTGGTCTTGGTTATAAACTATTACCATACCAAATTTCATCAAAATTTGTCCAGCAGGTTTTGCATGATACACAAAATAAAATACAGACAAAAATTCTAAAAAAGGTTTTCCGACTTCTAATATCATTCTATACGATAAATAAATCACTATTTTTAAAATATTTTCCAATTTTTTTATTTACAAATGTGAATAATTAATATATTAAATTTAATAATAAAGTATGGGTAACAAAAACTAAATGAGTAAACTTAGTGTAAAAGATGGATTTTTTCATGAAATAACATAAAAACACGAAATACATGAAAACATGAAATAACATAAAAACATAAAAATTTCAAGAAATAACAAAAACATGTTTAATTTATCATCTTTGGACACATTTGTAGCAATAACTTATACTATCACTAATGTACCATCCCGAGAAAATATTCTAAGTGATTGTTTTTTCTGGATTACGTTTTTTATGATGCCAATTTAATTTGCTTATACCAATCCCACAGTAACATGTGCCCAACAAACATCGACTTTACACTGGCAGTACCACTGATCAATAGAAATTACACCTAACCCTTTAATCTTTATTGTACTCAAAGGACTGAATCATTTTCATTATGAATAAAAAATTGATAAAAGTCCTATTTAATCTAAATGCTATGACTGAGCTTATTCGGTTCAATAAACTCCTAGTGTTAAAATAGAAACTCTTCTACTCTAAGATGAGGAAAGTCATTCAGTTTATTGGATGATAATTCTGTCTAGATAAGTGTTTCCGAGCCCATCCACCTTTTCTTTTAAGTGATTCATATCGAAGATTATATTCGGTGTACAATCATATCATCTTCTCTGATGACCTCAGTCCTGGTGGGATGAAAACTTTGAAGAGAATTGAAAGAGATTTTGAAGAGCACAAACAAGTTTTATTATAATATATTTGGTATAGTTCCTAGAAGGGTTTTCCACTTCTTTATTATAAACTATAAACTTCTTTTCATACGAGTTTTGTTGCTTCTTCTTTAGAGAACTTGGTTTAAAAATACTAACATCTTCAAATAAGTCCACATTCTCCTAAAATTTCTATGTAGTTACAAAGCTCTTATAAACAATTAATATGTCACCAGGCTTTAGCCAGTTTTTTTTATACTGGTAATATAGAGGCCAAATATAATAGCTTGCAGTCCTCAATAACATCAATAGCTAAAGGTCAATTTTTATGCAAGCAAAACAAGCATCTGTGTAAACTGTAATTAGAACTTTTTTGAATGATGATATAAATTCCATCTTTTACTAATACTGCTACATTGTTATCAACAGTGATTATTATTTTTGGGTGATAACTTTTTATCAAATCGCTTCTTGTTATATGCTGTGTCCCAATGTATAGTGGTATAAAGTTTTTCTTTAATACTTCATAGTATGAAGTGAATTTTTTATTTGAGTATTGTCACAGCAAAAGTATTGATAAAACAGTGTTTAAAAAGCTGATTCTCAGTTTCATCAATAGTATGCCAATGCATGCTTCACTAGTTCTTACTTCAGTAGACCAAATACTTCCTTCTATAGAAATCATTACTTTGTGAAATTCTTGCGAAATCCAGGCAGTTGCATTGACATAATTTTCCTTGGAAAGATATTGGTCAACGGTCAAAGCTTTGATAAGAAATCTGATTTTGTTTTGAGATAAACTAACAATATCATCTTCAAATATTATATTTTTAATACACATTCTTTCTAGTCACTACAAGAACGTAACACAGAAGAATTAAGTACATTAAGCCGAAGGTTCAATATCAGGCCCGAAATGTATGCAAAATCTAGACTGGGGCTTTCTGGGTCTATTCACTTATTTTAGCCTAGGTTATATACAGGTTAAACAAGTTCCTTCTGAACAGTCACTTCAAGAAAGTAACACAGAACAAGTAAGTACACTAGTGTGAATAAATGCTTACGTTCTTAACCTCTACTAGAATTTTTTTAATTGTGTGTCGCTTTTTAAATAATATAATATTTATTTGAATTGAGGATAATCTTGAAATGATCATTAATATTTAGACTGTTTTCATTGTTCAAAGAAGTTAAGGCCTTGGTGCCACATTCAGCTAAGATATTTCAATAAATTGTAAAAACCTGTAAAAATTATGATTGTTTCAAAATATTAAAACTGGTATTCTGAACTTACAAAGAATTCTATAAAGATTTTAGGAGAAATTTGGTTTTCAACTTATGCTGGGGCAACTTTCTTAAGTTATCAAGTAGAGTCAAAACGCAATAATCGTGAGAGCAATTATTTTTTTCAAATAATTAGTTCTAAAACAATATGTATTTCGTTCTATTTAAAGAAAAAAAGTGAAATTTTCGCTGTCGCTAAATTGTATTTATCAAAAATTATTAGTGGAGGGAAAAAGCAGATAAGCTTACAAAAACACTCTAGATAATGGGTATCTTTTTATAATGTGTCATACCTACCTACTCAAAAATTATACAAAAAAGTTATATCACAGCTTTCATTTATATTCATTAATAAATATTCAACCAAGCAAGATGAGTATAAATTAAAATTATTTAGTACATCTCACCATAGGCTCTGATTTAAGGTTATAAGTTTTGGTGAATCGAATACTTACAAAAAATACTTCTATTTCCTTTCCATCTAAAAGCGGCATCTTACTAATATGAAGAGAAAAACTAATTGTATAGTGAAAAAAACGAATCAATGTCGAATTACACGAAATACATTGTTTTCAAATATTTGTTTGACAGTTCACTCCATGGGTAATATTTAGTGTATTATATATAGGTAATATACTAAACATAGAGTAACATACTAAATATATGTATAGATGGGAAATCATAGATAAGTATAAATCTATAAAAAACGCAAAACATAACAGCAAAACGGAGATCATAGATAAGTATAAATCTATGACAGATGTTTAGATCGACTTTATTCACCACCACCTTAAATGGTTTAAACAATATTTTCCGTCTGAGACGATGATCATTACTTTTGATGGCCAAGTTCGTCTCCGACGTATATATATGGCTTACTCATCGTTTCCAGTTTCAAAATATGTATTCCCTACAATACAGTGCTTCAAGTGTAGTAGGTTTGGACATGTGGCTGACAAATGTTGATCTTCTGAGCGTTGTTTCCGATGTGGTCAAGGTCACGTTGGGAGAAACTGCCCACTTCCTCTTGATAAAGTAAAATGTATCTTTTGCAGTGGAAATCATGATTCCACTGATAGAAACTGTCCAGAATTCGAAAGACAAAGAAAAATCAAGTTTGAAATGTCTGAAAGAGATATTTCCTATGTGGAAGCGTCCAAATTGGTCCCTTCTGCTAAATAATCATATGCCTCAGTTGCAGCTCATCCCCCTCTAACTCTTCTTTCTCCAATTTCTTCCCAAAGTTTGCTTTCTCCGTCTCGTCCTACCAACTCTTCTCAAAAAAAAATTATTACTCTGAAACCCCGACCCAATCTTCGACTATTTTCAACCAGGGCTATAACCGCTCGGCTCTAAAACAATCCTGGGCAGACTTCCGAATTCCTCAACCTGAAAATGGTTGCGGTCTTAGTCAACAACCTTCAGCTAATACTCCTTCTTCTACGAGTATTATTCAATTTCTTTTGACCACCTTGGTCATAATTCTGAGTTCCCCCAATCAAATACCGTCCAACGTTGCCTCCTCTATTCTTACTTCCTTTCAATCCCTTCTTTCTAATGGCTTCGCCAATAGTGGCGAGGGTCTTGCAATGGAATAGTCGGAGTATAATTTCCAACAAAGCAGATCTTCGTCACCTCCTTGTCAAGTATTCTCAATCCGTGGCTGCTATCTCGGAGACTTGGCTGAAGCCTGGATTCCATTTTAAGATCCAAGGCTATGTCTGTCTCCGGGATGATAGAGCGGATGGCAAGGGTGGATCCGCCCTATTACTTGACAAATCCCTTCCCTTCTCCCAGATTTCTCTTGGCCCCCGCAGTTGTCAATTCAATATTGTTGCTGCGGGAGTTAAAGATTTCACTATCCTCTCTATATATGTCCCCCTTCCAACATGTTCCGTATAGTTAGAACCGTATAGTTAGAACCGTACCGTTAGAACTACGGGATATTATATCTTCAATTCCTGGCCCATATATTATTCTGGGAGATTTTAATGCTCATCACCCGTCTTGGGGTTCCGCCCGAAGCAACCCTCTTGAGGTCTCCTTGGGGGAACTCCAGGACGATTTTGACCTGTGTTTACTAAATGATGGTCCTCCAACACGAGTTCCTAATCCATTTCAGAACCCGAGTTCAGTAGATATCTCTCTTTGCTCCTCATCCTTGGCATCCTTGGTTTCCTGGAATATTCTTTCAGAGTTTTTTGGAAGCGACCATTTCCCCATTTTGATTTCTTTCACTTTAGATCCTCTCCCGCCTAGTGGGATGGAGACTGTTCGGCAGCGGTTAAAACTCGCAAAGAGGCTGAAGCCATATATAAATCTAATATATCGGAAGCAAACTTCCTCTTGTTTCGAAAGACCCAAGCTCAGACTAAACGAATTCTCCTCAAAAAAACGAGGGAGGCTGGAAGAAATTCTGTCACTCCCTCTCTCCCTTTACTCCCTCTCGTGTCGTCTGGTCTAATATAAAACGCTTTCGGTCTATTTTTCAGCTTGGTCTTCCCAAATCTGCACATGGGAATTGGGTTGATCAATTTTTAAATAAACTTGCTCCCCCATCTGTCCCAAATTTAGATGAATTACCTTTCAGGTATAACTTTACTAGCGCTAATCATGTTTTAGAAGACGATTTCTCCATTAATGAATTGGATTTCACCTTACACCATCTTAAGGATTCTTCCCCTGGTATTGAAGGAAAGTCATATTCAGTGGTGAAAAATACTTTACCATCTACCCGTTGGTATCTTCTATCCCTCATTAACTGTATGTTCAAATCAGTTCTATCCCAAAGTCTTGGAAAACTCAAATAATAATTCCCATTCTTAAACCTCATAAAGATCCCAATGTAGGTTCATCCTATAGACCTATAGCCCGTTCCCCTGTTTTAGCGAAATTACGGAACATTTAATTAAGAAACGTTTGGAACGGTTTACTGAACACCATTCTATTTTTCCAAGGAACCAATTTGGCTTCAGAAGAGCTAAAAGTACAATGGACAATCTCAGTGTCCTAACCACTGACATCAGACTTGCTTTCTCTCGACAAGAGTTCCTCGTTACTGCTTTTTTAGATCTTTCTTCAGCCTACGATAACGTAAACCTTCCAGTCCTCCAAAAAATTCTTTATAATCTTGGGATTTCGATTAATTATTATAAATTGCCTCCTCAATTTTCTTTTAGAAAGATCTATTATTCTTAGATCCCCTGGATCGCCCCCCCCCCCTTAACAAGAACTATATGGAGGGGCTTCCCCAAGGCCCTGTTTTAAGTCCATTACTTTTCAATATTTACTCCTATATGATTCACTCAACAGTAAATCATTTCTGTCGTGTTTTGCAATATGCCAATGACCTGCTTTTATATTCTTCGGATAAATCAATAATGGTTGCCGAAAATGCTTTGAACTCTGCCCTTGTTAACCTAAATAAATGGGTTAACTGGTATGGATCTATCCCTTTCCAAAAAGCGCTATCGTGGACTTCTCGAGAAGGAGAATTACTCCTCCGTTATCCATTTCTTATAATTCCTCTTTGAACCCTGTTCTTTCCAATACCAAATTCTCAGGTATGTTCCTAGACTCAAAATTATCCTGGAACATTCACATCGAATATGTTATCTCCCAATGCCAGGCTAATATAAATATCCTCCGCGCTCTTTCTGGAGTGTGGTGGAGCTCTCACCCTTCCACATTAAAGTTAATATATAACGCTCTAGTCCGTAGTCATCTAGAATATGGTTCATTTCTACTTGATCGTATTTCCAAATCCAATACCACTAAATTGACCCGCATTCAGTCTCAAGCTCTGAGGATCATAGCGGGTGCTATGAAATCCAGTCCCATAAATGCCCTACAAGTAGAATGTGTTGATCCTCCTTTAAATTTCCGGCGACAATATCTAGGTGATAGTTATTTACTAAAGGCAGCTAGGTTTTCTACTCACCCTATTTTTCCAAAACTCACCCTCCTCTCTAGGTTTATTGATCATACTCCTTTTTGGCGTTCTAAGTCCCGACCTCTTCTTATCGTTAGCTTCCAAAGATTCAAATCCCGCACTAACCCCGTTTATCAAAATTCTTCCCTCCCTCACTATAGTTTCCCATTTGACTCGGTATTTCACATGCCAAATATAAATTTGTGATTTGGAGTTGATAAAGTGTCCAAAAATGCTAATTCGCTGTTCAATTCTATCTTGAATTCTTTTTGGATGGATTGGACGCGAATATACACAGATGCATCAAAAACCGGTAGAGATGGCTATGTCGGAGTGTCATTTTACTCTCCATCCACCGCTCATTCAGCTTACTTTCGCGTTCTTAAGGAGTGTTCGGTATTCTCTGGGGAATGCCGTGCTATTATGTTGGCCTTGAATATGCTCTACTCAAAAAGATTCGCAGGCCCCTTATCTTCTCTGACTCCTTAAGTTGTTTACAGTCCCTTTTCGCTAATCCATTTTCTTCAAACTGTGGTTTCCTGATTCTTCGGATCAAGCAACTTACGCTTGATTTGGAGAGATCGGGATCCGATGTCGTTCTTGCATGGATCCCTAGTCTCTGTGGCGTAGTAGGTAATGAAATAGTCGACGCAAAAGCTCGGTTTGCCGCCGTGAACGGGGATCCATGTTTCACTATTAATTTAATTGGGGATCTTTTTCCCATGACTCATTTCTGTATGGCATCTGACTGGCAGAGGGCGTGAGAAAGATCATCCCAGATTACAGGTACGGGATATTTCCAGATTCAACCTTTTATACCCACAAAACCTTGGTTCTCAACATTTACTTTCTCTCGAAAGGAATCCTCAGTGGTATCTCGCATGCGTTTGGGTCATTGTTCTATTCCTACTCATTTGGCTAGACCGCGGGTCAGAGAGTCTCCAATTTGCGATTGTGGGTTTGGAGAAGGCGATTTAAATCATCTCGTTTTTTTCACCTCCATTGGATAATAGATTTCCTTCGTTTGTTTCCAAATTATTAAAATATAAAATTCAATTACACATAAACATAAGATCACTTTTATTTATTGCCAACAAACCCATTTTAAGATTAATCATTCAGTTCATAAGAAAGAATATAACAAAATAGTTCATAACAAAATATAGAATTTTTTATATTTATATTCGTGTTTATTTTTTTTGTTTGTATGTATTTATTTTGTACTTTCTGTATATTATAATGTCATTTTCTTCTTTTAGTTTAATTGTAGCCAACTTCTTATTTAGATTTTGTTTTTTTGTATAGTTTATTATTTTGTTAACAAGCAACAATGACAAATATCCGAAATATGATTTAATCAATGTTGCATAGCCTTTTTTCCCACACTTGACATTGGCAAATGT
This sequence comes from Druceiella hillmani, assembly GCA_039881145.1. Lineage (NCBI taxonomy): Eukaryota > Metazoa > Arthropoda > Insecta > Lepidoptera > Hepialidae > Druceiella > Druceiella hillmani. The sequence goes on along the minus strand of JAYKKI010000140.1, from coordinate 2,303,180 downwards.
TCTCTCTGGAAAGAACGAACGCTATATAATCAAAGATCAAGATAAAGATCATTTGTTATATTAGCATGAAAGTCTATCCGATTGTTCAGTTGGCTCAAAAAATGAGTTTGTTAACTAATTCAATTAAATCCCAGGTCCTAGTGGCCTTGGATCACGATTAAAGCTCAGAGACTCCTTCCAAAAAAATTACCTGTCGACTTTACAAGTGTTATTACACAATATTCCCAAGTAACACATTTTCGTTTAACTGCGACAGATCTACGAATGAATTATAGTTTCAGCAATGTATGCTTTTAATACCTTGACTGTTTATTTAATTACAATTAAATTTTGATATTTTTGTGTTTAAATCACGAATTGAATGTAAATATATAATGACTCAATTTATATATTATATCTTACTTTTATAGTTTTGACAAATTCTTGCAGGTCTAAATTTTAGCTCTCTTATTCTATCTTAGCTCTGTTAAAATGATATAGTGTTAAGGGTCTTATTGTTCAATTATATATATATATATATACATACACACACACACATATATATATATATATATATATATATATATATATGTATATACGTTTACAATTAAAGTATTTTGTATAGGCTTAATATACTAATTGTTTGATTACTGTGTTGAAAAATTTTTGAAAACTGAAGAACTACGATTCACGCGAAAACGCCCCATACAAAACATAATTGGATTATGACGTCACTGGCCTCGTTAAATCGTTAAATATTGTATTTAAGTTGTATATTGCGTAATAACTTGAAATTCATAATTTTTTCTATTGAAATGAAAAAAAATTAACACTTTTCCTATTTAGAAGTTTCCATTAATTATTTGTTATATGCATTATTTTTTCATTGCAAGGTTTTTGAAGTGATAACGTCTTATAAATCGATTAACACCGGCTGCACGCATGTTCCGCCTGAGCCTGAGCGTGCAAGTGAGAGCGCGGAACAAGTGATAGAAAGGCACGATCGGCCCAAGCGTCAGAATTTCGGAGTGTTTATCAAAAAATTGTAATGTTTAATTAACTCCTTCTTTGTATTATTCAAAATAATAATAATTCAGTGATAATAATTCAATTTAATTCATAAAAGTATGCAATTTTTCATAAATGTTTCTTTATGACGTTATCACGTAAAACTATCATGCGTAAACCGACTTTACAGACAACCAATTTTTTTTAACCTTCTCTATGGTTTTAAAAATATTTTTCCAAAAATAACACTCAGTCAAATACCCTGTTATAGATATTGACTATTTCACAAAACATAGAGTATAATCTATGGACTATTATTTTTGATTTGACAGCTGTCACAATCACTAGCTGGAACTTTAATATATGCATTGTGGTTGTAACTTGAAATAAATAAATAGCTGATAAGCATGTTATAAAACGCATATGTTATCATCAGAAAAAAACTGGTCTTATCATTTAATATTTTATTATACAACATGTCTATCGCAAAAGGACGCCAGGTGCTATTACTATCTTCTTCTAATTGCCATGGATATACATTATTGGAATTCGCTCGCATTTATTTGGAAGATTTTCTCAAAACGTTAGTTGTGCTTATATCTTATTATATTTGATGTAACGATAAATTATTATGATCTTTTTTACTACCGTGGACTACTCATTATTTATATCGTTATTGATTGTGAATATGCTATATAAATCTATTGTTGTCGGCAATCAAATATGTTTGAAAAAGAGCAAGCACTCAAATATTACCCCGTCTTGCTTTCATTTGTTTCTCTTACTAGATAAAAATTCACAAGTTAAAATGAAAATTTAAAGTGAAATTTGAGTAATTATTGTAATTTCCCAACATCACCAATTTTTAAACAATATCATGGAAAATAGTTTATTAACTTATATTTGTATGCATGGTTTCATCTTATCTTAATCTTTCAAAGTCAAAGGTCTTTGTTTTATCATCAACAACGATTTCATGAAAGATAAATTGTACCATTTAATATTTTGGAAACTGTTTTCAAAGGGTGATTTTTGTGTTCTTTGATCCATTTAATTGAATAAATTTTTCAAGATTGCTTTGCGAATTATATATTTTTATAGTTAAATTATGCCCTAAACCTGAGGTATAGGGCTTAATTTAACTATAGTAATGTAACAATATCGTAGACCGTGTGTGATGCCGTCTTATTATTTATTTTTAATCAAAGAACATGTTATTACTCAATTTCTCAAGTTTTACCAATGTTCATAATTTTTCTACAGATGCAAATACCATTTTGATAAGGGTCTACCCCAAATTTTATTAATAATGAGACATTGAAGTTACGAGTATTATCGTAAGAGTTACAATGTTAAGAGTAAGTAGATAGGATAAAATTAAATGTAGAACAATATTTATTTCTGAAATTTGATTATACTAGTATATTTTAATTTACTTGCAAAGCATTCTGCTGAATTAACAAAAAAATGATGTATTTATGGTAAATCTTGTAATTAACCACATCGAATTTATTAGAATATTTATAATTTTGCATATTCAGATTTTCAATATTTTTGAAAATAGTTATTCAATTACTTTAGAAAGTAAATTATATAAGTAAGACATTGTTTTTAAACGGTATAAATATCACTTGAATTCATAAACACTTTAAAAATGAGATCTTAAATCGAGTTAAATGGAGATTGTTAGTAACATAGAGTTAATCTAGTAGTAACTCATATGATTTGTACTAATAACAATGGATAAATAGATTATTAGAAATTATTTCAGCGGAATAATAAAATACAAGGCTTTGAATAGTTTTCATGGTAGTTTTAGTAGTGTTTAAAATAATGAGGATATCTGAACTTTAATTTATGGATAATTAAATGGATTGGTAAAAGAAATAGCAATGAAGAGCGATGGTTTTATTACCTAATTAAAATTTAAGTTTAATAATTACACTTTCAGAAACAATGCGACTGAAATTCTATTCATTCCTTATGCCCAAGTAGATCACGACAAATATACAGCCACAATAGGAAATGTGTTCCGTCATTGGGGATACAGGGTGACAGGTATCCATACTCACCAGTCACCCCAGGATGCTGTGAAATCTGCCAAAGCTATATTCGTAGGTGGAGGGAACACGTTTCTGCTCCTCAAACAATTGTATGACAACAATTTAGTAGAGTTAATACGAGAGAGGGTATTTATGGAAGGGTTATTATATATTGGAAGTAGTGCTGGAACAAATGTAGCTACTAGAAGCATAAATACAACTAATGATATGCCTATAATATACCCACCATCATTTAATGGGATAGCTCTCTTGCCTTTTAACATTAATCCACACTATTTAGAAGTTCTGGATCACATAACTCACAAGGGGGAAACTAGAGATCAGAGGATTGAAGAGTATTTGCAGCAACCACACTGTGCACCAGTGCTAGGTTTGAAAGAGGGTGCTATTTTACACGTGGAGGGTGAATCGGCCTTTTTGAAAGGGATTGCTGGTGCCACTTTGTTTACACCGTGAGTATTTATTTTCATCATAATGGATAGATTCTACATTAGAACTAAATAAAGAAATATATGCACTAACATACCATATTTTTAAACACTAAAACAAAGGTTTCAAAAAATTTACGATTTCAGGAAGAAAGAAAAAAAGAATTATTCAGTTGGTGCAGATTTGTCATTTTTGCTGAAAGAAGATCAATGGGAGTTATGAAATGGAGTAACAAAAAGTAAAAATTGATTATAAAATATTGAATCAGAATTAAAAAGACTGTTGTATGGTGCAGAATATCATATATTTGTAATGGTGCTTAAATCAGTACGCATTCATTTGTATTCACATTATTGGTTCTAAAAATATAAATAAAATATTTTATATAATGGTAATGTATATTATTTTTACATCGTGCATTTGTCTCTGTCTTTCAGTCTAATACAATTGATGTACGCTACCAAATTATATACAATCTGATAGATGTAATTTGATAAAAGTAACCTTTGTTTTGTGATAACGCCTAATACATCTACTCGATTAAAATAGTTTTATCAATATTCAAAACTTATCAACCTTTTCAACGTCAAGTGCATATACAGGTATCCCAAAATTAACGTCAAGCAGAAAACCGGAGATAGGCTAGATTGTGACAGTTCTTGAAAAAATCAGGAATAAATTAAGGCCATGTATTTTCAAAATTATAGGTATTTATAGAAAAATTGCCAAAAATTGCACCCTGTCCTTGTGACAGTTCTTGGAAAAATCAGAAAAAAATCTGGGTCATGTTTTTTCAAAATTATAAGTATTTATAGAAAAAATTGCCACCTTGAATTACTTGAAAGAATGTCGCAATTCTTTCAAGTATTTTTGTTCCTTAATCCTAAGTAACCATTATATTAATCACAACCTAAAATAAAAACAAAACTGCTTTAGTTTTTAAAAAAAAATTCTTTTTTGCCCAATCATGCGCTCAAAATGTTCCATTACCTAACTTTGACTTTGTATAAAACTTGCTGGTTTGTTTCTTTAAAAAAAATTATGTTTTCAAATATCTGAGTGAGATGGATAGCGATGCCACCCTAGTCAGCTAATGGTGGCTACAATATATCAGTACGTTATGCTCTCGTACCAACAACTTTGGCTCTGCGTATTGGAATTGATTGCGGCATAACCTACTAGAATTTGGCTTTGTGTATTGGACTTGGATTGTGTAGTGACTTGGAATTGTTATCTATCAGTTTTCTAATCTACCTCGCTTTCTTTGAAAATCAATTTTCGGTCATTAAACACCTGATTGTGTACAACTTGTGAATACCACCACAATTCTAAGAACTGTCACAATCTGGCCTATCACCTGTTTCGGCTTGACGTTGAATTTTGGGACCATTTATAAATATATATCTATGATTTGTCGAATCGTGTCCCACACGCCATGATATACATATACATGATCGCAAGTTTTGCTACTTAATTACATCTTAAGGGATCTTCATCTAAGAATTATAAATGAGAAAAGAAACTAAGGTTATTGCAATGTTATTTGTAACGTCATCATAAAACAACTCGTAAATAAAAAATTCTCCTGTTTGACAAATACTGACATACATGATACATGCGCCTTTAAATAAACCAGAAAAGAGCTATGTGCTCTTAAATACTAGCGTTCTGGCCCGACTTTCTACAGGTACAATTAAGTTTTTTGGCTAAGGTATTTTTCATATTTATTTTTAAAGGATTCCTCTTTTTTATTTTAATTAAGAAAAATATAATAATGTAAAACATCACCATCAGTCATGGACCCTACATAAAAAATAAACCATTTACAAATTGGAATTTCTTGGAAATTGTGGATTCTATATGTAGCGTATCTTATTTTATTTTTGTACGTTAATGTAAATAACTTGTCTAGGCTGCCACAACATGAAATTGCCACATAAAGTTCCCCACGTGACAAACGTTTTCTGCGTAAAACTAAACACATGCTACTGAATGTTTGACTTCGAAATCAAGTCAACAAAAAACTATTCCTACACGACAAATTAAAGAAATTTCAATTAAAAGGATATGAACAAAATACTACTAAAAACATAAAATTTATTCTTATACTACAAATTAAAGAAATTTTGAACAATTTACTATAAAATAAAAATCGGAGGCAGTAATGAGGACTGCCGACAGAAGTGAAAACTTAAAACTGTATTTTGAAATTTCAAACTGATATTCCTACAGTAAACTAAAAATAAAACCTCCCCTTCCCCTTCACCCCTCCCTTTTCTAAGCATTGTATAATAATATTCGCCTCGCCCGATCACACTTTTCGAAACGCTCTCATCTTCATCAGCTTACTCCCCAAGTCAAGCGTGCGTAAAGAAGTTTTACTTCAAAAATTTATCTACACTAGACGTCATAAGTGCTAAAGTAATAAAATAAAACGTATTTAAACAAAATTTTAAATTGACAATATATTGTTATTAACCTGAAATCTATAACTACACTATCAAAGTAACAAAGGAATTTCAACAAAATGAATATGTGAACCTTCAATGAATAGATTATGAAGAAAGAACTAAAATAAAACACAAACAACCCAATGAAATTAAAGGAAAGGATATAGTTACACATTCTTTAAAATGACTGACATTTATTTTGACAAGGATTAATAAATCAACCTTAAAAAGAGTTACTGTGGCTTATTCATATAACCAGTTAAGACATTTTTGGAGGCCTTTTCAGACCTACAATCAAAAAAGTAAATAAAGTTGCGATACTTAATTATATATATTTATTCTATAGTGAGTCAAGTTGAACATAAGGCATATGGCCTCTGACGGTGCAGAGTGGCCTGTTATTTGTAATTTCCCACCGAGCAGGGCTGATGTGACATTTGTAACTGCATATTTAAAGGCCACAAAACAATTATAGTAGAGCCACTGGTTGTCCTATGTCTAGTAGTGAACTGAGACAGGCTGCTGAAGATTGATGAAACTTCTTACAAACTCAGGTTTTTTGGATGGCCTAAAAATCCAGCATTTTTAATTACCTAGTATTTTCTAGATAGAATACTGCTATATTACCTAGTATTTTCTAGATAGAATACTGCTAGTATTTTCTAGATAGAATGCTGCTATTGAAAATCATGTCATCGATCAGTCCGACGTATTGGAGAACTCAATACAGTTTGTTGTTATTTTTAATATTTCATTATTTCAATACAAAAGTGGATACAAAGGAACTGGGTGCAGGAAGACGAGACGTACTGAATAAATTTATAACAACCTCAACCTCATATATATTTTATTTAATTAACTTTACGGTTATCATAAAGACTATGAATAAACAATTATTTTATTTCTATTTTTTTTGTGATACCATTCGTAACAAAACAACTTGCATTGTACCTTACTTTTGTAACCACACATTTTAATGTTCTCAATAACCCAAAATGCGACATGCAAATTAACCAAAACTGTACTAAACAACTCTCACTGACTTCGATCAGACTTTACACCAAAATAACATAATTATCACTAAAATTTTTTGCTCTGTGCAAGAGATACTATCGACAGAGCGATAACTTTTATAGAATTGTTTGCCTTCTTCGAACTAGTGTTGATTTTATTGCAGCTGTACAAAGACTCACTCATCTTGCTATAGCCACTGATGGAGTGTTAGGGTTCCTCCATAGTTGGGGGCGTGAACATTCCAGAGCGAGAGGGAAGACTAGTGTCAGCCGCTGCCTTGTAGGAGAAGACTGCGCGCAGCTTGAAAGAGAGGCGGGTGGTGAGCTGGTTGGTGTCCGGCTCGCTCGCCAGCGGGTAGGCTGCAAAGCAGGCGGCGTAATGCAAGATCTCGTCTTGCTGATAGTGCTCGAGCGAGTCCACCAGGCGCCGTAAACAGGGACAGACGCCGGCGTTTTCTCTTTTCTATTGCTACCTGTAAATGAAAAGATGTTGTATTACAACATTCTAATATTATATTACTAGTTTGTCTATCTCTATATATAAACACAACATAAAATACTTAATCTAAATATTTTTCATAAATTTTACCAATTGCTGTTGTCAATTGGTAAAATTTATGAAAAATATTTAGATTAAGTATCAATCGAATTTGTTTTATGTACGTATGTAAATATCTTAATGATGTTTTCTTTTAAAAAAATGATAAACTTCCTTTTCCTAATCGAAATGTTGCCATGACCTGGTACTGAGGATGATTTTAATGCAACATTGATTTCTATCTCTTTAAATGTTGAGGAATTAAAAATATTTATTCAACAATATTTTAATGTATATGTCACAGGGTAATGAGGATATCAGCAATTTCGGGAAATTTCTAGGGATACCATATATTCAATATTTCAACATCTTATCACCTCACTTTACTGAAAAAAACTACACAACATTTCAGTGATGTCATTACACTAGGCCGATTCTAGAAAGAGATCAAATAGATTGATAAAGAAGAATATTTTGTTTCCAGAAAAATAAAATTTTAATACATGATAATGTTCATATATTTTTCATTAATTATACCATTCCATTTAAAGAGGATAAATAAACCAATTTGATAGTTCTGTATTGTTAACCCTTTCCTTATATTCACATTAGTAATCATCATCATCATATATATTAATACGCTAAGGTTAAGATATTACTCTCCCTTTTTAGAAAAAACCTCACAACTAATCCACATAAATTATATATCATTTTATAGGTAATTGCTTGCTCTACCGGCATCCACAACTAAAGAATTTATTATTGCTATTGTTTTTGCAAATTAATTAATTATTAAAATTATATACACAAAACAGCAATGCTGCCATCTAAAGGCTCAACGTCAATATGATTGACGGTCGGTAAAATTTTTGTTTAATTTCAAATCCACTAACGTATAAATAAAGTGGCGCTTTAGCTCAATGATTTTGATACTTGCACCTCTTTATGTCAATTTTAGTAAAATATTTGTTTGATCTGTCATCTGTTTGATCTGATCTTCATAATGGAATAAATAATGCGAAGACTTCGCACGGGTCACGCAAGTATATATTAATACGCTAAGGTTAAGATGTTACACTCCCTTTTTAGAAAAAACTTCACAACTAATCCACATGTTAGGTGGCAAAATGAATAGATTTCAAAGCTTTATTAAATCATACCATGCTAATGCACAAATCAATATGTAAATTTAGTAATAATAAATGAAAAAATTATCCCACATTAACTAAATATGAAAATTCTAAACTTTTTTCTTTTCTCTTCAATCTTGTGATGCATCAAAATTCTTGCAATAGTTAATTACCAATTAATTAATAACGAATATTGAGTCTATATCTTGGTTGGCTCTTTCTATTGAACCTGTTGAACTGGTTTGCTGTGTACAGTAGGACCACATTGACATAGTTCTTTTATAATGACGGCAGTGTAAATTTACATCTATTGTCACTGTTAAGTTTTGTTGAGCCCTACAAGAATGTTAGGGCTCAAACAAAATTTTAAGCCGTTCCTACAGCTACTTCAGCAGCTTGGTTAGATGTGAGTAGTATTAAAAAATTAAGTTTTAGTTGTGTAATTTTAGTAGTACAGTAATCAGTTATATTGCCTCACAAGAAGCGGCCTCACAATCGGTTAAATAATCTTGTTACAACTATACAACTATAAAAGTCAATTGAAACAATAAGGCAAAATACAAGTCTTTTTTTGAAAAAAGGTTCTTTAGATTGACAAACTGCAAAATTTTATACATATGGTATTGGTATGAAACATTTAGTTTTAAACCAATATAGCATTTTGATACTACCGCCGTGTCCAGCCGATTTGTGGCACTCAATGGAAACATGATTGTCAGCTCTATGTTGTATACATAGGGCAGACAATCATGTTGATCAATCATCAATGACATGACGCTTTATGAATAACGTAAAAGTTACCGAGTTATTACATTTAAGCAGATGTTCGAATGTTGTAGTAAAATCTTTATTTTGGCAGCTAAATATGTTAAAATGGCACCTTATTTCACTTTTTATGAAGGTACCTAAAATAGTCGACATTACGACAAAATCTATACACAGATTATTTACATATGTATTGGATGAACTGAAAAATGAGTATATATTTCACCTCATAAAAATTATATTGCATTTGCAGAAATGCCAATAAAATCTGTACTCTAGAATTGAGGAATGTCTCAGGTTCATATGCAAATAATAATTTCGTAAAATACTTTATGCTATCTAAATAACAAAATTTATAATTCACAATTAGAGACCGATGTTCAAAGTGACACAACGAATAAATATTAAATATAAAAAAAAGCATAATTTTAACCGACAATAAAGGTTATAATAAAATTAGTGCAATACAAGCGTACCAATTTTTAAAGTGAATGTTAAGACAACTTAAGTTTCCTGCGTTATCTAATATATACGCTAATGCAATCAACTAAGACTGTCTTATAAGATTAAAACTTTTTCTTTGATCATTGCTATTCTTTTTATTTATTGAAAAATCTGATTAATGAATGCTTTACAATGACTATGTAAGTCTGCTGAGAGCTTACCAGGAATTTGGGTGGATATATAGCCATAAGATGTTTTTCATGATGTCCATTTGAATTAAACAGATAGGATTTAGTATCGTAGTCTTTTTTTAAAGTATAGTATATATATATATATATATATACACACACACATATATGTATTATATATATATATATATATATATGTATATATATATGTGTATATATATATATATGTGTATATATGTATATATGTGTATATATGTATATATTTGTATATGTATATATGCATGTGTATATATAGGTATGTATGTGTATATATATGTGTACATATATATATATATATATATATATATATATATATATATATATATACAATAGAGATGTGTCTTGTGCTAGTCCTTAGTATGTGAGTCAAATACATGTCGTGTATTTTTGAAAATGTACATGAGTTGCCTTAGTTTTGTGGCAAGTTTGTCAATATGGACCATTCTACCATTAAAAACAGTCAATGCAGACACAATATTTGACATTGCTTGTGCTTTCAAGTCGTTGAATTAAACATTATATTAGTCATGAATCATTAAGATTTGATCAGCAGGTTGCTGTCGTTTATCAATGTTGAATGGAAAGTGTTCGGTTTTCCAGGTATACAGTGTCAGTAGATTGTTATTTAGCTAAGTTTGATTTTGCGCGGTGTCCTATAAGTTTTGATACCCAAATTAGGCCACATTTTTTTATGTAATAGTAGAGCAGTATAATTAGCAAAGGTAACTTTGGTACTTTCTATGTCTAGATTTGCCAAGTTGTTTATGTAAATTAAAAAGTGTCTGCCCTAATGTGCAGCCATGTGGAACAATGATGACATTTTCTCACTAACAATATCATTAATTTTAACTTTCTATATCCTGTCTTTCAAGTAGCTACCAAACCAAGCCAACATACCAACATGTATACTTATATGTCTCATTTTTTCAAAATAAATTTTTTTTTTCAAAAGTTGTCACATATATAACCTATAGAAATAGGATATAGGATGCTTTAGAAATATTAAGGAACACAGCTACGCATTTGTCATTTGCATCTATGTGTTTGGTCGTATAACCATTGACTGCCCTTAGAGCATCATGAGTTATTCACCATCTCCTAAAGCCACATTGGCAGATTAAGTTTTATTCGCCTCTAAAAATTTTGTTAAGTCTGCTGTTTATACAGTGTTCAAGTATTTTGCATAACACATTTAGCAACGAAATAGATCTGTAGTAGGTTAAGGTTTGTCATGTTACCTACTTTAAATATTGGTACAATACTGGCTTCATTCAAAAGTACCAGTATCGGGTAGGCAAGGTACAAATACTTACGAATTTATACTGTAAATATGAAAAAGAGGTTCAGCAATCTTATTACACACTGACTTAAAAAAATATGCATCAAGTCCCTTAGGTTCTCTAGGTGTAATCTTCTGTAAATTTTTGATATACCTCTTTATTTCCTAAGTGGTATATCAAAAATTACTACTACTACGATTAAGGTGTCATCTATCGTAAAGATATGATCAACATTTGAAAAACAGCAATATTGTCCACAATTAAATGAAACTACGTGATGTAGTATTATTTCGACTTTCTTTTAGTTCTTTACCACGACCTAGGTTTCGTTGTATTACAACATCTTCAGGTGGGCTATTAGCAACGATATAATTTTAATTATGCTAATAGCCCACCTGAAGATGTTGTAATACAACGAAACCTAGGTCATGGTAAACGACTTAAAGAAAGTAGAAATAATACTACATCACGTAGTTTCATTTAATTGTCAATAATTCATTTCTATAAAATTAACACCAAATATAATCAATAGCAATATTGTCGATATTTACAACATTCTATTAAATTCCATGACAAGGTATTGCTGTCTATTAGAACATTTATTTAATTCTGGCGCTAATTTATATTGTTCCACTCATATAATTACATCTTGGATTCTTTCTGAGCACTGCAATGGCTTATCCCAGTGTTTCCTAAACTTTATTAAGCCCTGGCCCCGATATTTTAAAGTTTTGCAGTAGGGAAAATAAAAAACACATTATAATATCCACGTAATGTGTGTTAAAGTAAAAAAAAAACATTAACTTTTAGCAATAATATTATATCATTGATGTATCACAATTAGATCATATTTTAGTGAGAAGTATGAAGCTATTTGTTTTTAACTATGGACTCCAAGTTTGCTGGAAAGGATGTTAACTTTATTCTCAGAGGATAATATTGAACTCAGTGGACGAAATTGAACAAAGTTTATAAATTTTACACATTCATTCATCATTATGATTAGGATCAATGGAATTTTTTTGACCGCCAGTGCCTCTCTATGAATGCTGCAATGCATCCACACTATTGCTGGCTTTTATTTTCTGATAAAGTGCAGAACGAACTTCTGACATAGCACACGCTCCATCGCTACTCAATCCCACACGCTTCTTCCATTCAATATCATGCTCATTGACTATCTATTAATTAAATTAAATAATTCTTCTGCTGTTATTTTTGTAGACAAAGCTTTACAAAACAGAAATACTTCCTAAATTGTATTGTTAAAATCATACCTTACAAAACACATCAAATTAGCATTACCCGATATTTTGTACGTTCATCGACTTGTAAGGAAAATTAATTATAAGATAATTTAAGGTAATCCACAACTGTTTGTTCAATATTATCTGCCATATCTGTGATTCTACACTTCACGGTACTATTTCATAATGCCAACAAATTTACTTGGCTTTCTTGTTTTTACCACATATTCGAGATTCTACTATTTTTATTGCGTATTCATTTCTCAAGTGACCACATGGGAAATGCTAGTTTATACCTTTCTTATTTTCCTTGAAATATTTTGTAAATCTTTGTCCAAATCATCTTTGCGCGCACCTTTTTGTTCAGACGTACTCCCACTATCAATTTTAGCTTCTTTTTTATTTATCACGGCGTAATTATGACAGTATTATCACGGCGTAGTACATACACAAAGAAAAAAGCTGTTTTGCAACTTACATTCGCACAATAAATATATATATACCTATTTGATATCTTACCAGAATAAACCCAATTTAATATATAACCAGAAATATTACAAGATCTTTTCAACAAAATAGGGTTACAGTTGAACATTCAACATTATCTGTGATTTCGTGATATTCTAAAGAATGTAAGAAAATCCCTAGCATTTTCATTTTCCTGCAACATATACGGTAAAGGCAGGAATACAAAATTTAAGTAAGGTGAAATCTCTTCAATAACTCTGTCGTTTTTAAGATTATCAGATATGTAAGCATAATCTCGAAAGATTAATCCGGAATCTAAATTTAGCGCCATTTATGAATTTGTTATTCGATTTGAGGTTATGTTATCCACAGGTTATTATATTCAATGAAAAATCTCAGGTAAATTGAAACTTTGAAGTTTAAAAACATACATTTTTTTTTCAATAAAAAAATGTATACAGCGATGTACACTTTTGAGCAGCAATCGCTCACCAATCTTAGTTCACGACATATAGAGCAGACAGTAAAATTTTTTGGTCGGTTGTTTCAACGAACAGGCCATATAATATTGAATTACTATAGGTATATAATATTGAGCACTCGGAAATTCAGCCTTGATTGCATTTATATATATTATAGTGCATTCGCAGTGATTCCTTATGATGCATTTTAATAGTCATACAAAAAAAAAATGCATTATGAGCGACATAGTGTACTAAGCGGAAAATAATATAATAATTGAAATATTATTCTGAAAAACGTTTGTGTTTCGTACAAGTAGTTTAAAAAATAATATATTTATGTCAATGGCTGCGGAAAATGTAATGTTTACCTCATCTCAAAATCTTCGACTAATAATTAAATATTTATTTCATACTAATGTTTCGTACAAGTAGTTTAAAAAATAATATATTTATGTCAATGGCTGCGGAAAATGTAATGTTTACCTCATCTCAAAATCTTCGACTAATAATTAAATATTTATTTCATACTAACATACCTATATTAATTTTTATACCACTCGAATAATCTGAAAAACATTTGAATAAATATTTGAATAGAAATGTAATACCCATTTTTATGGTCAATACACCTTGAAACTTAGTTAATAATATTATTTTGACACCGTACTTTCCTTCGACTTTCAAAAAGATCATCAGTTTATCAGACAAAAATGCCGATTTGTGCTTATGAATTTTGCCGGACCATAAACTTTATTCTCCATTCAGATAGTTATATCTGGTAAAACTAACTTATTGTTCTTTGGTTTGAGGACAACCAATGCGGGTTCGTATGATTATCTATCTGTCCACCTGTTGCACAAACACGAAACCTAACAATTGTATTGAAGTGGCCATATATAAATTAACGTAGGACTAAATTATTTGCATATATTATTGCAATATAATTATTTGCAACATTCATTATTTATATGTTCACAAGGGACACACTTCTTGTCCAAAGGTATTTAGATTCAGGAGATAACTTATATCGAAATTTAATAATTAAATCGAAATTTAACTTATTTTTTTTTTGTTTACTGTATGCCCATATATGGCAACTTATTTATACAACGTTTATTCAATGCTTGCTTGCAACACTTATCAACGTAATGGCGGGAGATGTCCGTACGGTCTCTAAATTTTTGGTGTTTCACAAAAATATTTTGTATTATATTAAGTTCATTATATTATATTATATTATTGTTGTGTTAAATGTGTGATATTTTTAAGTACGAGTGTAATTAAAATGGCGAATGTTCTTTTAAAGACCGTACCTCTACAGCTGTTCAATAATACATATCACTGTAAAATACTAAGATTGCCATCATATCACATGAAGATAAACAGAATCAAAATGATCTGGACACAAAAGCGATAATATGTGGCGAAAGAAAACACTACTTTTAAATTAAACGATGTCAAAAGATTTCTACTTGGAGCAATGTCATTTAATAAGCCCCGTGGCATGGCTGAACGAACATTGTTATCGTTGATATACGATGTAATTACTGTTGATATACAATGTAATAGATAGATTTATGATAAATAAATTTTGGTAATATGGACTGTAACAGATATGATATGTTCTGTAATATTATTTCTCAGTGATATTGGCAAAAGGCTGGCCTCGCCGGCACTAGCTTTAGACACAACCATCTTTGGATATCGGTGTGAAGCTCAGATGTATTGTGATGTAATTGTATATGTATGCAGTGTATTTTGTCTGTGAAAAATGTTGTATTTCATGTATTTTTATACATTAGTTCGTTTTAAAAAAAATATTTAATGATTCCTCAAAAATTAGTAGTATTTGCAATTACTTTGTAATCATTTTCTCTATAACTTGTTAAGTTAAACTACTATTTCTATTGACATTTTTGGTATTATTTTATTATATGTCTTTTTTTATGTAATACTTTTAAATTGTTCGAAACACTTCATCTTACTTATTTGAATTTCTCATAAATATAAAATATAATCTATATAAGTTACGTATATACACAGTGTAAATATGCACACTAATAAAAAAATATTTTTTAATCACAAATAGCAAATAAATTCCCATTAAATTACTAACGTAAATGTAAGAAAAAGGTTTGCAATACCTGAACTGTCAAAAGTGATTGTTTATAAACATTCTATCTTGAAATTGAATGGACTATAGACTGACTAGTCAAAATTAAAAATTAGACTTATAGGTCACAATTAAATGAAACTATGTGATGTAGTATTATTTCAACTTTCTTTAAGTTCTTTACCACAACCTAGGTTTCGTTGTATTACACATCGTCAGGTGGGCAATTTCCACTTGCCCAATTTGGGCAATTGGGAAGTGCCATTGGGTCTGAAGACGTAATACAATGAAACCTAGGTCACGGTAAAGAACGTAAAGCAGAAATAATATTAGATCACGTAGTTTCATTTAATTGGGACTAATGGATTTCTACAAAATTAACGTCAAATATATTCAATATCAAGACTTATAGGTGCCAATATAATTCATTAAATTATCAATAATTTTTCTCAGTATTGAATGATTAATCTCTTTGTAGTATATGTTGTCTGAATAAAGTTGTTGTCTAAATTAAAGCTTCCCATATAAGAGGGTTTTTGAGATAGACTTGGTACGAAACGGGTCTAAAAATGGGAACTTTGGTTTTCAGGAAAGGAAAAAAATTTAAACCAGATTTGCACTCTACTCCACATGCCTACCTATGCATGTAGAAGAAAATATTTTTCAAAACTACCTGTACACATTTGGGTTCCCTTTTTTCCAAATCGAAATTTAAGTTATTTTAAATATAAATTTTAGTTTTGGTCTAAGGAACTACATATTATATATGAATTTCAAGTTTCTATTTTATTTTGTTCAGGAAATCTCACAGAATGGGTAGATGGAGAGACGTGCCACAACAAACAGTATGAAAATGTAAAACTCACACAATAGTTGAGTTGGTTGCAAACAAGCTGTAGCTATGGTGTATTTTTTGTCTACTGAATTTTGAGCATTCATTCAAAGCAGGATTCCCTGCTCCAATTGTTCATATGTAATTTTTTAACAATTACAGATTCCCACTTAAGAAGACACTAATAATTATTTTAAACCTGAGAAAAATGTAAATATTCCACATCCAAAAGTTACCTGAATGGAAGCCACGGGGTGCAAATCCTTTACACTCCGAGTCTTGCTAACGCCCTCTTCGCCTTGTTCATCAACATCTTTTTCCAAGACCTGCTTAACGAGCTCTTCACCTGCCATATGGAGTGAGAGACCAACTCTCGCGAGCACGGCACGCGGCTGCCATGCATCGCGGGCACCACGTCTCCCTGCTCCTGTAGCTGTACCGGAACTCTCTTTACCTTTACGAACTTCTGCTACTAGGCTTGCCCAGTCTACACCGAGGGCATCACCCAAGCCTGGAAAAGAATTACTTAAAGGTTATAATGGTCACGTCTCAGCTCTACCCATAAAAATATTAGTGAATGTATTTTTAGCATCTAGCATATAGGTATGAGAAAGTTGTCAGCGACATGGTCGCCCATTCAGTCCTGTGAAATGCAATCAGAAACGATATTGTGTAATGATTTCTCAGCTGTGTTCCGATCTATTTACACACAATACAATTAAGGTTTTTCATAGATATATCAGAAGTAGATGAGACATGGATTAATCATTCCACACCGGTAACAACATCAAAACTAAAGCTAATAAAAGTGCTCTAAAAAAGGTGAAAATAGTTCAATTGGAAGGCAGACAGGCAATAGTTTTCTGGGTTTCCCATGGTGTAATTTATATCGACAGTTTAGAAAAGGGAAAAATTATAACTGGGACACTATATGTCTTTCCAAAATAAATTTTGATACTAAATTGCGAGAGAAATGACAACATTTATCTAAGAGAAAAGTTGACTTGCATCACGATAATGCTGACTCATCTGTGATTACGTCAGCGAAATTATGGAATTACACTATAAACTGCTGCTTCATCTCCCACATTTTTTTTGTTTCCAAGCATGAAAAAAATGGCTTATTGGAAAAAAATTGACTTCAAATTGGATGCTATAATAAATACAAATATCACTTCCAGAAAAAATATTTTTTTGGATATTTTAATGAAGTTAGAAGATCATTGGCTGAAAAGTACCGAGTCGAAAGGAGATTATGTTGAAAAATAACATTTGGTTAAAATAAGTTTTCTATATTGTAACTCAGTGACTAGTCAAACGACTCTCATAAAACAAATAAAATGTTATTTTTAAGGATATACTAAATATTTTTTAGAAGTTTTATTTAATTAACCCGAACAATATATATAGATAGTACATTTGAATTTTATCAGTTTAAAAGTCTAATCTAACACTTCAGAAATGGAATTATGGGGTTGTTTGATATTATACAACTGATTGCTAGATGATATTTATTTGAATTGCTGCTTTATTTGTTTACTTTTTATTTCTGCTTTATTTTATTTTACTAACACTCTTCTGCCCTTATTATTACTGTTTTATAAACATTTCTTCTTATGACTTCCACATTTTGGTAAAATTAGGTAAATCTATTAAGTTGGGCACAGGGTTTTCAAGAAAGAAATAAATAAATTGAAGTGGATTTCATGTCGTTTATGGCGGATCTAGTATATGAGCTAATTACTGCATAAAATATGACAATACAAACTATAAGAGGTTTACTCTTTAATTAATATTCACAAAAAAATTTAGATACATATTGATACAAATTTGGCCAAAGTGGGCTTCTAAACAGTAAAATAAATATTTTCACCTTTTACTCTCTGATCCTCCTCGAGTTCCCCATCAGAGATTTCCTCAAAATCAAGACTATCAAGGGCTTCTTCCACTTCCGTTCCATCTGTTGGTTCTCCTTTCATTTCATGACTAGTGTTTACTCCATCCTGTTAACAGTAAGAGAGGCATCAATATTTGACAAACATATATCAATACTGACTACATGTGATGCTGTACAGCGTTCATTAAAAAAATTAAAGTCATTTAAATAAAAGAAGGAAGTTAATAAGTAGAAATTGAAGAACTGACCTTAGTACCCTGCTGTTCAGTTTCTGATGCATGCTTGTGCGACTCATCTAAGTCACCCCTCGCAGCTTCACCGTCATCCTCTGGGTTTTGCTCCATCATCTGTGGAAACGAATTTCAGTTTTATCATATCAGTGTTTGAATAAGTTGTTGCACTTGAACGAATATATGTATTGATACTTTCTAATATACATTATATAGATCCTTTGTAAAATTTACACTTTATGTGTCAGAGGTGATATTAGTCGATTATTGCTAAATGTGTTGCTACTGAATTAGTATAGTGTGATCATGGATCAAGGCAATAGGCGATTATCGTTCCGTGCTATTAGGATAAACACCACTCTACAATATTTTGTGAGTATTTGTAATATACCAGTGAGATTAATTCAATTGATATGATTGTCGTTATCAATTTACATTGTTTTTATTTTTATATAATTATATAAAACCCTTTAAAACTATTTAACTTGCAAAGATATAATCCTTCATACACTAGTTATATGTGACTTTCTTTTAAATTGCAAGCTGCTCAAATTATATTTGTGGTCACCAACATGGAACTCATAATGATTATGTAGAAAAAATGCAATCTGCATATTATGATTACAAACATTTCAATCGTGTGAATCATGATATTTTATTGAACTGCCTTGGTATGTTTCTTCTTTTTCTGTAATTGGCCTGCAGCTTATCCCAGTTTAAAAATAACTCTTTATTTTCAAAAGAATATTCAAAATATATCATTTAAGAATTCTTTAGCCTAATATTTCTTACAGTAACTGTTGTGGATATTAAAAGACTAGAGTGTAAACCATGTGCAATCTTGACGAGTGTTTCAAATGTTTTTTCCATAGATTGATTTTATAATTTTACATGGAATTCACATAAATTAAAGATATAATAAAATATTTTTTTGTGATTCTAAATATTTTAATATCCTATGACCATAAAATATTAAGTTTTCTAAAAATGCCTTGTACTGTTACACAGTTAAGATTTACTTTTAATATCACAGCCTACTTTAAATTTAGTTTTTTTTTTAAAAAACTTATAACTTTCAAAGTATATTCAAAATGAGTCATCTAAGAATTCTTTGGCCTAATATTACTTAACATAATGTTGCGGAAATTACAAAAATTGTCCCTACAGCATGCGTGACTTTGATGAAGCACGCATTAACTGTTTTTGCCATTATTCAATCTCGCAGTTTTATGGGGAATTTACATGTATTTTTATCCATTTTAAGTCACAGCCTTTTTAAAAAAAAACGTTAAAAAGCAGAACCTACATTGAATCGAAACTTTCATGGAATAAAAATTCCACTTGGCGATTTTCATTTTCATAGATGTGAGAATAATGATTCTACTTATGACACGTCATGACGATGGCAAGTAATATGCATGTCTTTAGAACAAAGAAATTGGTGAAAAAGAAAAATTTGTTGAAATAAAAAAAAAATCTTTACTCGAAGCTGCGACAGTGTAGTGTAATACTTTTTGAATTGGAATGCGAAAATAATGGACTTGTTTAAAGTTCCTTGTCATATGTCGTGTTGTTATATATTGATAATATTAGTAATCGATACATGTTAAGATAAAATACTGCTTCACATTATGATGAACTAAAGCAACTTTTAAAATTGAAAATCTGTATGAAAGTGTTGCAAAGAATGTATAAAATACATCTTAGAATAGTTTTAGTGAAGCAGAATTTATTTTTTATTGGAGTTATGATAGGGTTTTATTTACTTATTTATTTATTTATGTACTATAATGTACACAATTGATACATATGACGGACTTGTTGCTACGAGAGCAATCTTTTAAATAAAAGAACTTTTTGTAAATAGTAGAACATGTGAAGATGCAAATGTAACGTTATATTCTGAAGTAAATTTTGCATTAACTAAAACTGCAAGTAACTATTAATCTTTTCATTCAAAAAGTAACTATCCTGATATTGTCTTGTAAGTTTATATGCGTGACCACGTGAGAAAATTATGTGGTAACAGAATGCGAGGAGGTTATTATGAATGATAATACTAGGAATTATGGAAATGAGAATAATTTCCTTGAGAATTAAGAAGTTGAGATAATTTTGAAATTTGTTTCGAGTCGGGGGAGTCCGTGGCAACTACTAATTTAAGATCAGATAGATCTTTTACCCTCTATACACAGATGTAATATACTGATTTGTGACACTGTTCGTTGTCCCTGATAGGTTCGGTGAAGAATCCATGTAAAACTTGAAAAGAGTGAAAACGACATTCATTTTGATAAAAGATCCTATACAAACATCTATTTATCAGGTGCCAGATAGATGCACTATAATTTAAGTTGAGCCTGAAAATAGTAGTAATAGGAATGATGAAAAAAATGGTATTTTTCTTGAAATTGGTTCATTACACTACTTTCTTCACAGATTAACAAAAATTGTTACAGATTAGCTTGTTTATATTAGTTTAATTTTTCTTCGGAAGAAAAACTGAGAATAGTGCCCATGCACTAGAATTTTTCAATACTGAAATGCTCTAATAGTAGATACATAGAATAAACAAGTCATTTGCTGTAAAGCCATAAACCTCAAATCTTATTGTTTTTATAAATTCCCCAAAATGAATGGGACTCATTTAGAGTTGTTTTTCATTTGTCGTGTAGGATGCCTAAGACAGAGTGGATACATAGTACAATAAATCAATTCTAGCCAAATTTATTTTGAAGAACAATAGAAAAGTAACAATATTTACGTAGGCTTTTTATAATTCCTTTTGAGAAACTTTCAGTATTACTCTTTCAAAACTCCCTCATTTGATTCAATCATTCTTTCAAAATGTCTTTCTTTCATTTGAAAGAGTAAGAAATTTTGAAATCTTCATAACAACTTTTCAATATCAACATATTTTATGCTACGAGATCCACATAACATTTATGAATAAGCTATATATGCTCTCACATCATCTCTATTGAGTATATCATCGGGATCGTCGCTTATTTCGCTGAGGTCATCTGGTATTGCATTGTCGTCCCCGTCATGTGTGACGCTAGAGGGAGGACCGGCGGACATTTCGGCACAGGGCTTCTTACCGGGCGGTGCAACGTCAGGTTCTACACGAGCTGGGCGTCGCTTCATAGAAGCCGCATGCGGTGATAGCATAGTATCTCCACGCACATGGTCCATACGCATGGGTCGCCCATATCCTTCATCTGAGGATTATAATGACTTGCATGTTCATACAAAAGTTATTAATTTGTCCAATAAAAAAATAACTATAAAATATAATTGAATTGAAAATAAAATTGTAACAGAGTGAATTCTGTACATGGAAAATATTTTAATGAGTGATTGATTTAGCATAAAAAATGATAATAGAAGCCAGAAACCTGTTTTTAGAATTGTCGCCAGCCTGTATATTAATTTGTTAGTCAATCATGCGAAATCTACTGGATGGATTTTGATGAAATTTGATATGGCAATAGTTTATACCCAAGAGCAACATACGAGAAAAAAAATTCTAATAACTTTTCTTATTCTGAATTTACGCAAGTGAAACAATGAGGCAGAGCTAGTATATAATAAACTTTGTATTGCAAATGAAAAAAACAATTTGTAAACCTTATAAAAAAAAAGTCTGTTGTATAATCGGATATTAAGATATAAATAAAAACACTGTCAGCCTTAGATCATACTACACTGCAACTGAAGTGATACAATATTACTGGTAAAATGACTTCATTTAGATAATTTAAAAATAAAAATTAATACAAAAAGAAGAGCCTTTATCATCTTTTTTATTATGTGTCCATTGCAATGGGAATTTCTAAAGTTAACAAACAATTTAAAATGAGTTCTATCAGCATGTTATAATTATATTTATCCATGTAGCTCATTTTTTTCCTTACAAGATTGTATAAATCATTGTATTTGTAAGGCTTTTAGATAAATATTTATGTTACTGGTAATGTCGATATTTCTTTACAAGTACGTTTTTATTCAAAGATTTCAAACATTTCAGATTTCACTAACAGAAATTATTTTATAAGCCCATTTGCAACTAACCGATGATGCGTGGTGCCCGCATTGGCACAGGCGGTGCACCTGGGGGTCGGTGTGGATGCCATTGACCGTCTATATCAGCTTCTTTATCACCCCACTCTTGCATCTGAAAATGTTTATAACCATGGTCCTTTATTGAAGTCACTTTCTTCTTGTATTGTATATAGAAGTTTTAATATAGCAAAAATGTTGGTGTCGTTGCCCTGCAAATGTATACTATAAGTTACTTTTTGTATGATTTTTTGGTATGTTTTTGACCATTGCCGTTGTTGTAATTGTAGTAGTCTAATGTACATTATTACATCTTTTAAAAAAACATTTAAAACTATAAAATATTTGCTAATGTATAAATGATGAAAGGAAAAAAGGGGAAAGTTTAAACAGAAGGGAAGGAATTAAGGACTAACCAAATCATGGACACGTACATCCAAGGAACATATGAGATATGATATTGCAGCCTTTGTTATTAGCTGCATTGTAATCTTCAAGTTCATTCATGCATCTTACCTAAGTGACAAGTTTACAAAATTAATATGTTCGTAAAGTTAGTTATTTTTTCCAATGGTTTGTTACAGATTACTATTCATTTTTGCAAATAAGCTCCTAAAAAGCATAACACTTATAAAATGAATGGACATAAGCTATTATGTTATAATTGTTAAGAATACCTGGGGATCCATATGCTGCCAGTGCCTCTCTCGTGCCCAGTCCCCGTGGAATTCATCGCTTTCCCACTCTTTATGGGGATGGCCGTGTGGTGCATGATATTGTCGCTCGCAGTCCAAACCTGGCTCGCGTCCATCCCAAGAGTGATCACGTCGTCCTCTTTCATCAAAACCTTCAATAACAAAATAGTGTATTAAATCTTATATTAAAATGTAGGGAAGCAAAGTGTTATAAGATTTGTTAGATTTTATTTCTCATTCGTTTCAGTGATGAAATTTCATTATACCATATATTATTCATTATTAACTACAACTTGTTGCCATTTAGTAGTAGGTTTGTGACTTTGGATAAAAAAAAAATGTCCTATTTTTGATTCTTGAATGTGGACAAAGTCACTGCTACAAGTATTTATCAATATCTTAATCATTTTATATTTCTTTACATTAAAAAAGAAACTTGTGAAAGTTTTATTAAAAAATAGTGAAGATGAAGTTTATATTTTAGCTCACTCAGTTTTCTTTGTAAAGATATGGGTATATGCATATTATTTAAAAAAAAAAACACCTTCATTTGAAACATATAGTAGGAACTCTCGGATAGCTGTAATTTTCTTTTTTTTATGTCAATATACTGTTGCATAATTTAAAAGTACTTAGCATTTCGTGAATAAACTATACATGCTATATATAAAATAGCTTGGTCAATATTTGATAATCAAGTGAAACAGGTTCCCAGTATTTTTCTATATTTCCAATATAATCTTTAAACTTAATAGTATCTTTATACTGTATTATAATACATTGAGATTTTTTAATTATAAATTGGAGATTTGATAATAAATTACATAGACTTGACTACTTTTACATTATATAGGTATATAAAACTATTTAACATAATATTTAGGAAAATATAATATTAAACATGAAAATTTTCATTTCAAAGTGAATGGTTAAGGGCGTCATTAGTCTGCAGAAACTAAAATTTGGATTTTGCACTTTTTAAAATTAAGGCGGACTACGAATGAGTGGCATAAACATGGTGTGGGATCCATATTTGTGGTTGGTGGAGAGGAAAACACCATGTCGGCATTTGATCTGGTGTCGTAGATGGCTTGTTATGTGTTCCTGCTTGTATTTGATACACTTTGTTATTAACCTTTGATGCAATTAAAAGGTGAAATGTCAGTAAATTATTTTATTTTTTGTAATACCCTTTCATGCTTAATGGTATAATTTGTATCACCTCATAATTTTGTTGTTATATTTAATATTGCAATATATCCGAATTAAAATGTGCTTTTTGTCATTTTCCTGTAGTAAATTTCCTGTCATTTTCGTGACAGGATAATGACTATATATGTAGGAAAATGACCAATGTTTTATAGATATGTTACTATTATGTAATTGCATATATACAGTGTCCGGGAATAAGTGTCAGACAAAGAAAGATGTTATTGCTTGACCGAAAAATAGTCGATTTTCGTTAAAATAAAATTTGAAAGATGACTTTTTTTCAGAAATTTTAAAATAATATTCATAATTATTTGTCATCTTTTTCATACATACGATACTTGCGCACAATGCTCAGGGTCGCTCATGGTCAGGGGGAATAACCCATGAACAGCTGCAAAGACATCGCCACTGTGCGTAAAAACTGTATTCCGTATTGGTGTGATAAGTATTGGGTGGCTTAAAAAGTGTAATATTTTTTTTGCGCTCAATTAGAAAAAGGGCATATTTTACATTTTATTTCAATGACAATTTATACTTTTATAGTCAACAAATAGCATCTTTCTTTGCTCAACACCTATTCCCGGAACTTGTATGTATGTATATATTATATATATATATATGTGTGTATGTATATATATATATATATATATATATATATATGTGTGTATGTATATATATATATATATATATATATATATATGTATGAAGATTAAGTGGGTGAAATGCAAAGTCACAATTGAATTTTATTTTAATTTTGTTACAGTTTGCCGTAATTATAGCTCCAAAAAAAACGAGAGGAAGTATTAGAAAGGCAGCAAGAATTGGAGAAAATAAGATACCAACAAATTAAGGGTAACAATGAAGAGGGAAATATACTGAAAGAAAAGAAAAAAAGAATAGTAAAAAAGATTGGAGCGAAAAATAAAAAGTATTGTTCAATTAACTCCTTAGTGTCAAAGGATAAAAAGAAAACAGTGTCAAGAATATTTATCAAAATATAGAAAAAATAATAAAATATTTTGACGAAAACATTTCTACTAAATATAACTCCTACACAATCTTATAATGAAGCCACTATAAATGATGAAAAAGTGATTCCAGTTGTATTCCAAGTCACTAATTTCAGATGAAGATTGTTAAATTCAGATGTTTAAATATAAATTTAAATAAACGTATAAAATCTACTCTTAAAAGAGAAGGACAGAACTATAAATAATTTAAAGGATCAGTTAAAGAAATACCAAAAATTAGTATCTAAAATGTAGAGGCAGCACAATAAAGACAGTCCAAGAACAAGAACTTATGACAAGAACAAGAACCTATGAAACTATTAAGAGGATGTAACCTAAATAAAGAAGAGACTCTTATTCAGTGATGTAATATCAGAACAGTTCTCTCAAAATTATACTAAACTTGAAACTCGTGCTGAAAAACAAGTATTTGCCAAAGCTATTTCTGGAGGAGTGGTTAAGAAGTATAAAGTCCTGTCCACACAACAAGTCTCAACAGAAAAAAGAGAACATATGGTGCCAAATGGGTCAGAATTATTTAATATACAAGAAATAAATAATTTCAGAAGAAGTGAAAATAAATATAATAAACTTCTTGGAGCAAGACTACAATAGTCGTATGTGTGTTGGGGAAAAATAAACAACAACAAAAAATAAAGTAAGAGACAGAAAACGTATTTTGAGGGTTATTAATGACTATGAAGAAGCTACATAAAATATACATTTTGGCAATGTTGTCGGTTTTGGTTTGTCAAATTAAATCTACGTAAATGTAATACTTGTTTATATGAGATACATGCTAATTCCGCTCTATTGATTCAAGCTTCATGTAAATATAACAATTACTGTATCCACAATTAGTGCTACTGATAAATTTTTGGAAGTAGTTTGCTGTGATGAATACAATGCAAGGTGTACGAGTTACAAATATGGGAAATGTAAAAACTAAAAACAGTTTACGGAGGATTCGACAATATAAAAATTTATTTTATGAAGTGGGAAAGTATACGAACAGTTCTTTTTAAAATGAATAGGGAAATACAAAATCTCTGAATCCGAAGTTGTCAAGCAATTTGAACAACTTGATCCTATCTTCTTAAATTATCACGTAAATATTGTGTCAGTGTGTGGGAAAAAAATGTATATTTCAGTGAGAACTATGCCACAAAATTTAGTTCAGAAGTAAAAGCTTTTCACAAGAATCGTCATTACCCTTATACTAGTGTAATTTTTCTGTTGTGTCTATTTGGGAATATTGTTTATGGTTTCTAGGTTTTATTGCAATGGACATTGGTATGTAATTTATCTTTCAGCAATAATAGAAAAGTAGGCTACTGACTGCGAATTTATGAAAGTATGACCCTTGTAAATAATGAGACAAAATATAGGCTTTATTATTTTTATCTGTACACAAATAAGACAAATTGTGCTTAGCGCAATGATAGTACAAGTTCCCTAAAATTCAGTGTTAGTTAAAAAGTAAAACATGTGTATAGTATTACAATTTTATTAGTGACTAAAAGAAAACAAATGCGTTCTTACCTAATTCCACACCTCGATGGTCAGGAATACGTTCATTGTAGCCCCCGTCATCAGGATCGTTATAGCCTCGTGGATGGCCAGCCATGCCATACGGTGAGTCATAATGTCTCTCCCGACCTGGTACGTATGCTGCTGGTGACCTATTATCACCATCACGTGGAACATCCTCGTATCTGTCACCTCGGTCGTATGGTCTTTCCATAGAATGCCCGTGGTCGTAAGGACGGTCCAATCCTCTTTCATATTCATTTCGGTCTCGTTCTAGACTATCCATTCTTTCAGAACCACGTTTATTACCCCGCTCTGACCTTTCCCTTTCCATTCTTTCTTGTTTTCTAGTATTACGATCGCTAATAGAATCTTGCCTATCTTTCGATGTTTGTGGTGTTTTATCAGTATCCAGATTTCTATTGGTAATAGCAGCTAACGCAGCCATTCTTTCTTCAGGTCGAGGCAGCAATCGTTCCATGGGCTTATTTGGTTTCTGCAAACCTCTGTTTAACCCACCGCCATCCCTACCACGAGATCTCTTGGATTCGGAATCACGTTTACCACGGTCTTTAAGTCTATCTCGTTCCCTTTGCCGAGCAAGAACATCGTTCAATCTCTCCCTTTCCTTTCGCTCCCTTTCATGACGGTCTTTGTCGTCATGTTTATCTTTATGTCTTTCTAATGATCTGTCCTTATGATCGCGGCTTCTGTCACTACGTCTATCATCCTTAACAGGTGAAGTTTTTCTATGCTTATCTGTGCTAAGGTCTCTACGGGTAGGTTTTTTAGGTGAAATGGGTCTACTTCTTTCAGAACTTTCTTTTCTTCGTGGATCTTTGGGGTGAGATCCATGACGGCGCGTAGGTGAACGCGACCTCAATTTTTGTCTAGGAGATCGACTACGAAGTCTATTACGCTCTTTCTCCCTCTCCCGTTCTCTTTCTTTTTCTCTCTCCTTTTCCCTTTCTCTTTCCTTTAACCTTTCTTTATCACGTTCCTTAATAGAATGTGGGGATACGCTTCGGTTCTTTTCACGTCTTAATGGGGATTTTGTATGTTTAGTAAGAGCATACCCTTTTGGTACACTTTTAATGCTTATGGGTGGAGTACCACCAGCCTTTTTGCAAGGCGAGAGTGATTTTTTAATTATATTGGGTTTACCCAAAACTTTCTTCTTGTTTAATACGTCATGTTTCTTTAATAGTCGCGTATCATCTTTTTTTAAAAGAGTTTTATTTTTTCCTGTCGAGGGTTTATCTCTTTTTAATGAATCAGCCTTAAGGTGTTTCTTCTTCATAGAAACATCAGGTTCTGAAGATGAACTAGAGTTCCTCTTTAGTTTACCTTTTTTAATTTTTTTACGCGCGTCTCTGAAATTTCAAAATATTGAACATAAAACATTTTCAACTTTTTAACTTTTTGTTATCATTTCACTCACTTGCGACGTAAAATTATTATTAGGTATCTTAGATGCATTTCTTTCAGGGCGTTTTCTTAACCCATTGAAGACGGACTTTGTCAATAACCTGAGTCCTGACTTCATTGATTGCAATGTCCGGTCTATTGATGTGACTACAAATTATAATAATTAACTAATTTATAAAAAGTGAAGTGCTTCTGAGCTTGAAATTCAATAATAAATTGTTGGTCCCGTCCTCAAAGTGTTATTTATAAATATGTAATTCGAGAGAAACTGTTTAAGATTTTGTTAGTTTTTTATAATTATAATGAAGAAAATTATGATTCCAATTCAGAAGTAAAATGGATTAGAAAGCCATTTCCACTATTCCAGAAAATAACAATTTGAAAACATGTAGCTACTAGGTGTAATTGAATACATTAAATCTCAATTATTGTATAAATATATATATTTTTTTACAGCATAAATGGATATTTCACTGTTTTTGTTTAAGTGAACTTTATTAAAAACAACAAATTTAACAAAAATATTCTTTCAAGATTATTTTAATACAAAATGTCAAATGTGCTCTTATCATGAAGAAATAGTTGTCATTTGGTCGTTACTTTGATTATGTGATAAGGTCATTATGCTTAGACATAAATGAAACAGTTTGAAAGTATTTTTAACACTAATTTTTAGTTTTACACAACATTAGCCCATAAACAGGCTGTACAGGAATAAGATGATACAGTTATATTAATATTACAGAAAAAAAGTGTAACATTCCTTGTGACTCGTCACAAGTATTAGTCTTTTAAAATATTATTGCGAATATTACAATATAGACACATGTGCAAACAGGGCTTAACTGTTTCTTGTTGTCATTATATCCATACTCAATAGACTTATTAGCCTGCACTGCAATGCACACATTCAATAAACGCTTCTAATAGGATTTTAGTGTAACAGTTTGAGTTTACGAAATACTTTTTATATGTAACAACTACAGATAAATTTATTTAACATGAATGAGCGAAATGAACCTGTATCACTTATATAGAGATTTGTTGTTACCTTTATGAATTTGTTTTTGGATTTTTAATTATGCTTACCTTCCTGAAGACGACGAGGATGAACTCGCGCCGGACGTGGACGATGACAAACTAGACGTACTAGAACTACGTGATGAAGAAGAACTAGAAACTTGTTTCTTTTTGTCCTTTCGGTGGTCTTTACCGGACTCCATTTTCATTTGAATTTCAAGTTCACGTTGCAACTGTTGCCTTCGCTTTTCCAATACGTCCGTATCGGCGTATTCTAGGTCGTTTTGATCCCAGTTGTCGATTTCTCCATCGGGACTACGGCCGGATCTGACCACCACTGTGGAATGCAAACGATTTTTGCCATCGTCTTTTATAATACGTTTTGTATCAATGTCTTTGTTGGCCGCACGTTGTTTCGATGGACTAATTAAAGTATGAGTCGATGCGAATTTACAAGTTTTGCCGTATGCGCAAGTACCGTGTTGTGCCCATTGCCTACAATACTCGGTTGTTTTTTTAGCAGCGGAAGCTTTCTTAGTACCAAGGCGTTCAAAAACACTAGGTCTATTAGAAAGATCTTTGCTTTTCGATAATTCAACAGTTATCTTCCTTTTACCTTGTTTTGACATTATAAACAGAAAGGTGAAACATAAATATCACTCTTCACAAACAAAACACACATAGCGTTCCAGACCACATCTTATCCGCCATTTTCACAACAGTCACTTTTTTCCTGCCGTCGTTCTTTTTTTTAACTAATCAACGCGATGGTTTGTTCCTTTACCGAGGTTGTTCTTTCTATTGCGTGATGTATTCATAGACTAAATACTTTGTATGTAATTAATGGAGAATTTGCATTTTAATAAAGCTATTATATTTAAAATAAAGCTATTATATTGCAGATTTTAATAAAGCTATTGTATTTATTCGAAACATAAAGAAATACATTTACGAAAATCCAAACTTAATTTTTTTTATTAGCGTGAGAAAATGCCATTTGAATGGTTTAAAAAATTATGCAATGTCAAAACGCTAACCATTTGCAAAGACGTCATGCTACCAGTTTTTTATCTATGAAAGCATAATGTCCATTTAAAAAACCGAAGTTTTTTGACCATGGATATGAAAAAAATCTACGTGGTGTTAAGTAATTATCAAAATGAAGGAATATTATGATTTAAGAAGTTAGGTTATATTTTATGATAATATATCAATTACTTATTTTTGATACATATAAAAAAATGTGTTTTTGGAGTTTGCTCTTTAAGAATCGATTTTGATATATAGTGCCCGGTATGAAGTTTTATGAGGAGTAAAATTAGAAGTTCAGAGCGTTAAAAAAAGTGTAATCGTAAGGTGATCTCTTCGCGCATCTTTAGAGTGAGATATCAATATGTTTATTTGGCCTTTTCTTATAGTGTAATTGTGATAACGGAGTGTGACATATAGTTTACTATTGTGTCACACTCCGTTATCACGATTACGCCATGAAAAATGCATACGTTCGCTTATGTCAAGATATAATCATTAAATGTCATTATGTGTGAATATTTGGTGTCTTCAATCCTACAAAATTAAAGTCTCTTTTAATTTTAACTGCTTAGTCTGATGTTACTACATGTGTTTAATTTTGTTGCATAAATTTGATTTTGGTCATTTGTGTTTAACTTGAAAATAATTATATTGTCAGAATTTTTTTATTAAAGAATTCTCCACTTATATTCAATGATATTAATATTTATATTTATATAAAGTGTTACCCATTTTATAAATTCCAAGACAATTGTACGTAAGGAGTAAACTCCAGTCGCGCGTCGGCGCTGTTACACATAATTTTTTAACCATTTATTTTTATAATATTTCTAACTCCTTTATTGTTTTCTACGTTTTAAAATCATAGATCAAAAACACTATATCGCCTTCTTTCTTTGTTGACGTTCGAAAATATGGTGAATGACAGCCTTACTTCAAAACAGTTTCTATAATCGGTAATAAGTGGTTCTTACCACCTCATATTATAAGAACAAAACAGATAGCGGGCGAATTTAATTTATAAGGTCCGTAGTTCTTCATGAGTGCGTGCCGCAATGTAAAAATGTGTATACAGATTGTGTTTAAACCACAGAACATATAGTACAGAAAGTACACTCCCATAACTAACCAAACTAAAAAAAGTGGTCGTAATTTTGCATGGATAAGAGGAAGCCGACTCACCAGGTGGCACTTCAATTAATACCAACGCCAAGAGATGGCGTTGTGTAGGTAAAATTATCACCCATTGATGGCATTATGACAAAACATTGAATCAGAATTTGTTAAATTTAAAAGCCATTAAAATATATTAAAAACGTTTTTATTTTTCATAAATTTTTATTCAAACTTTAGAATAACTAAAATTTTACAAAAATGTATTTGCATTCTCAAGTGACTTCTAAAAGCATGCCTCAAGGTTTCTCTGACTTTAACGCTGTTCAGGTAGATTATAATCTGGAAGCTTGCAGCGCTGTGTCCTTAATAGTTTATGAAATTCTTCTACTGTAGGGTTTAAAATAGAAAAATACACACGGACAACACATACATACATGGATGTTTATGCGTATTCTGTGGTGTATATTTCATAGCGTGTCTCAATGGAAGAAATTTATTTCCAAATTTTAGTAAAGCTTTAAATTCAAGTTGGTATTCATACAATATTACAGTATAAATTTTATTAAAAGTGTTTCGTCCAGTGTTCGTAAATATTTTTACATTAGAATATATCTCATGAAAGGGTTATTCTTTTAACAAATTCAAAATTCTCGGTTCAATGACAATGTTTTGTATTGAAATTGACCTAGATAGAGTTTTTAAAATTTCTCCTTGAATATTACATTTAAAAATAATAACTTCAAAACTTAAGCATTTTACATTCATAACTAACCTTATCACCATATTGAAAGTTTAAGTTATTACCAATCTCATTTATTGCAACATTTTTGTACAGATTAACTATTGTATGAATTACAATTATTAATGTCAAGTTTATGGTAAAATCAGTAGATTGTTCTATAACAAATTTAAAAAAAATTGACAGAACTTGAATAGTTAAAATTGTATCTCACACGTCGCCAATATCATACATGTGATTACATTATTGCTTAAATGTATCAAATTTGTACTATTGCTCGATGGAAACCACATCTATGATATAGTGTAGAAAGAAATAAATAAATATTGGCATATACAAATCTATCATTTAGCATACTTTAGATATAGCATATTAGATCAAAGGAAAGTAAGCACAGCAAGTACTTTTATTGTGTCTGAAATTTCATCACAGGGACCATGCCTTTACGCGGTGTTTGCTTGGTTAATTTGAATAAAGTAATTCTCAATTAGAGGCGAAAAATATGGCTAACAACATTTTTTAACTCTTAAGGCTGGTAGAAATTAATGTCAAAATAATTTATGAAAGCAATATTACGTTATCAGTAAAAATAAAATGAGGACAAATGAACTTACGATACTGACCACATAGATAATACTGACCATGCACAGGTAAAGGGGCTTTGCGTTGTCACTCCACTAAAACATTCAAATACGGTTTACAAAACTTTAATCAATACATAGAATGGATCCTGGTGAACCTGTTTAAATTTAAATTTAAAAGATTGCAATTAATAGTTTGAAAGATTAATAAGTTAGTGTAAGTACAGATTTAAAAAGATAATATCAAAGTTTACCTCGGATCAAAGTAAAAGTTTAAAATAGTTATAAATTACACAAATTTCGTAACTGATTTATTTTACTCAATTTAAATATCGCAATGGACTCTCTTTTAAATTATCAATAAATAGTATATTATTATATATGTCATTATCTGCCCCAGCCATTAAGTAATAACCCACAACCTGTTAACTGTTTGCTTAAGGCGTTCAATATAAAATAATTTTTTTCTACTTTAACTGGAAAATTACAACTCCAACGATGTACACTTCTAACTGATGGTAATTCTAAAACGGTATTTTAAATTTTATAACCTTTTGGGAAATTAGAATACAAGTTTATACAAGTCTCTTTCATTTATAATCATATAGCGCTACGTTTTTTCTTCTAAAATAATTTCTTAATTGATGATTAAATAAAGTGTAAGAATCTTTTGGTAAAATAAGTTTCAACATTTGTTTTATTTTAGTAATTGTGATACTTTGCGATTTACCATACTGCTTAGGTTTCCGCAACCTTCTTAATTTACGCCTCGGCAGATGGTTTCCTTCAAGAGTATGTATCTTTTTTACAAGTCTGGAACTCCTCAGTTTTTTTTGACTGCCTCTCTTCGAAACACTGACGCTGGTAGAAGCTGCTTCCTGAAGTATGTCTTCCTATAATCATAAACAATTCACAAATATATGTAATATTTGGATTTAAATTCGCAACTGTAATCAGTTGCCAATTTAAATCCAAATATTATTTATCTGACATGCATTAAAAACCCATGTACTGAAAATACACATAATTCATCAGTTGTCGTTGAAATTTAAAATGTATAATGCAAGATACACTATTTATAATTAGTGAAGTGGTTAGTGTTTATCTGTATCCCAGTGATGAGAACTTGCATCAAAATGAATTAAATAAAGTGAAGATATTTGTGTATAAGCCTGATATTAAGTATTGAATCAAATTGCAATCAACTGTATCACTAGTTTATATATATATACACACACACATATATATATATATATATATATATATATATATATATATTTTATACATACTTAATGTTACAGGTGCTGCTTGGTTAGTACAATTCTTTGAGTATAAGTTGAAATCTCATCTAAACTATGATTAATTTTACTGATTGTATTAGACATTACAATATTCTTTTATAGAAATAGCTGACTTCTGCTATCACTGCAACAAAACAAAAATTGCGTTCTAATTTTTTATTATAAACATAGTTATACATGTTTAAATATCCACGTAGACGGAATTTAAAAATACTTTCTACTATTATTTGGTAATAAAAAACAAACAAAAGAAAAATTGTGTAGGTATAATTTGTCATCGCCGTGGTGTGTTGGGTTGATCACAAGGCATACGGCCTTTGACGATGCGACGCACCGCAGCGACCCGGGTTCGATTCCCGGCCGTTCGTCGAACGGGGCTGGACTAGTGTTGTGGTTGGCTGCAAGAGATTCCTCTTGTAGCAATAAGTCCGCCATATGCATCAATTAGATACATTAAAGTAGATAAATAAATAAATAAATAATTTGGGGTTATAGACATAGTTCATTAGGTGCAAATGTCCACGTGCACGGAATTTAAAAATACTTTGTTATTTGGTATATAATATAAAGTATATATAATAATACTACAAACGATACTTACAGAGTTTCACGTTTTGAAAGCTTGGAAAATGAGAGTCCTCTAGTAACTTTTTCAGTGGCATGACGGCCGGGGTACAACGCATGCATGGCATTAATATAAATTATAATAAAATAAAAATAACTTATTAGTATCTGAATGAATATAAAAATATTTATAAAAAGCAAAATTAAAAACAAAACTTCTCCGGAGAAAATATCCGGAGAACGTAGAAGAATTCTCAGTATTATACTTTTTTGCATGAAGTAATACCACACGTGTTTAGTAATTATACATGACAGCGAGAAAAAGTATGGCGCCCGGAAGTCCGCCAAGTTGAATGCGTTAAACGCCCTCTGCTGAGGAATCCGACATTAGCGTTTCAAATTTTTCGACTTCCGGTTACCCCTCTGTATATACTCTGTGGTTCTAACGATTGCTAGGGTAACGAAAAAATGTTTCTCACCACCATCCGTGTAATCGATAACATCCATGCTCACTACCGTTGACACATTATTTCAGTGGATTTGATTAGTCAGTAATAATTATTGTAACTAAATATAATTATAATAAATTAAATTAGAAATATAGGTTAGGTGTCTCATATTTTTATTTCACTTATTATACTTATTTCATGAATCACATTGATTAGCTTGGTTTTGATTAGTCATCATAGTTATTAAAATGTTTATAGGTGGCTAATTACTTACGATATAATAATACACAAATAATACGATTGTTTGAAACTTTCCCCACTTCTGTACGAAAAAAGGCTTATAAATGAAATGTAATTAGAAAATGTAACTATTTCTATCATAATAAAAAAGTATAAAAAATATATTATTTCAGAGATATTTCGCCAAAACCGGAACACATTGACCAAATTCTTAAAGTTTATGCAAACAATTGGGTTTGGTACGGCGGATAAAACTGCGAACCAAATACGTGTCGCTAGACGGCTAGAGATCTGTTAGTAGTAGACTTGGGCGATACGAGTATTTTGAGATACTGAGTACGACGAATACGAGTATTATAAAATATTGGTGACAAAATACTCAACGAATATGGGCGGCGTAATTCCGTTGTGAGACGATTATATTACAAATCGCTATAGACTTACGGTTGCAGGAGATGTGTAAAAAATCTTAATTGCTACTTATTATGAAGAGTTCAATGCTTCAATTTGCAATTTTTCCTTCATACTACCATAAATATTTATGGCTCCAGGTTTAAGACTGGTAACGAAATTATTCATTTGGTTTAATCATTTAGATAGAGTATTTAAAAAATGAATCACATTATTTGCAATAATTACCTTTAATTTAAAAAATGGATCACCTTCTTAAAAAATTATTGTTTTTTTTATATTTGTCATCTTTGTTTTTGGTTTAAGTCTTTTTGAAATTAAATAGTAAAATGTTCGGAAAAAATATTTATCATTATTAATTATCGTTACAGTTGGATGTTTTCTATTAAAATGTTTCCTTAAATTAGACGTAGCTGTTTTGAATGCCAATTTAGTTTTGTAAATATTGCAAAAAGCAAAATAATCACCCAAGTCTGTAAAATACTCCCATACAACACTGGCCTTTCTTGTGGACATAATGGCAAAGTTAGAATTTCATCTAATTAACAGTTACTTTTTACATACATTATTTATTTGCAATATTTACATTACGGAGTAATGACGTGAGTGCTATCATAAAATTTGATTAAGATATAAGAGTTTGTGCAGCTGGATTTAGTTTTTTAATTAAAACAAATTGTCAAGCATAATTAAACTCACACTACGAGGGCTCAGTACGAACTAGATACTTACTTAGCCAGAGAAAAATATGTGAATTAAAAACATGTATTACTATGTTAAATTATAAATTTTTGCACTGCATTGTTTCTTAGGCGTGATAGATGGACTCATAGACGAGCACTTAAAAGGTTCCGTTTTTCAGTTTGAAGTACGGAACCACCCACTTCTGTACCACGGGATTCACTACGTTTCTTTAAAATTTTAAGTAACAATCTCAAAGTATTTGCAGTGGTTGATTGCGATATTAAAATATCTCAATGGATAAATCTAATGAATATGGGACAGTACGTTTCCAAAATGTTAGTTAAAACTTCGCTTTCTGTAATAAATAACGGACGACATTGCTTCCACGACGTTACGACCGCGTCTAATAATGATCGATCAGGTCCGAGCGTCTTGCCGTCTTGTCCGTAGTTTTCGGGAAAAAAGAGGAAATTTTTCCCTAAAAATGATATCGTTTTTTAATTTTTTAAAATATTTATTATGACCTAAATTTATCTTTAAAAATGACATGGGTCTCCGTACATTAGTATGTACCAGTGTTCGGAACAGTATGATAATTATCGTACATATGAGATAATTTAATGCCTACATACGATTTATGTAGCACATTAGTATTGTACACAGTTTGTACATTTTGAGAATCCATTTGATTCCTATCATGATAGCCAATAGCAAGATGATTCTTCTTTTCATTTTGCTCACAGCGCTATCTATTGGCTCATTCCTTTTTTAGGTAAAGTTGCTGTCTTGCCGGCATTGATCATGGGTTGGTAGTTATTTTCTTTATTGTATTGAGCTTACAAAGTTATTACGTGGTTAATGGCGTTAAAGATTCAAAATAGTGATTTCAGGAAGCGATATTCTGAGAAAACAAATTTGTAATTATACTTTTTTATTAACAAATAGGTTTAAATATTAAATACATTAATTCATTAGCAGTAAACTACAACATTTTTAAAGATCAACGTTCATAATATTCTTCGCCAAGCACGAAGGCGTAGGTTATCTTTAAAAGTTGTCGTTTCAAGGAGGTTACATGAACAGTGGTCTGCACTAAAATTGTATTTCAGAGAACAAACAAAAAAAAATTGTCCAAGTTCTCAGCAATCTGATAATCAAACTCCTCTATCCTGGACTTCATTTTTCTCAAATTCACTAAATTAAACAAACTTTTCCAGTCATCCTTACCGTAGTCATTACGAGCCTTCATGAAAAGATGTGTAGAAATTATCAAGAGTGGTTAGAATCATAAATGTTGAAGGATTATATTTATTGAACCGAGTTAGCGCACTAGATTCATGCAATGAGACTCATCGTTACGTCCGGAAAATATGTACTTTGGCATTGAAGTCCGAGAAATTTTGAATCACATTGAGATTGGAAACAATGAAAAATTTAAATCAGACTTCGCAGCGAATTGTGTTGATTTTTTAGTGGAAGGCTGTAACAAAATTACGAAATGCTTTAACTTGTCGGATCCTGTTTTGAAACTGGCCACAAACATTAATCTCCCGAGAGCAATATTGAGAAATGCGAGAAATGTTATGCCAAATTTGCTGCCGTTGATGAAGGCTTTGGTTCGTATTACATAGAGTGATAAATATCAAATAACCGATTATGAGTGGCGTCAATTATTATTTTTTGAGCTTCCGGCATATATTAACATTAAAAACGCGATTGATAATTTGAAATAAATGGGAAATTTGATGGATTTCGGAGGAGGCAATCAGGGAATAACTTTCAAAAAAGTGCCCAAATTTGTGCTTGATGTAATTTTACTTCCGCATCCGAATGTCGACAGTGAACACATATTTAGCCGCATCAATTTAATTAAAACTGAAACTTGCAATATAAAAGGGGGATTTCAACTGTGAACGGTGTGTTTTTAGCCAAAAAAGAATAAAAGATAAGAACGCTGATTGCACAACACATGAACCATCGTAGACCGAATACAGTGGTATGAATAAAGTTTTAATGTACAAAAAGAAAATCACATCGGAATCTACTGACAAAAAAAATTGTGATTTCTATGGTGATACGGATGTGTATGAGTTTAATAGCGTTTTAATTCTAAATAAGTTTAAAGTGAGAAAAGAGAGATGATCTGAAGTGAAAAACCAATGACAGGTTTAAAATTCAAAGAGAAAATGTTTCATATTTTGTTCCTTTATTACCTAAAGATTATATGTAAACTGTTATTTACATGGATATTTATATTTTTTGTTCCCGAGAATATGAAATATATTAACATAAAGTGAATACGATTTAAGTTTTTATGTCACTAACCTATTATCCCTTCATATTAATTTTTTCTTCACAAATTCGAAATGTCAACAAACTGGATCATGGAAAAAGTGCAGTGTTTCCGAACTTAAAATGTTGGCGCCATCATTGATCTTAAAGTGGAGGGGGGATTGGTTCAGGTCTGTGCCATGCGTAAAACATATAGTTAAAAAAGTTCTTTTCATTTCAAAACGATAGTTTTTAACTGATAAGTTATAAAGCGTTTACAAAAATACCAATATTACGTTCAATATTATTTATTTATTTATTATAAACATTATTTTGATCAGTACGATAATTCTGAACCATTTACAATAATTCTACGCTACTGGTACGATAGTTGCCTCACTTCAGGTTGTGAACACTGGTATGTACGTATGTACGTATACAGACACGCCACATTTAAAATTCTTGACCGATTTTGCTGATTCTTTTTTCTACCGATTAAATAACAATCAGAATAGCAGCCTATTGTATTTGACTTTATAAAATTTGTTAAGTTTTATGAACAATTTACTCAAAAATTCTGTTTTTACTTCTGGACGTAACGTTGTGACGAGATATGTTTTATCAGTCAGATCTCGATCTCCGTTATATTAAGGCCTTTGTGCTCCTTGTTTGTGCACTCTGCTATTTTTAACTTTTTAAACTTACTAAACTAACTTTACTTTTTAAACTAACTTTTTAAACTGTTTGTTTAATAAACAATAAAAAAAAGTGCGCTGTGCACTTTTGGTGTTACCAATTATTTTTGTTAATGTGGCGTAACATTTTTCATTAGTCAGAATAAAGAGATTATCGCCAGGCCCCTCTTTCCCATTGGGCACTCTGGACGAGTGCGCAAGGTCCCGCAGTCCATGGATCCCGCTAGATCACCAACCGATAACCTATATATCGTATTACCAATAAATATATTTATTTTTACGAAAGTCGAATAATAATTACTACTAATGACTACTTACTTACCGGTTTTTTTGGTATTCTAATGAACAAGAGGTCTAAAGCTGGCAACACTCTCTGACTGCCAACCTATGAGGTGATTTCCTTATATTATTTTTAAGTTTTATGTAGCTAATAGTGACGTAAAACGGGACGCGATTCATCCAAGTAAACTGGTCCGATGTTTGGGGCTTCCCCTGGGAACATGATATTCGGTCGGTCGGGATTCCCTTTTTACGCCCACTACATTACCAACTTTCTTGGTATTCTATCCTAGTGGATCAGAAAAAGGAAAAAAGTTGCACATCAAAAAGAAGTAATTGAAAAATGATCATATTCTACAAAAGGAAATTTTTGTAAGTGGCAATAAGG
The DNA here is from genome assembly GCA_039881145.1 of Druceiella hillmani. NCBI lineage: Eukaryota > Metazoa > Arthropoda > Insecta > Lepidoptera > Hepialidae > Druceiella > Druceiella hillmani. Next base: position 2,262,896 of record JAYKKI010000140.1, on the reverse strand, counting down.
CAATAAACCTTCCACATGATGAGTCGTGTTGACAGCAAATTACGGGGACTTCAGAGTCCTCTTGTTCTACGTTAATTACTATCAATTGAGGAGAAGAGATTAAAAAAGAATGTACAAAAACAGAAAGCTACCGTCGCTATGGTGAAAATGCAACAACTTCGTTTACTTCACCGAGAACTGCTTCAGTTGGACAACATTAGTTTTCCAACGCAGAAAACATTTCATACAACCTTGCTGATTATTTTCATGAAGAGTATACAGAAAAATTGGGAAATTTGAATTCGTAAGAGGTCTGCATATTTTCAAAATAAAGATTGGGACTTTGTCGAGACATCCTAAACCTAGAAAGAAACAGATAGTAAATCGGTAACTAGTTATTTAAATAAAGCATCATTTAATCATAAATTGAAGAACGATGAAAGCATCGAATGAAAATGGTTACTGTATTCGCTTTCAAAGAAATCTGTATTTTGTTTTCCATGCTTCTTATTAACCCCTCTGTTTTAAATCTATGTTCTTCAAGTAAATGGAATAACTGGAAGTATATTAATCACATCATTTTAATACATGAAAATGCAATCAATGATGATTTATCTTTCACGGAGCAAAGCGGTTGGTACGGTAGATACAGACTTGTTATCTCAATATAAATAAAAAAATTACTGGAGAAATGTACATAAACGAATTTTTACAGTTGTAAAATTTTTAGCATCGATGGGGCTTCCATTTCGCAGTGACAATAAAGTCCTTGGATATCTCAATAATGGAAATCATTTAGAATGTGTGGGGTTATTAAGTGAATTTGATTAGATATAGATTACATAAAGAAATTTGGGAATCCAGAAAAGGAAATATTTCTTATCAGCGAATATCTGTAATAAGTTTTTTGACGTAATGGGAAAACAGGGCCTAAAAATATAAACGAAGTTCAAATAGCAAAATATATTTCCTTTAGCGTTGACAACACGCCTGATCTGTCTCATGTGGACTAGTTAACTTTTGTGATTCGATACGTAAAAGACCATGTTCCCGTTGAAACTTATACATTTTAAAGTGCATAAATCTGAACATTTAGCGGAAACCGTTTTGAACTTTTTAGAGAATCATGATATTTCCTTAAAAAAATTCAGAGGACAAAGCTGCGGTAATGCTTCAAATATATCGGGAAAATATTCTGGTTTACAAGCAAAATCAAGGAGAAATGTGAATTTGTTATCTTTGTATCATGTGCGGGATATTCTTCAAACTTGGTAGGTGTGCACGTATCAGAGGTAACAAGTTATTTTGAAATGGTTCAAATATGAAAGCTTTGATGTCTATCGCAGAGGATACAGAACGGCCAGGAGAAACTAGGCACAAAGTCTTAGTCTGTCCAGAAAAATAGGAAACCCAGAATTTATTTCACTGACCAAAATTTGGAGCTCCGTATTGGAAAGAATCGACAAAACATGTAATAATCTTCAAAATGAAACAATAACAATGTATGTTTTAATAGCGTTGGGTAAAATAATCTTGGTACTTTGTGATTATTTATTGCGTTACTGACAATTTTATTATTGCGTCTTACACTTTGTATCATAAATAAAGAAATACTATACAAGTACGTTATAATACAATTAGATCAAATATAAAGTGTTTGAGATAGCAAATTTTGAAAAAATTAGCGATTTTTTTTTTCATATTGGAACGTAGTTTTGTGGTTATTCTTCAGGTGGCTTCACGTGGAGAACAAATACAAAACCTTTGTACAAAATCACAGGTCGCTTTTGCGATATTTAATTTCAGTCACTTTTACATAATCAATTCCTATACTCAAGATAGGTACTTCGAATAATTCGGAAAGTAGATTTTTGTAGTAGTCATATCTAATCCCTAATAATTGTTGCTATTTTTTTACAGGTTACATATAAAAATACTACAAGTTTCTGTGTATATATTAAATTTATTTTTAGATGATTTATCCTTAGGAAGTAAAATATGCAACACGAACTTCTCTTAGATCATATTTAAAAATCTCACTTTCATTCTTACTTTTCATTGAATCTAGGATATATTGTGAATTCCTTGTTTTCATTTACCGTGGATGTCATAGATCAATCAATTCTGGAAGTAAAAAATCTTTATAAACTTTAATTAATTTTCTCTCCATGTTTCTTTTTCAAAATGCATTGTCCTTTTCAATTATCTCTGTCGTCATGTGTATGCCCAAGAAACAATAAACTCGATCAGCAAATAAATTGAAATAATAAATAGGTACGTTCGATTGTTGATATAATTTCTCTAATGCCTCTTGTTCAATGCCATGGATGGCATATTCTTCAATCGAGGTCCTTAAACTATGATATTTCTAATGAGAGGTGCACAATTCATGGTAGGCTGTTTACATACTTTGCCAAAAAAAGCAGTCAAAAGTGTTTGTTGTACATCCGTATGCATCCAAATACATTCACACTAAGCTGTTTTATAGTCTGCAAATATAAGAGGAAATGATTAAAACGTACTAAAAGGAAACCGTTAGATTGACACAGTCAGAAGAATATAATCTTTCTGCCCCCAAGGCAACATATTCGATTTGCATGAAGCGTGTCGTATAACCTGACATTATGTGAAATACATACAAGCAAATTACTTTCTTACAATGTGTTGAAGAGTACTAATTAAAAGATACCTAGTGGATCAAATATTCTTCTAATATTTGAGACTGACATGAAAGGATAAGCGTACCCAAATTAATAGAATTCGTTACTATTTTTCATACTTCTTTATTTCTTGAAGTAAGATCAGGAATGGCACAATGAGCTCAACCGCAAATTTTTAATTGAATATCAAAATTAAAATATCAAAAGTTAAATATTATATTATATTAAAAAAGCCATGTGGTGTGGCAAAAGATACTGACATTAAACTTTAACTCCCGTTTGTTTGAGCACGAGCAAAACGCGTGAATTTTCAATATTGTTTAATAGGCCTTTATAAACTTAACACCACGTGGTCCACCTCTCTTGCCCAATTATCTTACGGCTAAAACTATTCATATAATAAATATGAATAATGTAGATAATTGAAAATTTATACTATACTCATAGGAACGATTGACATTTACAGTTTCTTTTCTCGCAAATTATGTTATTATGGATAAGTTTTTATATTAAAGTCATGTGACTTTTACCGTGTGCTGACTAAATTTCTAACCCTGTTGGTTGCAAGCGTTTGATGGTAGATACGGGACATTATTAAGGGATCTTTTACGGTTGTTTTATGAGGGATGATGTTACGGGTCTCTGAGGTTTCTGAGATAACTCGGGCAGAATGTGGGAAATAGTGTATTGATTAGATTATTTGAGCTCATCTAGTAAAAATGCCGGATTTTCTAAATAAGATATAAGCAAACAATTCCCAGAGATTGATTACTTAGAATGAGTGGGAATATCTAGGCAGGAATTGATTCCTATAAAGAAACTATAGAAATATTTTGGAAGCCATGCCAGTGTACAAAATTTAGAAAAGTTGTTACAGGTGCCACATTGGAATCAATATAAAGTGAGAGAATGTTGTTGACATGGACTTAGTTCTTACATAATAACGATATTGAATAAAGAACTACTTTAGAAATAGAATATGCTTATAATGAAATCATATTTTTCGATATGTATTAGTCGCTATGCCATAATCAGACGTATGTTTTTTTAGTAAACGTCATATAACCTGTATATGAGGTTTACTAAAAAAATATAATTATATAATTTTATTTAAATAATAGATCAGTTATTACAGATAGTACACACTTACTAAATTTTTTACTGTTCATCTTGATTTACGAGCATAGGTAATAAAAGCTTAGTTACATAAGTCGTACATTAAAATATAATATGTAGTTGCTTCTTTATTAACCCATGTATTTTGGGCATTTATAAAAACGAGTAAAACTTGCAAGGGTACTTACAAGGCTTCCGTAAATAATACAACTGGCAAGAAATGCGCCTGGTCCCGTTAGAAACTGTGAAGTAAAATAATCGGAGACAAGCCAATTTTACTTAGCCGCTCAGACACATCGAGGAAAAACATCCTGATCGTTTTATGACGAGCAACGACGAACTCTAAATACAAGAGATTCATTAGGTCTAACTCAAAATTTAACGGACACGCAACAAAACTATTACTTCGAGCCAGAATGAATTTCGCTGCCCATTCCACAATCGCGAGGTTAGCAAGCAGGAGACTTGCCAAAACCCATAACGCATCCGTTGAACAGGTTCTGTAGGCTTTGGTCAGCGTGAGAAGCGGCGCACGCTGCGATCTCAGTACCACCCGTCTTACTTGCTGGACCCCGTTGCACCACGGAGCCCACACCGATGGCGTACAGGCCAATATACCAAGGTATATCGCTGTGTACATCAGTTTGAGGGTAGAATTATTTCGCCTCCAGCCAGCACCGGCAAGCTTGGCCATGGCATGGAAGGCGACTTTAGCCCTCTCACCGATGTGCCGCACCTGTGGTAAGAAGCTCCGCCTCGCATCGAGGAACATACCCAGGTAGGTCACCTGATTCCGCACACCGATCCTGGGACCAGCCATAACACCAGACGTCTCTCTGGCCAGCCTGCCCTTAAAGAGAACAGGCTCGAACTATTGCGGGGCAAAGCAGAGCTTGTTCTTAGTGCCCCAGTCATGTAAATTGGCGAGGGAGTCCGCCGCCCGGTTCTCTAATTCTCTTTGGCTCGATCCTCCGACCAACAGCAGAGAGTCGTCAGCATAGGCGATGGTACTGCATCCCCGAAGGGATATAGCGAGTATTCGCGCCGGAAATGTCAAAAAATATACTTATTTGTCTGGGCACGAATCAAGACAAGGCAGAAGAGATCGCGTCAGAAGTGGACACCCCGGAATGAAAACCGAATTGTCTGTCAGAACTCGGCGAATGAGATAGCTCCGCCAATATACGCTCGAGCAACTTCGCGAAGGCCGGAAGGAGCGTAATGGGTCTGTAAAATTTTGGATCGCTAGGCGATTTCCCATTACTCTTCGGTATGACTTTAAGTCTCTCCACTTTCCATACCTTCAGAAAGTCGCCAGTAAGTAGACAACGGTTAAAGATCGTATCTCATGCTCCGTGTTTTTCCATACAACTTTAACTATTTATTATCGATTCTGTCAATTTTTCGAGCCTTTTTCAAGTTAAGTTTCCCCACAATGACGTCCAATTCCGAGTGTAAGCTCCGGATGAGAGCTACTAACTGGAACTATACTAGCTAAATATCTGATGTTTCTCTGTTCGACTGTGTCGAAATCAGGGTCATTATCAGGGAAAAGTGATGTCAGAAGGGACTCGAGGGTTCGCGAATGTTCCCGATGTAATTCCCATCGGTCCTCTTGAGGGTGCTAAAAACAAAGGGTTTCGAGGGGCTCCATACTCTTCTATATACGGTACCCCAAGGATCCAAATTTCCTATACGGGTAACAAAGCTACGAAAATGAAAGCCCGCTTAACCTCTCTATTATAGTTGCACCGGACGTCTACTAACTCCGCCCGGTGATCCTCAAAAATTTTCTGGTTCGTACCGTGGTTCTTAGCGTGCTGGTAGTTACGTCTCTTCTTCCTGTACTCCCGCCGCAGGGCCTGGAGTTGGGTGCCGCCCTCCCAAGGGTTCTTTTTCCGTGGGCCCGGCTGAACCGAATTCAATCCTCCGTCAGCACTGACGATCACCTTCTTCTGAAACTCAACAGCCAAAACATTAGGCACAGATTTTTTCCACCGAATTCTTTTAAATTATCTTCCTTTAAAACTTCGATAAAATCTTCGGATGACAACTCTTTGGGCACGTTATAGACTATAACTGAAGGCAATTTGTCTATCTTCCCTTCGATGTGATGCCTTTTGTAGATGCTGCCTCCCGGAGCTTTTTCGCACTCACAGCATCACGTGCTTCCACTACCACGCCATCATTCGGTATCGCCGATGTTTGGTTGATCTTAATTCCAAGGCTCTGCTGTTTTATTTCTTTCTTAAGCACATTGAGCAATTCATTGCCTGTGGGCCAGAGGCACGGGATTGCCACGAGCAAGGAGGGCTGCACTGTAGGAGGTAGGAGCAGAAGCCGATTTTTGGGCAAGTTGAGAGTTGAGGTATCTGATGGTCTCATCCTTCTCCTTAATAGTGGCGTGGGTGATTTTTAGGTCACCTTTAAAGTGGATAACCTCCTCAGCGAATAGTGCCACCTGGGTCATCAAGTCTACCGCGAGTTTCTCCACCGGTTACTTAATGCCTACGGAGAATCGTAGAGGAACCCACATTCTCATTTATCTTGTCCATAATGCCACGGATCACCTCAATTTTATCAGTGCAACGACCGCTCCCCTCCAGAGGATTCTTGGTTGTAATCGTTGGGGAGGCATAGTCCGTGGATTTTTCCAGATCTTCATCCAAATTACATTCTTCTTCCCGGCTGTGCTCAGCCCTAGTTGAGGTCCTCAGATCGTCTTCACCAGTCATACCGCTTGACTGAGCCCTTTCTCGAGACCTGTTTAAGTACTCTGCCATGACTCTCGAGAGGAGGGCCTCATCGAGGTCGGGCTCTCCGATCTAAGGCGTTTCCCTTCTCTTTCAGGAGGGTCACTCCCATTCTATATTATCTCTAAAGTCGGCCACTCGTGTTCTATATTATCTCCAAAGTCGGCCAGTAGTGGCACTAATAGTCAGACTCAAAAGTATTGATCATACGTTTTTCTTAATATATTGGTAACTAATTCATATTTTGAAAAACTTTTAATTCTGCCGCTGCTTATTAGTAACACCTTTATTTTAAAAATTTGTGTAAATTTGAATGACATAGGTATAAAAATGGAGTCAAATTGACAAAACATATTTTGAAAACAGAGGTTATTTCAGCAATAAACTCTATCAAGGAAAGTTTTACTTATTATGTTTCCGTTTAAAGAATCCTATTTGGCGTATGGTTTACTTTCATGTTATTTTTTTCAGAAAAAAAAAATTGATAATTAGTACGTAAAATTTCAGCTCGAAAATGTTCAATTTGGGTATAACGGTTTCTTAATATGAAATTTTGGGATGTAATATGACTCTTAAAATAGTTTTATATTTAAATTGATTTCACGAAAATCTTGGTGCAGTTGGCGAAGAATAGAGCAATGCTTCCACTAAATCAAATAAAAATGAGCTGTAATATTACAGTGATGTGTCAATAATGTGTCAATCACGAACGAACGAATCAGAAGGACCTAATCTTTTAAAATTTACGAATGATCGAATCACGAATTTGTGAATGATTCGGTCTTTTTCGTCAACGCCAATCACTCGATCTCATTCACGATTGTTTGATTGGATCGATAGCTTCGCTTGAATCATATGTTACACACTACCGACGTGTCGGCAATCATGGCCGCGATTGATGATTTATATTTTGGTATCTATTCGGTCCACGGGTCATTTTATCTTATCCATAAGATAAAATGATACTTCGTTAGACAGCCGTACCACGTATCGCCATCGATCGCCATCTGTACCTATCATACCACGTATCGCCATCCGCAAGGCGGCCGCATTTATTTCGATAAATTGGACACTGTTCGTAAATAAATATTGAATAGGTATTACAAACTATTCACAGTTAGTGGGCGTGATGGTTTATAAACGAATACATTCATTGTACGCTAGTAAAACAGACCAATAATTGAACTAATATATAAATAATTTTTATTAAGAAAACTTATATGTAACGCAGGAGTACTGCACTGTAAACTATGTATATATTATAGTAGTGCATCCGTCCGTATATAGAAACTGTTGTTCGATATATAAATAGTTGACAGTAATTCATTTATTGGAATAATCGCATTCACTTGTTTAATTTAACTTGTAATATTTTCCAATTGCAAGAAGTATTTAGTGTTATGTTTAATAGACTTTGGAAATATTCTGCTTGATTTTGATCTGTTCATGATTATAATATTCGTATCAATAAAATTAGTTGTTATAGCTGCATAGCGTTTTCCTGTCATTTCATAATTGAAATTGAAATGTTTCTACAGAACACTTCGTTTCTTCAGAAAATTCAATATTTTATAACGGTAAATATAGACAAGTAACAAAAACACCAAGAAAAATTAATAGATGACAAAATATATGTAAATAAAAAATGAACAAAACGAAAAAAATACCATTAATTGATTCCCAGCACAATATTTATAAAAACCGCCATCAATATTTTTAGTTTTGAAACTTTCTCTCTAATTAAAAAGTGGTCATAGTTCAAAGCTCACATAGTGAATCTACGCTACGCAAGCTTATTAATCACTGAGAGACCAATGATCAGTCCAAAAAAATCTTAACTGCGTTTATTTATGTTTGAAATAGTAAAAATTGTTCACATATTTTAAACATTCTCTTTAAGAAGAAACCACGCCATCAAATCATTTATCTCAATAATAACAAATTGATTATTACTATTTCAAGGGACGATAAATATATATGGCGTAAAAGTGGTGACGCGCGGCAGTATGTAAAAATAAACATTCATCGACTGGTAAATGAATGGTGACTGGTAACCGACCGCGGCACGGCGGTTGGTCGACGCCCATAGCTCGAACTGTACAGTTTGTGATCGATTCAATTAACGGGTTACGAGGACCCGATCACTTTCGATATCATTTACGAATGATTGCAATCACGAAATTCGATTGATTTGCCCATGCCTAGTTGATAGGAGAACCGGCGATGTGCCACGTAATATCGATAAAAATATAAATCACGTATTGAGTTTTGTTACAAAATAAATATTATTGTTAACAATCGATAAGATTATAATTTATTTTTGAAACTGCATAAATTTACAGTAGACACAAATTGAATAAAGCCTTGAATCAAAGATACGTTGAAGATAAAATTTCCAGTGACTTTAAATTGTAATATGTATGTGTCAATTCTAATATCGCATCATATAAGAACCAGATAACGTGACAAACCGCATAGTATTCTATTGAGCTTTGATATTTTGAAATTAGTTTTTTTTTTCTTTTTCCTGTGCTGCGGAACATTTTGAGGATGAATATCCCGAAAGTTAAAGTTGAATCGGTAACGTTTTGACTAAATCATTACACGCATGAAATAGAATTGAGAAGAGGAATAAATTATAAACTTCTTTCAAATATTTAATTATAATTTTTTTCAAGCGTACAAAGGTAACTTAGGGATAAAAAAATATGTGAATTGTGAAATGTTAATGTATAAAATGTCGGAATATCACAACAACAGAACTCTAGTTATTATTAAAACTTTATTACTCGCAAAACAATTCTCAAATGCGTGAACAGGAAGCGCTGCTGTATGACTCGATTAAACGTTCTTTGGGGACAAGTTTTATAAAGTGCCATTGTTAAAATATTGCACGAGGGGGATTCATTTCCATCCACACGTATTTATTAATGTCAATAAAATTACAATTGCAGATTTACTATGACGTTTTGTTGTGAATTGACGATCGTTCTGGTAATTCTATGGTTACATTTATGTATATTGTTATAGTTTAAATTAAATATTTTAAATTAAAACAGACGTAGTGTATTATATATATATATATATATATATATATATAAGTGCAAATGCAAGTACTAAAATCATTTATCTTCATGCAGGTAGCGTAAATGTGAGATTCGGTGTATAAATATAAAAATACACCGAGTCTCGCATTATACAGGTCTACAATGGTTTCCCTTTTTAGATTTGATGACTGATTTTTATAGATTTTGAAGCGCTAATTACGGGAAAAATGGTAAAAAAATTCAACCACGTCAGGATTTTTAGTTATTTAGCATAGTTCTTTTCCCAAAGTACCATCTCGAGAACCGATATTTTATTTTAATTGTTTCTTATTGAACAAAAAACTGAATGGTTGCAATAGACAAGAACGAATAAGTTCACATAAATAGTTAGTTAAATATAACAAAATTAACTAAGTGACATATCTTTATTATTGGAAAAACGGTGGTTGTTTAGGTCATTTACTAAAGACTTTAACCGTAGTTAACTTAATCGTCAAAAGAGGGTTAATGAGATTAATAGATTGTTTTAGTATAAATAGCAACAAAATTGTTTTTACAAAAACAGTGCTTCCATGCAATTCGTAACTGCTAACAAAACAGCAGCATAACATTACCGAATTCATAAGTAACGTTTATAACATTTATTTCGGCCTAGCAATTGCTAACCAAGACAAACAGTGGGTCCCACATAAAGTTTGTACGACATGTGTTCGTAAACTTCGAAATTGGTCAAAAAGGCAGAACAATACCTTTGATTTAAAATCGCTTATTTTATGGAGAAAATCTCAGACTCACAGCTAAGGCTGTTATTTTTGGTGTTGCAAGAGTACAAGCCACAATGCTAAAACAAAAAAGGACTTGGTATATCCAACCGTGCAATCGGTAACTGTAGGAATACCTGTAGGAGTAGATGTAGGAATTGAATTAAGTAGTTGCTATAGGGCAGAAGGAAATGAGGCTCTTGTGTTTCTAGTTACACAATCTGGAAATCAAGCTTTAAGTTCAACAAGAAAAAAAATTATAGTTAAGGTTTTAAATCATGTTGTATCCACGAACATATTTAATTGCATTGTTTTCTAGCAATATGGAGATTTTTTTAAGCAATTTTGTAACCGCTTTAACGCAAAAGATAACGGAGAAATATGTGTTTATTTATCAAACACCCTAATATTAAATTGACAAAACGCCGGCTCTGCGATGTTAGCACCTCATAGTGCGATTTAATAAAAACAATTATGTCATCTAAAAGGTTAGAAAATGGTCATAAAAGGTCAATTGCTTTCATTAATTAGTTAGTGGTGGAAAAATATGTATTTAGGGGTAAAATTTTTCAAGGTCGTTGGTCCGAAAATTGTCATTAAGAAAATAATTAATAAAATTTTCGTAACCGTAGCGTGCACGTGTTGGGCTTCTTTGAACACTACGGATAGCATATGTATTAGTATATTAGACTTATGTCATGAATTTCAAAAAAATTATTGTGCCATCTAAAAGATCAGAAAGAGCCATAACAGATGACTTAGTAGGTGAGTCATAGAACAATTTTAATTAACGGGTAAATTTTTTCGAGATCTTTCAAAAAGTTAAGCACTTTATCTTTATAAAAAAGAAAAAAAATGCTATGCTCGATAGAAAATCCACCACAGATGATCAATATACTTTCAATAAGAATATAGTGTATGCAAACTTTACAACAATACAATATATTCAGTTTTTACAATAATTGCAAAATAAGTCTATCTATATAGGTATCAAATTTGGCATTACATTTACCTAGTTTTATGGTTTTTTTGTGATCATTGCTATTTGTATCTTATTACTCTCATATTCAATTTTATTATTTCTCGACGCCAGAGAATTTCTCGATCCTAGTCCGTTAATGACCATTAATTATTAATATTGGGACGTTTATAGTACTTCAACTCTATAATAGAAAATCGTTTGGTTGGTAACTTTTATATTTTTTACCTCTCCTTCTACTATTTCTCGACGCCAGAGAATTTCTCGATCCTAGTCCGTTAATGACCATTAATTATTAATATTGGGACGTTTATAGTACTTCAACTCTATAATAGAAAATCGTTTGGTTCGTAACTTTTATATTTTTTACCTCTCCTTCTGTAAATCCACCTATCACTAATTGTAAAACCACTGTACTTGTAATATATGTACTTGTAATAACAAAAAACTGTACTTCATAAACAAAAGTTCAATATTGACCGATCTCTTTTGAGCACCTTTGTGCATTATTGATTTCCTAAAAAAACGTTGTTATTGATTTTTTGATTGTCTGTGCTGTGTTCAGCGAATAACGCAAAATAATGCTTTTATAGATTCTGTGACAATTGGTCTTGTGTTCAGTAAATAATGCTTATATCGTTTCTGCGGCTATGTGTGCCGTATTCAGTAAATGACGTGAAACAAAGCTTCTATTGATTCTGTGACAATCAGTGACGTGTTCAATGAACAACTCAAAATAATATCTCTATTGACTCTGAAAATAAGTGCTGTTTTAGTGAACAGAACTCTAAAAGACAAATTGGTTGTATATAACACAAGAAAACGTATGCGGGTCTCTAACTTGGGTCTACTTGACGAGTGTCTGTTAATTTTAAAACAGTATTTAGTTCGATTAACGAATGGTCGAAAACCTCTTCCTGGATCATCACAACCTATAGGAGTAGAAACAAAATAAGCTATTCTCAGGTAAGTAGTGCACTCGAAATGTTTACAGCGAGAATAAAGAGATAAACAACAAAAATGAACAACACTGCAGCTCGACTCTTAAAACGAAACAAAATTGGTTCAAGTCGCATGTGACAACTCAAGGGCATTAATGCTCTTTCACTGGTATTCAATGAACAAAATATCAAAATATATATTGAAAATGAAATCTACGAATCACCATATAAAATGCGTCCACCGATTGCAATGTTCATTATATTAGATATTGCTCATTTTATTAAGATGATAACTAATTAGCAATCAGTAAAGTCAGTTGAAAATAATATAATTAGGAAATTTTATGTATTTTGCTTTACGTTGCTAATTGATGCCCAAGATAGAAAAGAATTTGAAATCAGTTTAGAAAATATTTTTGTAGTTTGCAACAATGAATATCCGTTTTACGAAACGGAAAGAGCGTTATTGGAGTACGGAAAGAATTAAAGTCACCGAGTAATAATCGTACAAACAACTTGAATAATGATGAGAAATCAACAATTTGTGAAAAAACCAAGGAAATCGTCCATAATATTGGAAATAATCAAGAACCTGGCTTTATTATTCAAAAATGGATAAATAACATTAAATTATCTACTGAGGAAATAGATGAAAGAGGTGTTGAGAAAAATAGTTTTTTCAATAAGCATTTCATAGAACATTTTGTGAAATTAATAGCAAATGAATTTACGTGATGGTCTACAACATGCTTACCTGGAAAAGTTGAACATGCTACAACAAGTCACGTTGAAAGCTATTTCAATGACAAAGAACACCGTGTGTTACCAGAATATAAAAATTCAATTCGTGTAGACAATTTTTCAAAAATAGGATATAAAGATCTCCAAGGTAGATCTGCACTGTTGAACTCCAATTCTTTAAACTAATTTCAGAATAAAAGACAAAACTTAATATAAGAGAGTTCAGAAGTTTCTCCAACGTTCTTCCGATGTGTTCATAAATGAAGATGCTAATTTATATGATGATTAGCAAAATAAAAAAATAAAAGAAATGAATGATTTCACAAAACTGAAGAGTCAGTTGAAGATTACAACAAAAGAAATGCCGAATAAAAACACACAGAAAAACTAGGGTCCTATTTTCAGGATCAGTCTAGCATTTTGTTTATTAATAAAAACGCAGAATCACAAATAATATAAAAAAATGAGTGTTCTCGAAAATAGAAATTCACTTCGGCTCACCTTAATTAATAATGTTCATTATTATATTCAAAATACTTGTCCATTCGATTCAATCGTCAAATTTTATCAACCACGGCTGTCAATGACCCATCTTACTACGCTTTTGTAGAGCTTGGTCGAGCAAATGTCATGATATTCGTTATTAATTTCATAAAGACGATTAAAATGTTAATCCATTTAGACATATAAAGAAAGAGCGAGATTAATAGTCAACACATTCCCAAAAAAAAAATAATAATAAAAGGTTCAACAGAATGGAAATGTTTATTTTTTCCACGGTCAGTGAATATAATTTCAGCGCCTGCTGAAATTTTGTCAAGATACTTTCACGACATACCGAGTGGATTTGATAATAATTATTATGATCATTATGGCCATTATATTAAAAACATTCCCATAATATGGTCAAGGGAACAAATATAATTTTGTGAAGAAGGGTATCGAGCCCTTGAAAAATATTTACAGCCAATAATATCTCAACAAACATGCTTTCGCTGTGAGAGAATTTGCTATGTTAACCGTACATACAATCATCATATTTATGATGAACTTAAATTAAGATTAAAATTTAATTATAGTGCATTTAGGTTAATTACACATCTTCAAATAATATTGGCATATACATTTTTATCTTTATTTTAAGTGACGATGTTACTAATCACATTTTTGTGAGGAAATATGCAGCTGTAAAGAACCAAAAAAAAAAGAAAAAGAATGGAAGAGTAATAAATCTATGAAATTTTAGAAATATGTAAGAAAAACAGATTCAAACGCTAATGTTAATAAAATGTTTATAAATTAAATACATTTTGTTTGGCAGAGATATTGTAGAATACCTTCTTATCTTATACCCTGAAGTCCTACACATGTACCTCGACCGTGATGTAGTTTTTTTTGTTATTCATTATTTAAAATAAGAAGGGTTAAAAATATGGAGCCCATACCGTCATAATAATAAGTATTTGCACAGCGTCTAATTAATAATGAAGATGTTAAATTAACGATAATTTTAATGGGCCCGAAGTATGCGCGTTGCGGTCATCATAAATTTATTGATTATTTTTTGAATGAAACTATAGTGACTAATTATATATTACAGCTGACCAATTACCAGTGGATGATTTCTTATCGAGCATAGCTTTTTTTAATTTTTTTAAAGATACGGTGATTTCGAAAAAGTTTAACCGTTAATAATTTTTTTTCTTTTACTGACCTAATAATTAGAGTAACTAATCTTTTGTGGCTCATCTTTGATTTTTTAGATGGCGTAATTTTTTTATGGAATTTATAACACAAATATAATACATTAATACATGTTAGAGGGTTCACAAAGCTGTATGCGTGCGACCTATGATTATGAAAACTTCATTAATTATTTTCTTAATGAAAATTTTCCGACCAATTTTTTTATTTTGACTGATCAATTATCGGCACTTCAATTCCGATCGGATACAGTAATTTATTTTCAACAAGACGAGGTGTTAACATTTGACCTTGACCTTGAACCAAAGACCTTGAAAAACTTTACCAGTTAATAAACATTTTTCTATCGCTGACCAATTAATGGAACCAATTGAACTTTTATGACCATTTTCTGACCTTTTAGAAAGCATAGTTGTTTTTATTAAATTCTCACTACGAGGTGCTAAGCCGCGGAGCCTAAAACGTCAACCACTTAATAAATATGTATGATTTTCCGTGCAATAAATTAAATATTTCCTGATATTTTATCAATGTAACTTATTGTGCACAACTAGAACTAATTGTTTTTCGGTCAATACGAACCTTAGATGAGGAAACGATAAGAAAGTTATTTGAAAATCTGGTACACCTTGGACATTGGCAATTCTTTAGTGTTACATGTAATTCAATCCCGTTATTGTATCAATTTCATTCATCTATTATTTATTTCTATTTCAGGACTTACATGCATAGGAACATATTATCAGTTTGTTGTGTTAAAATATTAATCTGCAATATTTTTGCATCCGTAAATAAAATAATTTAAAATTGACTTTTTCTTGATAAAAAACCAAAATGAAAAATATCAACTAATATATATTATTACGCTGTTTTAGTTCGATATTGTGGTAAATGGTCGATAAATGTGTAAATTAAAACAACATTTTAGAATATTTGTTGCGAGCAGAATAAGTATATGTGAGTCAAGTGAGTGGAATAAAGACGCATTCATCACCTCCACTATGATTTTGGCCAGAGGTAGGGCATGCGCCACAATGTAATTGGCGTCTTTGAAATTCATTTCGTTTAAATTGGCGACATGTGGTTTTCATATAGTTCCTAGAATATAACGTTTTTATCTTGTTTTATGTTCTGTGTCTATACGCAACGATATTGACTTACGGGTAACGTTAGGAAAGTGTTACACAACGATGAAAACTACGAAATTCAAAGTTTCACTTAAAATAGGCCCCAAAAAAATAAGAATACATTCCCATTTTCGTATACATTTTTTATGCTTAAATTTGAAGAGAGAACAACCTATAGGTAAATACAGATGTATTTGGTGATATTTGGTTTAATTTTTAATATGCCCTTTTATTAATTTTTACAACTTTAAAAATATTTTCTACAAAACGTTATGTTCAAATAAATTCAGAAGATATAATCAAATAAGTACTGGTCGATTTGAAATGGAAAATTAGGAAGAGCTTCTCAAGTTCCTCTATTTTTTAACCGTTTAAACAAGGATGTAGACAGAAGTATTAAAAAATTTTACATGCTTACAATAAACACTTGTTGGCGGGTGTATTGTCAATGCTATTCAGAAAGTGTATTAAGAATTTTGTGTATTTCCTACTGTCATATTGGTTAAAACTAATAGAAGAAATGCACTGTAATAGGTTCACGCCAGGTCAGTGGTTGTGACGCGAATACGAAATCGAAGTATGAAGTAAATTCTTTGATTTTG
Source organism: Druceiella hillmani (assembly GCA_039881145.1). NCBI lineage: Eukaryota > Metazoa > Arthropoda > Insecta > Lepidoptera > Hepialidae > Druceiella > Druceiella hillmani. Next base: position 2,246,486 of record JAYKKI010000140.1, on the reverse strand, counting down.
TAATTGACGTAAATCTTTCGGTATTCTAAATCTTCCGTTTCGAAATATTATTTCATGCTACGTTGCTTTTAACACAGACTTGAGATATGATGGCAGTAAAACTACTAGCGATATTATTTTCATTTGACACCGTCTCTTTTTGAGCAACTTGATAAAAGTAAATGTCATAACGTTTTTAAAAAAAAGTTTATTTCATTTAACGATGATATCTGTGTAAAATATAGAAAGATTTTAATTTAATTAACGTATTTTTTGTTTTTAAAGCTTTTACTCATGTTATCGTGTTGTGAACATAGATTTAGAGACATGATGGCAATAAGGCTGACAGCGATATTATTTCCATTTGCTACCGCAATTTTTTGATCTAGTCCATAAAAGGTAATTTTGTAACCTCAAAAAGTTTGGAAACGTTTTTGTTTTTCGTTCTTGATAATATCAAAGTAAAATATTAAAAATTTTAGATGAAAGTCATTTATCACCTTAGTTTGTCCATTTCGTGGATCGAAGAAATACGTAGATCTATTCGATCATATCTGGATAGATCTTGGCTGTCGTGGTCTTATTTTCGATCCGCTTAATAAAATGTCCAGGTTATTATGTTTTCATATAAGCTTTTTTGTTTCTCTTTAATTATTAGATCCGCATAAAATATAGACATAATTTAGGGGGCACTTTTACCTTTTTTTATTACTAGTGTTGATTCGTTTGATCATACTCGGATCTTAGCAAATAATGTTAAAATCTATTCCTCCAAACAAAGGATAATTCCATAATAGTACAAGACGTAAGTATTAAATGAACATGATATTTATTTATAGTTATTTAAATAACGTATCGATTGCTTTTATTGTCAATTATTTTAATTTTACATTCATCGTATTATTTTCTTGTCGAGTTTCTCACACAGCCGTTTTTTTACTTTCTACCTGCGGTATTTAGAAACAATTTGAAACATAAAATTAAATGTGTCGAGTTTCTCACACAGCCGTTTTTTTACTTTCTATCTGCGGTATTTAGAAACAATTTGAAATATAAAACTAATGTGTCGAGTTTCTCACACAGCCGTTTTTTTTACTTTCTACCTGCGGTATTTAGAAACAATTTGAAATATAAAACTAATGTGTCGAGTTTCTCACACAGCCGTTTTTTTACTTTCTACCTGCGGTATTTAGAAACAATTTGAAACGTAAAACTAATGTGTCGAGTTTCTCACACAGCCGTTTTTTTACTTTCTACTTGCGGTATTTAGAAACAATTTGAAACATAAAACTAATGTGTCGAGTTTCTCCTGGGAAATACGTATAGCGAATAAAATGAATATTTTCAATACCCATAAATAAATCAATTATTATTGTAAGCATCGATTGGTTATTCAGGCGCTGTGAGCCAACTGCTCTTTCGTGTGTCCTGGAGATCGATCCCCAGCTCTGAACTCTTTCACCTTCCCGCAGCTCATACCGATACCGGTATCCGCTCGCCACTAGGCAGGCGATGATTTTATGATGATTACGATAAACTGTTCCATTCTATCAACATATTCTCTAGGTCGTCATCCCAGTACGAGCTGTCCATTTCTAGAATATTGCTTAGGGGTCAATCCCTTAATAATGAAATGAATATCCTCGTTATTTTTAATATTCCGTTTTCGGTCTTAAATTATTTCTATGATTTTGTATATCGTTATTATAATTATTATCATTTTTATTCAACATGCACAACTTCCTTTATAATTATTATGTAAATTATTATTAATGCTATTCAACTATGTTCCCATTTTATGTTATTCAATTATTTTTATATCTATTTTTAATATTCTTATATTCTTGTTGTTAACTTATAACTATTATTTTGTACAGCATTATTATTACCACCTTTTCAGTATATTTTTCGTATGTATCAATAGTCGATGTAGATTAGCAGAGTGTATAATGTAATATAGAGATGGAAGAGAGACAAGAGAAGGCGTGGCATGCGCGGCACAGACTTGACCCGAGTATCCTATACTGTTCTCTGTGCGATGACGTGTATATATATATATATATATATATATATATATATATATATATATATATATATATATATATACTTTAATCGTAGAATAAATACGATAAGTAATAGTGTACCGTTGTTTATAGGTCATTAGTGCCTAAAAATGCGTTTGTGCCATAACTATACACAAAAATAAAAGTCAGCAAATGAATGTAACGAATTGTAGAACTTCCTGTAATTGACAAATTAATTTAAATACATTTTGTTTAATTTTAAATAAAAAAGTTATCGGCGACGTCGTTGCATGGGTACGCGTCATTAGTGCGGGACACTAGATGTCATGATCGCATAAGTATCGATAATATGAATATTTTGCAGACTGTCATCTTAATGAGATAAAAGTTTGAAACTTTAAAGCAGTTGAATTTACATAATAATTATACAGTATAATACTGATGTGAAAATAAACGACTGATACATTTTTCATTAATGTCATAAGATAGATTAAAAAGCAAAATAAAAATAATTAATGACAAAAGTTTAAAGTATATATTGCTTGTTTAACATACAGATTGTCGGTAAGGAGTGGACCGATGAAACGTCGGTAATAGAGGGGGTTATTATACACACGAAACAATAATATAAATTTTATTATCCTAGGCCTAATAGTTTTAGAGATATGATTTTTTTTAATTTCATTTTAATTTTTGTTACTGCGCATGAAAAAAAAATTTATTAGGTATTATTACTTTTTCTACTTTTTATAGTCCAAGATCTTTAAGAGAACATTTGTTTTCTCAATTAAAATGTTATTTATTCGTTATTATTGGTAATATACAAATTATAAGCATATGCATTTTTTCCATTGCAAAACATGAAAAGTGATTTTTGAACAATGCTAGTGTAAAAAAATGTATAGCAATCTTATGGAATTTTATTTTAAAAACACCTACAATTCACACAGATTCCAAAAAGGTAACATTGTAACACAATTAATTCTGTCAGTATTCGAAAAATACCTGTTTTATTGAATTAACTCTGCAATCGCAGAAATGCGTACGATCAAAGCAGCCGCTTATCTGAATTTTTCCCTATCTCTTTCTCACTCATATAATCTTTTTATTGTTCTCGGCCGTAAAGTCTCTTTACTCCTTAACTGAACAACTTTGCTTCTTTAGTAACTTGCTTATCGCTCGGAGCTAACAACGTGTTTTTTTGCGGTTTTTTCCCTACCACTGTTTTTATTTGTTGACCTGCGCTTGAATTGGAACTTGTTTGTGCTTGTGATTTGGATATTGTTTAACCGACTACGTTGCAAAATGCCTCAGACCTACACTACTCGTGAATATGCAGAAATGTATTTCATTTATGGGCTATGTCGTCGCCGTGGTGTGTTGGGTTGATCACAAGGCATACGGCCTTTGACGATGCGATGCACCGCGGCGACCCGGGTTCGATTCCCGGCCGTTCGTCGAACGGGGCTGGACTGGTGTTGTGGTTAGCTGTAAGAGATTGCTCTTGTAGCAGTAAGTCCGCCATATGTATAAATTAAGATACATTAAAGTAGATAAATAAATAAAAATAAATAAATAAATATGTGTTCGGAATGCTTGGCAAGCCGCAGGTACGTATTGCGAGCGCTATCCTAATCGCGATAGCTATCCCGACCACAGAATTATTCTTCGTGTGAATAACGCATATTTAGAGGGTCGAATTCCTGGAAATATATTTCCTGAAGGAAGATCTAGAATGTTGATGAGCGTCAAGTGCTGGCCGAAGAGGAAGAAGCTCGTCCTACTAGTATCGACGTACTGGTGTTGCAAGAAGTACAGTACACAGCATTTTAAGAAGAAATCATTTGTAGCATATACTACGAGTGCAAGCACTGCTACCTCTTAACTATCAACGACGAATAGATTCCTGTCGGGAGATGCTGGTCGATGTAGGCAAGATCCGCTTTTCTAAATTCAATCTGATGGAGCAATGAATTATGTTTTAAAAGAATGGGAATATTTAATATGCACAATTTACAACAATGGGCCGTCGAGAATCCCCGCATAGTCAGCCAAGATAGATTTCAATATCAATTCCGAGTCAATTTGTGGGCTGGAATCGTAGCTGGCAAAATTATCGATCCATTTGAACTCCCAGGAGTTCATTTGAACTCCGAGACTTAATGGAGTTCGTTATCTACGGTTTTTAAGAGACGAACTTGGAAATCTGTTGAATGAAATACCACAAGATGTATGTGACAGGATGTGGCTACAGCACGATGGTACACCGGTCCAAATTTTTGTTGTACACCGGTCCAATTTCGCGACAAGTAACTGAATACCCAAATCAATGGATAGGATGTGGTGGTACAATTGCATGGCCACCACGTTCGCCAGACCTCAATCCATTGGACTATTTCCTATGAGAATATTTCAAGGAGGCGGTCTTTAAGATTACTAACGATAATGAATAACAATTAAGGCAAAATTACACCATGTTTCTGAAGTGGTAAAAATAACGAAAGCTCCACTCTTTACGGGACAGTCCTGTATAGAATAATAAGACTATAAATCGTGTTATATCATCGAATATATTTGATTTAATCGCTTCCTATCTGTATGAAGGTCTTTATTATCTGTTTGATTTCTGTCTGTATGAAGATCTATCTTTCCTTTCAGTAATATTGTAACCGATTAAGTGAAACCCATAGTTTGAGAAGTAGATTAATGTTCGTTTATATTATTTAACAAAACACTTTAATACCAAATTGACAAAACGCCAATTACTTCATAAATATATATTGTTGCTTGGGCAGTTAGTTAAATAATTTTGAATTATTTTATCAAAAAAATCGACGAGTACTAATTCCTTTGGTTAATGAGTAAAGTGCAATTAGGACTTTTTAGACATTTTAAATGTGAGCATCCGATACCGATACGATATGAGGTGGAAAGATGTGGTGAAGAATAAAATACTTTATTAAAACTCTTAAAAATTTTACGATAAATTCGTAGTTTTCTGAGTATATATAGTTACTAGTCAATCGCGAGCAAACGGTGCATGGATGCCGTTCTTTTTACTGTGAAAAGTATATCCCATCAAAACAGTCAGTAATGTCATAAAAAGGCTAGCCGTAAAAAGTGCAGAGATAAAAGAAGTCAAATTTGTCCAGAGTTTTGTTAGAAAAATGTAGACGAGTAAGTTAGAGTTTTGTCCACAATTAAATGAAACTACATGATGTAGTATTATTTCTACTTTCTTTAAGTTCTTTACCACGAGTTTACACAGTTTACACAAAGATCTCTGCTATCAGCCCACCTGAAGATGTTGTAATACAACGAAACCTAGGTCGTGTTAAAGAAAGTATAAATAATACTACATCACGTAATTTCATTTAATTGTGAATAATGAATTTTCACAAAATTAACGCCAAATATGTCCAATATTAGAGTTTTGTATTTTTATTTATATAATATTATACAACAAACTTGGCCGTGATAAATTCTTATCTGTCTATTGTCTTATCATATGATGAGATCTATAAAATCTAATCATATGATGAGATCTATGAAACCATTATTGTCGTTTATTTCATCTTTTTTATTTTTTTTATGTGTCATAAATAAGCCATAAGTAAAACTTGTTTTTTTTGCTAAAATTTAGTCCAAGAATGATTTTGAGGAATTCCTGTTGATTACAAATTATTTTAGAAGTTTAAGAATTGGATATTTTCATTCCACCGATTATCATGGTGAAGTTGGCCAACTGTGTTGTTTTTGTTGAGGTTACAAAAAGTCACAATAGCCAGAATTTGTAAAAAGTTTTTCTCTAATTTACAAATCTTACGAAATTTAAGCCAAAAAAGACCTTATTTAAAATCTGAAGCTACATTCAGTGTTTGTCGAACAGATGCGACACAGAAATAATCTATCCAAAAGACGCGAACATGTGGAATCGGTTCTAAATGCGATCACTTGGAGAGCGTCCAAGAGCGTCCAAGACGTGGAAGTGACTTGTAAACGTACTAAACGTCGATAAAGGTCGGGGCAATGTTTAACGACTGAATATATAGCGGTAATGCTAAGGACGTTGGCGACGGAGTACGGCGTATTACGTATTTGTTTTGTGTAAATAGTAAAATAAGTTACGAAGATAATATAAACGTATAATAGACCTTATTTAAACGGAGAAAAAATAAACATTTATTTAAAAAAAAGTATGTTTGTAAATATCATGGAAATTAATGGACTACTTTAAATGAATTTCTTTATGTAATGAAAAAAAAACTCACGTGCTTTTGTATAACATAATGATAGTACGACGTATACAGGAACAAGAACAGGAACAGTACGACGTATATTTCGTAAAATACAGGAAGTATTTTTCCTTATAACGTATTTTGACGAAACTGATTCATTTCATCATTTTGAAAGTAAAATATTTTTGGTGAACGTGGTAAAATCCAATCGTTTCCGAATTAATAATCCCCAAAATTTGAAATTAAAAAAAGTTCAGTGTTTATCATAAATTCTCTTCAATATATTTCTTACGTCAAATCCTACTTCCGAACCGTACTTCCGTTCTGCTTCCAGGAAAATAAAATTCTAAGAACTTGCCAAATTAAATAAAAACAGTTAATGAAAAGCGTTGACATGGCCATTTTCTCATAATTTTCATTACAGGTGTGATTCGTCAACTTCTAAATTCAAATATATATATATATATATATATATATATACACACATACATATATATACATATATATATATATATATATATATATATATATATATATATATATGACAAGTTATTATATTACTATTCCTTCATTAAAACTGAAATAAAGAAAATTAAACATTTTAATACTTAAAATTAAGTTAAATATGTACAATTTTTTTTGTAATAAAGGAAAAAATTTATAGATTTTATCGGTCGATTTATCTCCCTCGATTATATTATAAATATTTTCCAAACGTTAAAAACAACCATTTTGTTATTGTTAGATATTGTAGAGATCTTACAGAAATTGATTTCATAAATACCTTATTTAATGATGCCGTGAGTAAATAAGTAACGAATGCAGTTTTGATATAAGGATATTTATGAAATGATTTATTTTTCGTCGTTGCTCTAATTCATTCATAAATCATAAGTATCTCTATATGGGGTTAAATCGAGTTATATGAGGGTAATTGTATGATAAGTATCTTTGTATGAGGATACTTATGATTTATTTTTCGTCGTTACTCTAATTCATTCATAAATCATAAGTATCTCTATATGGGGTTAAATCGAGTTATATGAGGGTAATTGTATGACAAGTATCTTTGTATGAGGATACTTATGATTTATTTTTCGTCATTACTCTAATTCATAATAAGTATCACCATATGGGATTAAATCAAGTTATATGAGGAAAATTATATCATAATTATCTCCGTATGAGGATACTTATGAGTTATTTTTCGTCATTATTTTAATTAGTTACTCAATAACTTTTTCTCAGGTAAAGTCGGCTGCAACTCTTTGTCGGCAAGGTTAGCTTTCTGCCACGCTTCGTAAAGTTAGTCGATGACTAAATTTACCTGGTTACGGTATCGGGATTATTTCCATATTTGATATCCTCGTCACAAAACATCTATCGTTTTATATCTCTCAACGGTGAACCAATATTCTGCGGCACTCCTAATATCTTTCAACTCTTTTTGGAAGCACTTTCTGGAGGGGCTCTTTCTGGAAGTGGCGTCAAGAGAATACGATTATGGGGTTTCCTGTCTATTTGCATAGTTTACTATGTATATCAATATTTCCATAATGCATTAGTGAAAAATAACTGGTGGTTATTTTTCCCGTGTAGGTTAGTTAAGGTGAGAATAAGTACATCAATTTTACTTCGGTTGGTCTTTCGAACGTGATTCCGTATTTTTTAATTAAATTGCTTTTTTATTTAATATATTCCTAGTAAGTTTAAAATAATTTCGTCAAAAATTTGTTTCTGATTACACAGAAATTCAAAATGTTTAAACGATTACTTGTTCAAAGTATGAAATTTACTTAATCGTTTGAACTTTAAAGATCGTTCTTCGCCCAAACTTGGTGCTTTGTTCGTTTTTTTATGGAAACTTAAATATTCAAGTGTTTTTTAATTGTACATAATGTTATAATGATGTTTAATGTCTAAATACAATGCAGAACTCAACACGTTGATATTTTAATAACGATTTAAATATATTCGACCCATTTTTAAGATAATGATGGAATAAGGTATACAGAGACTAAGTTACATCTTAATTAAGGTTATTAACATTAAAGTGAAATTTTATTCTGAATTGTATTAAATAAATCTTAATTCAATTAATCGAAGTCGCAAATGCGACAATTTGCGGGTGGCAATTTATATATATCCATCGTATCTTCGATAACTTATTAGCGAAGAATGAAATAAACACTCTGTTGTTAACTTGTCAAGAGTTTCAGAATTATTATTTATTACTTTATATTATTCGTACACAAAGCTCATTTAATCTGTGTCTTTAGGGAGAATAATATTTTGATATCTAGAAATTAATGTTTGATATTTAAACAAATGGCATAGCGTGGGGGGAGGGGTTAGGGGTAAGGGCCAGGTTGGGGCATGGCTCCAGGCGGCGCATAAAAGTGGGTGGCGAGGGTCGCAATTGTTTAAATACAAAATTAGAAAATCCTTCTTCAAATCGCGCTCCTGCTGACCCTAGCCCGACAGAGGGCGGCGGCGTGGCGCGGTGAGCGCGGGCGGGTTGCGGTCGAGAGCTGCCGAAGTGCAGCGCCCGCCGAGCTGAGCTTTCCCGAACGAAAACAAACGGGCTAACAAGCGAGAGCGAAGGAACTATTTTCTTAAACAGTATTACTCCTTATTTTCATTACGTCAAAACTTATTTCGGAAAGTGTGTCTTTGAACTTCTACACTTATTTACACGAATTATCATACGTAATTCATTATTTTGGTTGATTTGTGATGTCGCAAGTCATAACACACAACACATGTGATTTGATCCGCGAGTGAGAACTTCTCACTCGAGGATCAATTATTAATCTATCCTTAATTTGTTCTTGTAATTTTGTTCTGACTTTAAAAGTTTAGGTAGTGTAGTGTACGAGTAGATAATTTGTTGGCGTTAATATTTACCAATTAATAAATAGTTAGGTATTTGTTTCACACCTACCATCTACTGAGACCTCGTCGAGCAAGGAGTAAAGGTAGACAAATATTTTATGTTTTTTTTTGTTTCAAGGGAATTTTGACAAACATTTCTTTCATTTTTGCAATAGATTAATATCTATTATATAGATAATATAATTATTATTCTATTTTTCATGGTTTTGTTATTTTTTACTTTACGACATATCTAACTAAATATGAAAAGACTAAAAGAAAGGAGAGAATAGTATCTCCTCCTTTCCTAAGATATTAATAGAGAAGAGTTCAAATTTGAGCGAGTACATCTACGGGTTTTCGTAGCTACAACAGACCCAGACTGTAAAAAAGAGCTATTTAAGTGAGGCTCAATGGGTTTATTAAAATATTTTACTGAGTCTAAACTTGACGACGGCTGACCAAACATTGCCATAATGTTGAAATTATGTTTAACAGTTGCCGTTAGTAACGCCAGTTTCGAGAGAAGCTTCTCTAAATTAAAGTTAATTAATAATTATTTAAGATGAACTATATCCACGTTGAGACAAGCAAATTTAGTCATATTGGCAATCGAACATGACGTGGATATTGACATTGATAATTGTATAAAAGATTCTGCTTTGAAAAAATACGAAGAGTAGATTTTTAATCAATTAAAGAATTTAAAGGTGCTTCATTCGACATTTTATTAATTTTCTTGATTAATGATAAAAATTGTGGTGTGGCCAACTAACGGTCGGTCTCGGGCTGCGAAAACCCACGTTATGCCACGTTGGTCAAATATCTTAGTTAGTACCCACGGTAGCCACAATATTAATAGTTTACTTGGGGCTTCGAGCTAAGATACTCCCTAAAGTCTTGAGCAATGTATTGAAATTAAAAGTAAAATCCACCACTGTCAAACATTTTCACTACCTTCGCTTGTTTGTCAAGATGTGAGCTGTCTCGATCTCTGTGAAGATCGATAAAGCAAATTAGAAAGTTTTCAAAATTTATATATTCACTATACATACATATATTGATCTCAGAAAATAAGATATTTTTCTGTGTTTGTGTAGCATCCTAACTGGATGGAGATAGGCGATGACTATAGTTTGACGTTTCATACCAAACTATATAATGACAATTTTCTAATTACTTGTAAAATAAAATAAGTTTCTCAAAGTCTAACACGCAACGGAAAGGGTAGGTAATGTTCGGCCCAATAATAATAGGAGAAAAAAAATTATATTTCAAGCAAAGCACTTCCTACAAAAGCAGGTTCCACAAAAAATCGGAGCGACTCTTGTCGACTCTCGTCGATCCAAGTATTACCATAGAAAATGTACTAACGGAGAATACAAGAGACCATATTAAGGAACATACGCTCTTGACATGTGCATTGACTCGATGGAAAGGCGGTCACCAATTTTGACAGACAGAAGTCGGTAGTTGTCGGCCGCCGACTCATTAACTACAATAGTCGGCCGTCTGCGTTGCGCATTTTAGTTTTTAAGAAATCGCCTATTTATAGCAATAACGAAACAGCACCATATCGAGTTTATATAACCATGGAGGTACTAAGCGAATCTATAATTCTAAATATGTGAATATATAGTGATTTATTTATTTAATATTTTCTAGAACTGTTAATTAAATACATGTAAAAAGCCGCAGAAACCTGAAATAAATTTTGTCTTTGTTTCTAGCCGACATTTTTCAAATTTCTGGAAACTACTCATGGGTGAAATTTAAAGTTTCAAGTTTAAGTGCCCTTTTGAAAGTGAGTTTTGATTTAGTAAGCGAGTGAGTAAGAGCGTTCACTACATATATTTTCGAATTCCGCTCCTTATATACGAAATTAGATAATATCCCGTTATAATATTCTATTTACATCCACAATTCATTAAATATTAATTCAAAAACTTTTATAGAATTACTTCCAACCTGAATATAAAACTTGCGTTTTATATGGACAATCAAGCTATATTCGTTTTAAGAATGCTACGGTCTAGAGTTACAATATATATGATATAATGGATATTTTAGAGTCACAATATATATGATATAATTGATATTTTAAACGTACTTCCATTCAGCTCATAACTGCGCATAATGAGGACATATAAGAGGGAGAACGGTATTATTAAACTTTTGTTCTCATTAAGATGTAGATTATTACTTACACTCCAGTATTCCATACTTGGTCGATATCACTTCAGAAAAGCTCACTGCCAAATTGAAACCGATTGAAATATTTTTTGAAATCGAAATGTTGCTGCTGCTAAAGTCTGCTGAAAGGAAATCGACAAACTTTGCTACTTCCACTGTCCCTTGGGAATTAAGGTTTTTCCTCTCAAGAAAATATTCAAGTTTCGAAAAAAGGCGTGCGTTGACCTTTAGTTGTGGTAGGGAAGAAAAAATAACCAATCTTGATATTCTTCATCACTGTTGGCAATCCTCTATATATGTGTACTGATACACGTCTCGCAACTATGATATAAAGCTGAACGAATTATAGTTGATAACATCGGCTCAGGACCATTACCTTGACTTTTATTGTACTTCCTGCTCATGATTTCCTGTCTCCATCACTAATTTACTGAAAGCCTACATCTATTGAGCGAAACATTTACGATTATCATAAAGATTTATTTTTTTGTTTCAATAACAGTTTAATTCAGAATCTTTTCCTTTTGTGACTTTTTAGTAAACCGATACATATATGACAGCTTCTTTTTAGCTGTCATTCTTTCAGCTCATGAGTTTTTCTTTATTCGAGCTTCTTCATTTAGACGATGTAGTGTGCACAAAGGATTTAATATGATATTAATTACTGCTACTGTTATATGTTTCAGAGTTTTCTATTTTCATTATTACCTATTATTATTCTGTTAAACTTTACTCGCCAGACGTAACTTTCATTCCAACAACGTCCACTGGTCTCGTCCTAGAGATCGAAGTTTTTGGGATGGGCATTCTTGGGATGGGAATTTTCATTACCGCTTCTAGAATTCGAGTTTCCCAGTGTACATGTTGTTTGTTCTTAAGATAACATTTTCTAAAATGATACTGGTTATATTATCATATTGAAAACGCACCTTGTGTTTATTTGTGGATTTCTTTTGCGAATGTAATAAAATTTAATGAGTGACTAATCACGGAAATGTCTTTACAGTAAAATAAGTCCGCTGGCAAGCATCAGTCGATATGGTGAATTTCATAGAAGTTTTCACTAATTATATTGTTAAGAAAAAATTATAATCAGAACAGGCACGAAAAAAAACCAACTCATCTCATTGATTTATAGTAGAATCTTGATTAGTTTCTTTACATAAAGTTAAAATTTTATTTTATTACATAAATAACACTGTGTCATAATTTGATAGGTATATTATAAGGGAATATAAAGTATCTAAGAAATTAATTTAGAAAAAAATTGTAAATGGTAACTCCGGCGCCCGATTGTAAGTGATTTTTACTCCTTAAGTATGATTGTAACACTGTATATAAATATAAATATCAATATCATTAAATGTAAATGGAAAATCCTTTAATACAAAAAATGCTGACTATATAATTATTTTCAAGTAAAACACAAATGAACAAGACCAAATTTATACAATAAATTAAAACATTTAGTAACGTCAGACTAAGAAGGTAAAATTAAAAGAGACTTTTTAATTTTATAGAATAGGAGACACCAAATATTCAAACAATAATGACATTTAATGATTACATCATGCTATAAGCGAACGATAGTAAACTATGTCTGTCACACTCCGTCATTGCGATTACGCCATAAGAAAATGCCAATATGTGTGTTACACTCCGGCATTGCAATTACGCCATGAGATAATTCTAAATAAACATATTGATATCTCAGTTTAGAGATGCGCAGAAATGTTCCGCGCAGGCTTTTTTTAACACTCTGAACTTCATACACTCTGAACTTCTGACTTTACTTCTCATAAAACTTCATACCGGGCGCTACGTATGAAAATCGATTTTTGAGGAGTAAACTCCAAAAAAATTATTTCATTATTTAATAATATAATTCTCTATAATATTTAATCTTCATACATATATTGGATTACGTAGATGACGTCATAGGCAAGGTTAAAAAAGTTGTTACATAGGTTTTATCCCGTGAGGTTTTGCTGCCGAGGATATCGATTTAGTCGTTACTAAAATAAATTTATTAAGTACTAGTAGAACTCGCATTAGGAGGATTAGGAGGATTCTGTTACATATAAACATTTAAGGATAAGTTATATTTTCATTAAACTACCAATAAACATTCATACAATTTTTCACTATATAAATATATTGCGTAGTATAGGTTTCACGGGCGTAAAAATCTTATATTAATGTAAATATTTCAATAACTGTTAAATTTAGAATCACTACTATAGTTTTCTGATAAAATTTATGTTTTCGTCTTCTAGGAATGCTATTTTACAGAAAACTTTTTAGAAACTTCTAAGGACGCTATTTTTTTCATAATTACTTAAGCATTTTTGAACAGAATGTGTAGTGGGTTAGAACATATTTTCATTGACATTTTCAACAATGGCTTTAGAACTATATTATGTAATAATTTGAAGAATTTCATTTTAAGACTATTTTAGATAAAATTTTGAAGAATTTCGTTTTTCCTTTTCAGTCCTACTTTAAAAGGTTCTATCTTAAAAACACAAAGTTTATGGGTACCTTTGGAGTCCCTGGTTACTTATTATATACAAAGACTCCAACATCGGAAAAGTTAGGCTGAAATTATCACTATGTTTAATACAGCAAAATGTAACTTTTTTGGATTTAGAAACTCGTTTAAATAAACATTTCTCAGTTTTATCACAAATTTGAAAAAAAAATATAACTTTTTTAGCAAAAGAAAGTGAATATTGATCCGTGAATAAAATAATCCGTTATTTTTTGAAAGAATAATGTTGTCAAGAATTTACGGTGTACTAAAAGGAATTATGGTGGATTCACATAATTTTGAATATAACATATAATACTGATGATAGCGAAATATCTTTGAACTTAGTAGTAGTGCTTAAGATAAAGAAGTGTCATTATTACCCAAGACACGTAGAATTATTCTAAATAATATTTTAATAAGAACATAGATTCTTTATATTGTTTCGTTAACATTCTTTTACGCTTTTAGCCATCTGGCCCATGTTATGCATGAAGGCAATGTTCATCCAATAAATAAAAAACCTGATATAAGATACCACGGTAAAAAATGTAGGAAAGAACTTTTAGCAATGCTTATTTTAAAATTATGTTTTATATTGGAATATTGAGTTTTTAGGGTTTTGTACTTCAAAAGGAAAAAAGGGACCCTTATGGCATTACTTCGTCGTTCCTCTGTCCCTCTGTTGTAGTCCCTTTTTCTCAGGAACGCGCGGAGATATCAAGTTAAATTTAATATTATATACTTAAGTTTAAGGTTCCTTGGAGCTGTTAAAAATCAAGCTTGTCGGCCAACGCAATCAAGAAGAACCCTAAAAATACGGTCATTTATGCCGCATATTTTGGCACTTGGAAATAAATGAAACCTACTTCCCGTTGATTTAGAATCATGAAATATAGCAGGAAGTAAGGTTTCACGGTCCAAGTAAAGCAAACAATTCGAAAAAAGTGCGCGTTTTTTTGCTTTAATTTTCGGTAGTGCAGGTTTCGGTAAAATCATATGTTATAAACATTCGCGAAAACCTGGTTTGAATGATGATTTTGCATAAAGCATTATGAAGTAGGAGACGATTTATAAAAGAAATAAAAAACCATCACCACATCAGCGAAAGCGTAAATTAGAGAAGTGTTTATTTATTTTACTTGGTATATTTAAACGATACTGCGATCTTGGGCAAAGTATATTATTATTTATTGTAAAAGAATACAAACTAATAAAAACCGAAATTTCTTTAAATACAACAAAAATTTATATATCAAAGACATAATTAATGTTCTAGGCGATATTTTATGAAGACGGCTAGAAAGGCTTGTCATTGTTTACGTCAATGGTTCTTTGTGAACAACGAATGAACCATCAATCTCTTTTAACAAGTTAGGTTTTTATTACTAATCCGCCTTTTTTTTCTTTAATCTGTACTTTGTAACGTGCCAGTTTTATGCTGCGAATTTAGTTACATCACTAGTGTATATATATATATATATATATATATATATATATACAAACTTTACGATCTATATGATTTTCAGCGACTATAGGTTAGACTCGAAGTAGCGAAATATTTATTAATCGAGTCGATTTATTCAACGAGTAGGACGGAAAAGTTCGTGCCTTTTTTTGCGAATTTAAATAATTCGAAAAAGTTTTGTTTTATTTTTTAATATTTAAGAGAAATCTTGTTGGCTCTATTTTTCAGTACGTTTCAGTTGCTTACTAAATAGTTTTAAATTTATTTTCAATGTTGATTTAGAAATGAAACTTTCGATTTGATTAACTTATTATATTTTTCTTAGCTGTTTATCAAAAGTTAGGTAAAAAATATTCAAGAATCGTCACATATCAAATTCGATATTTATCCGTTCCTGATATAATAGAAAATTGTATGAATATACATTAACATTTTTGTAATTTTTGCTAGATTATGTCAGTTATTAAATGCAATTTGTAGATTAGATTACTTTCATTTTATTTCAGCTGTATGTATGGTAGAAATATTTTTGTCTTAGTAAATCCGATCATATTGGAATAATAAAAAAATTCACTGGAAGCGCCAGTCCGAAAGATGGATTTCACAGAACGTGGAGTTTTTAATTCTTCTATCATTGTGTACGAAATTAGCCTATAAAATAATGCAGTCCGCATAATGTTGACATTTTCATATTATACATTGCGCTTAAATTTGATATATAGTTTACGGCGTTTGTCTTTTTTTCAGTAAGGGACGGAAAAAACGTTCTAGGTAAATGTTATAGTATTTTAAAAGCCCAATTTCAATAAAAATTGATGTATACCTGTTGTAAGAAGAGGTTTTGGCGAAAATTTAAACTTTGAGCCACCGTCCGCCACTTCGAAAATATCGGACTAGTCTAGTATGACCTTAATCTAAATCTAGACT
Source organism: Druceiella hillmani (assembly GCA_039881145.1). Classification (NCBI taxonomy): domain Eukaryota; kingdom Metazoa; phylum Arthropoda; class Insecta; order Lepidoptera; family Hepialidae; genus Druceiella; species Druceiella hillmani. Next base: position 2,230,253 of record JAYKKI010000140.1, on the reverse strand, counting down.
TAAATAAAAATTTTACACCAAGTTTCGCCTCCACTAAGTGAAAAGTGTGACCTCAAGTGTGCGTATATATTTCGTTATATTTCATACAAATATATATACTTTTGAATTCTCTTTCACTTTAAGTTTAGGGACTGTGATAAGTGAAAATATAGTAATATCACCCTGACATCCAAAATTTGAGGTCTGAGCAATCGATATACGTATTTCTATATAATTCATCTAGAAACTAAAAAGAAGTATAAACAGTTGTTAAAATAGATACAATTATAACAACATCTACAGAAATTGTTTGGGCAACATTATTGAACAAACGTGTACTGTTTATCAAAATTTCGTTATTCAGTTCAGTGTTAGAAGATTTACCAACTCTCTGCCTTCACGGCCCCAATGGGAGTGTATTGGCTGGCATACATCAATGAGTATCAAAATAAACTAGTACGCTCTCCACTATTCAGTCATAATATGTAGCACGAGACCATTCGCATAAATTTTCTTTCGACGTACTAATATTTTCATCGTTGCATCCACAAACAAAACGATATAAAACAGCGCTAAATTTTCCAGCTGAAAGTAATTAATCAATACGAATTGCTCAAGAGTTAATGATTATTTAAGGCCGTTTCTATTATTGGCTTATATACTAGCGCTCCACGCTTATCGATAAGTCGGCCCAATGGTCGCGAACTAGATATAGATTCACGTCTGTTCCTTCTCACTCAGCGCGCGTCGAAAAAATTTAAATTTAGCGATCCGGAGCGTTTGCGATTCATATATAACGAATGCGGCCAATCAGAACTAGTCATCAGCGCTCCGATTTCAAGTATACCCGTAGAGGTAATTATTTAGTCGGCGTTCACCTGTAACGGAGGGCGGATGTGGTCAACCATCGAATTCACGGACCTCGTCCGAAACCACCTGCTATGCGTCAACGACGTGACGCGCTTGAAATGGAAGGTAGCGGAGTCGCCGCTCGGCGGTAGGGGATTGATCGCCATCGACGATATTCGAGTCGGAGAAATTATTTTCGTCGATCATCCATTACTGATTGGACCACGTGTTGGTAATTTATTGCAGGTCGGTTGTATCGCATGCTGCAGGTTCGTCGATCGATTCTTCAACTGTCCGGAATGCGATATTCGGCTGTGCTCGGAGGACTGTGTGAATTCGTTCGAACATAGAAAAGATTGTAACATCATATCGAAATGGAGCCGGATCGAAAAAAAGGATGAAAGTGACATGATCATCACCAAAGCATTAACAGCGATTCGATCGCTCCGTTTGAGTGAAGAAAATAAAGTATTTCTATCATCGTTGCAGGCTCATGTTCAACCGCAGCATGGAAGTGAAATAGACGAATTGAAATCTGTCCGGAACATACCAAAAACCGATGAAACATTTATGAAGTTAGTCTGTTGCGTGCTGGATGCAAATGCATTCCAAATTGCTACGGAGTATGGCGTGGAAAAGATGAGCCTGCGTGGCTTATACCCAGTCAGTGCCTTGATGAATCACACATGCGTCCCCAATACGAGGCATTCCTTTGAATCCGACGGGAATATGGTTGTACGTGCGGCAAAACTTATCCCGGCCGGTACAGAAATATTGACTTGCTATTCGGGGCTGCTGTGGGGTACACCGGCGCGGCGTCACCACTTGTTTAAAACGAAACATTTTTGGTGCAATTGTGAGCGGTGCAAGGATCCGACAGAGTACGGGACTAACCTATCGTCTCTTAAATGCTTTTCAACTGGATGTCCAGGATTTTTGCTGCCTAAAGATCCTCTGAAGGTGACGACTATATGGATATGCAAGGAATGCCTGGTTAAAGTATCAGCGACACAAGTCGGTGCTATACAAAGCGCTCTAGCTAGCTTGCTGGGAACTCTTAACTTCGAAAATCCTTGTCAGGTTGAGGACTACCTCAACAACCGACTGTCTAAATACATTCCTAAGTCGAATCAGATCTACGTGGATCTTAAATGCCGCCTGGTGTGGGTTGTTGGCGAATCTGAGGGTCATAGGTGGACAGGTAAGTGAAAATATTGGTGTTTACAAATATTAAAACGTTGTTTTTATCAAATTATTTTAATATTCAAATGTATTTCAATATTGTTTCACAGTTTAAATGCATAATGTTATCAAAAGTTTAGATATGTGTATTACGTGACAAATAGTTTAATTAAGTATTCCTAATTTGAAAATATGTCAATCTATGACGTCCAAGGTAATATTAGTTGGGTAAGCTATTAGTAGTAAATTTGACGCCAGGCTATTGTTAATACAGTTAATTATAGAAATAAGACAATATGATCAGTTTAGTTCAAATAACATTGTTAAAAATTTACAATTTGTAATGGAATTATTTCTAGATCTAGCTTGTAATTGTTTAATGAAAACGTAAATTTTATACTAAAAGAAAAATTATGAGGTAAGACAACAATTTTTGGCGACCATGCGCTAGGTTTTAAAGTTTAAGAAATTTTTTTCTGTTTAGTTACTGCATTTCTTATTATTGAAAATATTAACCTTAACATATTTCAAATTTTGAACAATATGTAAGCATACAGTAGTAATTGGTTGTAACGATATCGGTTATAGAAACGTCAGGTTATAAATGTGATAATTATAGGCCCCTGTTGGTTCCATATAATTTATATGCCTTATCTGAAACACCGTTTATTAGAACATTACTCATATTTTAGCAACATCTAAATCAAGCAAGTGTGACTCGACAGAAGTTTTGCGGATGGTAACGACTCTGTCATGTTTTAGAATGATAACGGTAATAATGATTCTGTCATGTTTTTCACTTAGTAGAAATAATACTAACGTCATCCATATATAATACTTTCGATAATGGCTAATTTACGAATATAAGCGTATTTAAAAATAAGTTTAGTAATGTACTATCTCCATTTTATTTCCGTCACACTCTGTTTTATAATGTTATCTGGATATATATATATATATATATACATATATATATATATATATATATATATATATATATATATATATATATCTATGGGGATTGTCATGATTATGATTGTCATCATATATATGAACATTTTATTAAGAAATATATGCTGCATCAGTGATTAAAAAGAGAAAAATTAAAGTATTTTTTCATGTTTAAAGTGACTTCAGCTGAAACAGTACATAGTGTATTATATAATATAAAATAACCTTCGGCCTGACAATGGGGGTAAGCTACCATTCAGGTGCCAATTTATCCTTCAACCTTAAAAGTAAGCATAAAAACCCTTCGCATATTTCTTTTGCGCCGAATAACATCATTTGAAATATAGTATTATTTATTCATATATTATTCAAAAAGAAAGAGAGGCGTCGTGTGTCATCCAGTTGGGACGAAATCCTTTCGCTACATAATATGTATTAAGTAACAGGCACATTGAAATTAGTTAACAATGTTTGAGAGTATTTAAATGAAAAATTAAAATAAATGAATGAAGAAGTCACGATGTTTTTTATATATTTGCGCATTGCTTTTCTTTTTGATTTCATAAATTATATCTCAGTCCTCGATGCCTTAGTTAATTCGCTATTTATATATATATATATATATATATATATATATATATATATATATATATACATATATATATATATACAAAAACGAAGCGATTCGAGAAAAATCTTTTAATTAAACAAAACTTACATAATACGTGAGCAGTATTGTACGATTTAATTTTGATATCAGTTAACATATGTGTAAACTTTTGTCAATATAAATGAAAGATGATATCAAAATTTCAGTTTAAAATAAATCATCCACTCATTTTCATTTTAACACCGATAATTGTGTAACTTTATCATCACCATCCTTCACAATTCATTCTTTATTTATAACAATAACACGAGTTTGAAAACAGTGAAGAGAGGTTATGAGTATTATGGCGCGCACGGATTGCTGAACACACACGCTTAAACGAATACAGCCGATGCGCACGTAACACGTCTATATATAATAATATACGTATACATTGATATACGCTTGTCGATTGTGATATACGTCGGTCGAAATCTCATATTTTTTCGGGCTAGCTTTCATTCTCCAAGTGTGTAACGTGCGTAAGCAATTTCGTTCCAAAAAATGTACGGGTTCTAACTGATTACGGTTAGTGAATAGATATTTTATTATTAGGAATATACTGAATTTCGGGGATAACAACTTTTCCCACGGCACAGCATATATATCTTGGTTCATCACGCCATTTTTTAACAATTATTTAGATCGTGTCCTGTTCCAGTTACCCAATTTTGCATATTTATCTGTTGAGCGCAATTAAATTTTGATTACGCCCTCTAGATTTGAATGACCGTTTTTTTCTGCGAAGTAAGTCGCTGAGAGCGTTCAGCGTAGACTCTCTAATATATATGTGTTCGGTGTAGTAAAGCAGGCGTTCGGTGTAGTAGAGCAAGTCGCTGAGAGCGTTCGATGCTGGATTCACTAGCACAAACCTATGAGATTTTTAAGTTTTGACTGGCAAACCGTTGCGAGCGGTCAATGCTAGTCGCTCCAATCGGACGTATTTTACACGCACAAGACTCAGACGCATTTCTAAAAAGTTCCGATTTCCTTTTAGACATGGTGTCGAAACTTATGAAGTTGTCACTTTTATAAAGATTTAATTTTACTCATTGAAACGAATATTGTCAGGTTTATCAGTGGGTCACCTCTATTTTCAAGTTTTGTGGGTTAATTTTGGGTGGTAAACCTATTTCACGTAGTCGAAGTGAATCTATATCTGTTTTACAATTATTTTATACATCATTTGTATATATATTTTAGTAAAGGGCAACGTTTGCCAGAAGGTCGCACTATCATCATGGTTCAACAAAAGGGATATACCCTTTTGTTTAACCTCCGAATTATATACTATATTTAGGGAGAAAGTCTAGGTTTTGTTACCAATAAAATATTGATATTATTTCTAACAAACAACTTCACAAACATTATCTATTTCTCTTCTTTATATATATATATATATATATATATATATATACATATATATATATATATATATATCTAAATTTTATATGTTTATCGCAAGGTGTAAAGTCAAAGAAGTGAATAACGTTTATAACGTTGAGTAACATTATTACTAGTTACTAAATAATATAATATCCATTGTTATTTATGCTATTTTCTCAGTGTATTAATAGTTTGTTCATTTCATTCTTGTAAAAATATTCCTCTTTGGGCAAGAAAAGCTCGGGTAGTGCTCGACTGATATCTGTTTAATTGTTTAGGGAGAAAAATAGGGTTATTGCGGTTTAGGAATTAAGGCGTGCGATAGTTAAATTTGTTTCGAAATTGTTGAATTTTGATAAAAAGCAGTATCGTGTAAACATTGCTCAGGAGTAGAATAAAGTCGACGATGATTCAACACTGTTAAAATGGGACATGTTACCAGCTGGTAAAGAAACATGGATGTACGTAGATGACATCGAAACTAAGGTCCATTCGTCTCAATGGAAACTACTTGAAGAGTCAAGGCCAAAAATACCTTGTCAAGTACTGCAAACGATCTGCTCACCAAATCAAACGGTCAGATAGAAGAACTACTCAGTTTCATGTCTAAGTTTCATGTCGTTTGCGTGAAGAAATTTATAGAAAATGGAGAAACAACTAACGGCAATTTCACTGTGCATCTACTTACAGTTGTTCACTTGTTCGTGAATTTTTGTTGAAAAAGAAATAGCATTACGATGTCTTAGCTCCCTACGGATCTTTTTCTGTTCCTGAAGTCGAATAAAAAATATGAGAGGAGGACGTTTTGCCGACATTAAGTTGATAAAGACAATTTTTTAAGTAGCTAAATACCGACCGCTAAAATAGTGTTCCAAAAGTGATTCGAAGAGCGGAAAAAACGCTGGCATATATATAAACTCTTTTGCAAAAAAAAAAACGGGCACTTATAGGAATAAACCACACCAGAGTTATTTTATCATTATTCGATGCATTTTATAGGGCGATATGATGAGAATGTTGTTATTTATTATTGAGATATCGGTTTTACCTACTTCAGTCAATAAAAATGCGAATAAATAAAAAAACAATGTAAAGTCCATAGACAAGCGTTTTCATATTGGTACATTAAAAATGGCTAAAGTTTATTTTTGAATATTTTTTATGAATTTAACATAAAATTTAGGGCAGTAACGGGTATGGCCTCCTCTAGCTAAAATTAATGCGCTTAATCTGCTAGGCACGCTTTCGACGACGTTTTTTATCATTTCCTGAGGAATATTCCCATTCAGCGACGATCATATTTTTAAGGACCTGAATGTTTTCTGGAGCTGGATTTACGGCTCTGACGCGTCGTTTGAGATTATCCCATATGTGTTCTATCGGATTGAGGTCGGGACTTCTAGCTGGACAGTCTAACCGACGAATTCCGGGCTCCTGCATATACGCATCAACGTCTCTAATGCGGGTTGGGCATGAGTTATAAGAACTTCTGTTATGTACCTTTGCGCATTAAGTGTGCCATTTTCAATAAAAACTAACTCGGTATGGTCATCTGGGTTAATACCAGCCCGAAACATTACGGAGCCTCCACCGTAAGGGGTGATTTCCTCAAAGTACACTTCTGCAAAGCTTTCTCCAGGTCTTCGTAAGACTCGCCGACGTCGTTGCTCACCATTAATCGATATACGAGCTTCATCGGAGAATAAAACACTATTCCAGTCTTGTTGAGTCCATGACGAAAAAATTTGAGCGAATATTATTTGACGGTCTCCTCGATCGTATATTGACGGTCTCCTTCTGACTTTCCATATGCTTACTCGTGTACCTCTGACGTCCTCGAGATTCTGTTTGAGATCCACGTACCTAATTTGACGATTTCGTAGCGCTTGACTGATTATGAAGCGGTCGTCCCGTGGCTCAGTGCACCGTTTTCTTCCAGAACCGGGCCTTCTACTGACGGAGCCCGTTTCTTGGTATCGTTGCCAGGTCCTTTGGACGGTGGAACGGCTCACATTATATTGCTGAGACACATAACATTGGCTATAGCCTCCTTCAAGCAGCGCAATAATTTTAGCAGATCTTATCGTTTTTTCAACCATAGTGAGAACAGCAAACAGAAGTGAACTAATGCAGCAAACAGCAGAAATTTAATTAAAATTTATTCGTTAAAATAAAAAATGTAACAAATGAAAGAGAACTTAATAAGAGTTGGATTTAATTTACCGCCAAAAAATACGTTTTTGTCAGTGAAAGAGAATTTTCCTTCAAAAAGAATAAATTTCAAATTTAGGACGTTCGTTTTTATGTGCCAGAATACATTATACCTGCCAGTAACAATTACAATTAATACAACTTGTTAATAAATAATATTTTGTTAATAATATGGCAAAATCAAAAGCGCCCGTTTTTTATGCAAGAGTGTAAAAATATATATATATATATATATATATATATATATATATATATATATATATATAGTGCTGTATATACATACACCTTGGGTAGAGTAAGTAAGTTGCTTCTCTACCATTTCAAACAAAGGGATCGAATAAGCTTCTTATATTGCAATGCAAATGTTCTCCGCAAAGCGGCTGTGGCTCCTTTTTATAAAAAGACAGAAAGAAGGACAGAAATTTACACACAAATTGCATATCGAATTTGGGGGTTTTCCAAACGGCTTGTCGTATACTGGAATAAATTGCATAAGCACGGGTACGCTATTTTAATCAGTTGCCTTTAATTTTTTGTTGTTTGAATAAGATATTTCGATTACGACTGTAAAATTGTTCCCGACGCTTATTTAAAGATATGGAGTTATTAACCATATATTTGAGTAAAAGGTTTGATAAATTGTTGCACGTTTATAGAGGAATTAATTAGGTGCATATTCCACAATGAATTTTGTGAACAGATCCTCAATGTTTAACTCCAGAGCCACATCATCATCCAGTCATGATAACAAAACTATTTAATCTTCGAAGAGTGGATCCAGCGACGACGCCCTAGGTGGTTCAACATATGTGCCAAATGGAAAAATTCAGAATACTTCATCAGCTTCTCAAGAAACCTGGCTAAACGGTTAGAAATTCCAATCGTCATCGCTAAAGAAAATATCGTTCAAACAAATGAAAGAAGAATTGGGAAATCAACGATTTGACCTGATCCTTGGATCAGTGAAAATACGACACATTTTAGTTTATAGCGTTTGTAGAATTAAGAAACATGGGTCAGAAACTTTCAGATCTAGTGGAGTTCATAGCAGCAGGTTTCTAAGGCAACCTGTATTTTTTTGAAAATTGAAGGGTTGACCCCTTTAATACGAAAAGAAAGTAGAATGATACTCTACGTTAACAGTATGAAGGTTTTATTTGTTGGCGTGCCTGACGAGAGGCCTGTCACCATTTATATTCTGAAACATAGCGCTACACCACTTCATTTAAGTTTATATATATATATATGTATACATATATATATACATATATATATATATATATATATATATATATATGTATACATATATATATATATATATATACATATATATATATATATGCGGCTAATCAGAAATAAGAGGCTGAGCTGATCATCTTCAGTGCGTCTTGAAAAACTTAAAAATTATATCTAGAACAAATAAACGATCTGTAATCTGTATTTTTTTTAAATATAATGTTTTTATATTAATTTTACCAATCGATTTTTGACGTTCGTGGACTAAGTTAATATTGTTTTAATGTTATATTCGTATAACGAAGATACCAAAAGCTACAGGGTTAATACTCTTCATAAAATTCCACACACATTTGGCAAGTGAAATACACGACAGCTGGCAATGTACCGAGTCGTACGTCAGTGATGAACGATCCGTATGTAATTGGAGATCATATTTGCGAGAAATCGGTCAAGTACGATCAGAATTATACAACGAGTCAGTTTTAGCGTTATTTTATCACACATTGGTATTAAATATCATTATAACTACGTTAATTGAAAAATATTGCAAACTTACTATTTAATAATGATATTGAATAACCAAAGATGTTAGATTTATTGTAAAAAAACTGGATTTACCTTGTTATTTTTTCAAAAGTCAACTCAAAATTGTTCGACAGCCAACTCTTCAAAATTTAAATTGATATTTGTCGAAAGCGGCCTTAAAGAGATTATGTAGTAGAGAGACGTAGATGAGAATATTATAGTCAATCTGTGACTGTCCGTAAATTTCGGATATATTTTCCACAATTAATATCTGTATAGATGGCATTGTTTAGTCATTTTATTAAACAGCAAATATTTATATCGATAACAAATTTTTATTTATAACTTCGTTTATTCTTTATTGTTAATTTGTATTTAATAATAAGCGACTGTCTTTATTAACAGTTTAGGTTAACATAAGTAAATGAATAATGAATTTCTACAAAATTAACGCCAAATATATTCAATATAAGTAAAATTAATTGTGAGCAGTTTTCTGGAGTATAAAGGCTTTCAATAGATTTCCACGATTTATTATGGAATGAATGTGTACTCTTATGCCACTGCATTCGGAGACGGTACCATCTATTTCTTTAGAAATTTATACAGTTACTGAAATACCCTCTGAAATCTACTATAACAATAATTTATATTCTTCAATATCCTTCCGAAAATGGAAACTCTTTTAATTTCTTAGTATCGAAAAGAATTTCACCATTCTTTATAGAACTTTGCCATTTACATATCTTGGCTATGAAACCAACTTGATTTATATATATTTGTTTAATTATTTATTACGATGAAACCCCACGCCAAATTTAAAAATATCCTCAAAGCGTTAGAAATGCATAAGCACAAATGCTTATACATTGACGTACAAACAAAAACTAATAAGACCAAAACCATGCATCAATTCGAATATAAACTCTAACTAGTAATTAATTGCGAATTACCAAGGAACTCCATAACACCATTTCTGAAGTGGCCAATAAAATATTAAGACTGGGCGCAAATCGCAATAATACATTGAAAAATGTGAATGCACGAAACATAAGTTAATGCTAAATATTCCTGTGCATTCTAGGTGTGTGAAATAAACTATGACATCGTCTTCTCATATCACACAGCCAGGAGCCTAAAGCTCTAGTAAACTCTGAATTCACACGTCATTATGGCTATTATAAAATCTAAAGGAGTTAGTAAGGATTATACCTATACGTTTGTGATACAAAAACCAGCAGAGCTTTTTAAATACTTTCTCCTGCCTGAGGATATAAATAGCTTCATAGTAAAGAGACTAGATTACTGCATTCGTTTCAAGAAGTTCGTTATATTATTTATTTTCATTTTATTGTATGAAAGCCTTTCCTTTTATCATTTCTATCTACTTATGTTCTTTTCATTTATGTGTCATTTGTATTGCCCTGGCTTTTTGTACATCATTTGTAATAGTTTTCTTTACTGGCCAGTTATCATATTTTTTAAGTGACCTTGCCTTTCAGGATATTTAAAATATATACAGCAATAAAATCAACACCTTGTTTTTTGTCTTGTGTTTTAAATTCACCATCTTACACATATTTGTTCACGTCCTCGATCTTGCACATATTTATTCACATCCACGATCTTATACATATTTATTAACATACTACAAGTTAACATAATTTGTTATGGTATACCGTGTTTTTGGTAAACCACAATCAAAGTTCGCCGGCCTCGGATATCTGGTTATTATACTAGTTCTGTCTCATTGACCTCATCTGAAAGCAATTTGTAGAATATAAACCAGATACATGTATTGTATGTTGTTCTATATTAGAACTCGTATGTTTATTACGATAACATTCTTTTTAACTCTTAAACATATGCGTCTTAAGAACTCTGCCCTGTAAGCTTTCACCTCTGATTAATTTGTTGTTTCGGATGGTGTTTATCAAAGAGCCGGAACGTGGGAAATGTTTGAGTTGAATGACATTCCGAGGAAACATTTTTGTAATAAAATTACGTATTTTGTGATAAGAGAAGATTTTTGTAATAAAATAAAGTATAGAGCGAAGAAAAATTTTAAAGATTTGGCTTTAAGGAGAAGAAACGAAAATTTCAAGGCTCGCATTTATTGTCAGCGTTAATTTTTAATACAAAATTGAAATAAAAGACGTGAGTCTATCCGATATTAGATAGTAGTTGCTACATCGGTTTGTGTTCGTATAAAATTTTCGATTTCATTAATTCTAGGCTTTGTGAACTTATAAAGTCGGGATATGAATATCAATCGAACTTTCATAGGTCTTTCTTTATTTTGATATGGTAATTTTTCCATTTAAAATCAATTTATATAGTGGTTGCAACCTAGCGCCGTCAAGGTGACGATAGTTCACATTAGATTGGTATTCATCAAATTGGCGCATAGTAGTGTTTTATATACGAGCAACAGTGTGACAAATAAAGTGTTATGACGTGGGATAAGTCAATTAGAAGTTAATTAAAATAAATAAAATTTAATTAAATAATACTTAGTGATACAGGTAATGTAATTTAAAGTTAGTAAACTTAAATTTTGATGTGCTTCGTATGGGGATGTGTTTCCGATAAATTATAGCTGTCTGAAAAATATTATTAATTTTAAAATAATTTGATCTTTCAGAATATATTAAGGTAAAACTCGCTCTACGAAGATCTTTACGCACTTAGCACTTATTTATGAACGTATAAAAATACTTGAAGGCACGTAGTATTTCTATTAAGTATTCATAAATAATGACGTTATTTTTCATTAATTAAATATCGTATATTGCCTAGTATGTCTTTCACATGCGTAATATAAGTTATTTTCATTATTATTTCAGTTTTGATATACAATGTTATTAGAAAGTAAAAGGGCAAATAGAAAGAGAACTTATTGAAATACTGTTTGGAGACTCATATATCTTGAAGAAGGTAGAGTAACAAAACAGATCATCAAACACTGAATTTAATAAATTAATTTTAAGACTCGCATTGCCATGATATCCTACTCGAAATCCCACAAGAAAACATTATACGTTCGCTAATTCGATGTAGGTGAACGTATTAAAAAAATTTGGAACAAGTTACAATCAGCTAATCTAGGTACGAATCGCTTATTTTAATGATATAAATAAAAGCGATGAATTAAAAAAAATGGATATGTCATATAAAACTGCTTTGGTAAAAAATTTTATTCATAATAAATATCTCCATTTTTGTGTTTTGTGAAATTTTATCGCCATTTATACACTAAATAAATATATAAAAGGCCTATCAAATATTACGAGGGTCTCTTACACATTTAGGTACATTTAAGGTACATAGTATTTCTAATTAAACTATTTAGAAAAATATTAATTTTTTACAAAGCAAATATATTGCTTCCTATATCTTTTGACATGCGTAAAATTAAAATATTTATAAAAATGTATAATTCCACCTAGAATAATAAATCATAAATTTACGGATTTGTTTCTTTACTTCTGCTATAAGACCTTTCATTATGTGAACTTTCAAGATTCAAGGTAGTAAAATAAGAATTGACTAGGTACAAAATCTCACTTAATACCGACAGAAACACTTAATTCTATCAACTTTAAAATTGATTTTTAAATCTTTAGTTTATGATTAGTTTTTTTTTAATTGCAAATTACTAATTGGGAATCAATGCATTTTAGCATCAATGATAAGTTATTAACTCAAAAACCTAAAAATTTAAAAAGTTAAAAAGGATTATAAATACAAACATTAATTTAATTATAATTAAAAAATATGCCACCAAAGTTCTTTCTTTCCATGTATTTACGTAATTCTATTACCTCTTTCTGTGCAATTGTAACCCAAATTGAAAGAGTTATGATGACATTGTGACCTACAGTGCGATACTGTAACATATTGTGCCGTACAGCAGCCAGATGGACATACAGAATTATAATGGTTTAATGTTTTGTATTCGGCTACTGAACCCCGAAAACACACTGACGAAACATGTGTTTTTAGCTGAAATGTAATACAAAACCCTACTATGACATATTTCTACGTAGACGACATATCCACACTTGTATAATCGTCAATCATAGTATATGACATATGACAAATACATATTCTATTCATATTCATATTTTGAGATAAATTTTGCCGATTTCGAATGAGATTCTCTTGTTCTAATTCACACTCCGCAACAACGGACATCTCCATTGTGCGCTAGATACGCGTAAATTTTGCTGGGTTTATATATGCGTTAAATATGCGCCGCACCCGATCTGTAGCAAGCCACGACCACATGGCCTTGATGAAACGATGTTAAAAATTTATGTGTAATGTTTTAGATGAGGAAATATATTTTTAGGTATTTATTACTACTAATACTGTTAGTGATTTTTAATTCGTTTATCTTGTATTATTTTATTTAAATGTCATCTGTTTTAATTTCGTTTTGTAAAACACAAAAAAGGTTTGTGGAAAGTATTATTAATTTTTTCTTTTATTTACTACCTTTAATATTTGGTATTAATTTGTATGGAATCTCAAACTATATTTCAATTTAGTAGGTTTTTGATGGAGACTTAAGGTAATATATATATATATATATATATATATATATATATATATATATATATATATATATATATATATATATTATATTATATATATATATATATGACTTAAGGTAATATATATATATATATATATATATATATATATATATATATATATATATATATATATATAATGTAAAACATAATCTTCATCGAAATACATGGCTTAAATTCTTGTCTAGGTAGAAAATATAAGACTATAGATATTTTTATGCTACTACCCTACTACTTAGATATTAAAACGATTTACTTTATTGTTCTTACTGGTGTGAAATATCGATTGTATGGATATATATTTAGCAAAAAAATCAATATTACAAATTTTACCAGGAAATATAAACTGTCTTTTTGAAAGATGGTTGTTAATTCTGTATTAATTTAATCAAGTCCGCGATAAGACCAGCATCACACGAAACAAATCCGGCCATTCAATACGATGGTGTGTATTCATTTGCTATTTTCGACTTGTCTAAATGTCACTAGAATAGGGCTGTACTTATTTAAACATGGTATCGACTTATCGATAGTTAAAATAATATTTGCGTTTTGAAACTTAAATATTAGGATATTGAATATATTTGGCGTTAAATTTGTAGAAATTTATTATTCACGATTGAATGAAACTACGTGATGTAGTATTATTTCTACTTTCTTTAAGTTCTTTACCGCGGCCTAGGTTTCGTTGTATTATATCATCTTCAGTCGGGTTATTAGCAAAGATTGCTAATAGCCCACCTGAAGATGCTAATAATTCACCTGAAGATGTTGTAATACAACGAGACCGTAAAGACTTTAAAGAAAGTAGAAATAATACTACATCACGTAGTTTCATTTAAATGTGAAAGTATTTATTAAGTATTTTTAATACATGACATAATATCCATTAAATATACTCGACATAATATCCATTAAATATTTCTCCTTTTAACATTATTTATACATAGACTTTAGTGTTCTACTTTTTAGTATTTTTAAAATCTGGATATATCTGTGTCTTTGATTCAAAATTTTATACATCTAGTGAATATTTTAAAATTGTTTGTTCAAAACATCTAGGAACCGTTGTCATGTCAGAGATGGATGGATACACGAAATACAATTGCTGAGATTATTTATAGATTTATGGAAGTACTTATAATAAAACTTGTCAAGTACGAATCACGTGGGTTTTGTACACACATAAGCATATTTAAATATTTATGGATGTACAGTATTTCTATTAACCATTTCCAAATATAATATTCTTCATCATGTAAATATTTCACTTAGTATATGTTTCATAGGCACATAAATATGTTAATATTTCAAGAAGAATACAATTTTCCGGTAAACTTTAGGTACATTTCTGGTAAAGTTTTTTTCTTTAATTTTAACTTTAACAGTTTCGGATATAGCGGAGGGATGGGATACAATTTATCTAGGACTGTCTTATATAAAGTTGCGAAATATTTTTTTCGGGATCTTCAAAATTGCTCTTTCAATTGACACCCTACAGGATACAAGCAATTAAAAAAATTTCATATTCATGGTTAAAAATTTAACTGGGCAGGAGGAAGAGAAGGGCAATTGTTTAGAGATTCAAATACTTTGAAGAAGACGCCATATCAAAAAATATTACTACCTTTCCGAAATTTCTTACATCTTCACTTACGGTTTCAAAAATTTTTTAATTGCATTTTTTCGCTCTATCTCCCCTTCACGATATGCTATTAAGAAAATAAGGGTGCTTATTTGTCTGTTCTAAAATCGCAGTATGAATATTTTCAAGTGTTAACTATAGGGTTACTATACGAGTTATATAATTTGGCATAATTACAAAGCATATTAAATACGTTAACATTACGCCAAAGTTTTTACGGTTTTATAATGGTTCATTCTTTTTCATATCGGGGCACGGAATCTTCATTTTCTCACTTCCTATTTCAATATTTTTTTACCACAAACAAATTGTACTTTTTTCCTTCTCTATATCCAATTAAAAGTAAATAGTTATGATGAAACTTTTATTAGATAATTTATTATTTGTGGCAGCTGTTTTTCATGGGACATGAAAAATATTATTCTGTACCAGTTGTACGGTTATAACTGAAACTGAAAAAACGTGTAATAAAATATTTCTGACTTTTCACTGCATTTATGCAAAATATTTTTATTTTAGTGATACTCCAAGTTATAATTGCTCTTTATATGACGTCCAATCTGTTTATTAAAATAAGGATGTTTATGGAAATTTCTATTCTATAATGTGAAAATCATAACATAGGCTTGATGCCTTGCACGGATACAGTTCAAATTAAATTATTCTAATTTCAATTCATTCCCTTCCATCAAATAACCACTTAATAAAATAAACAATTTTTTTCTTTCGGTACATACAATGGAATGAAACTATTTATCGATATATCGATTTATGAAATAGAACAGGACTTCTCTAAGAGAAAAAAATAGAACGAAGTTAGTACTAGCGCGTGCCACTTACACGGGTAGGCGTCATTAATCTTGCGCGACCCGAAGTCGTTTTTTTGGCTTGTTGAGAATAATGTGCCATACTATAGTATTATTCATTCAATTAGTTAAAAAAAACTTTTCATATTATCATAATATTTCTATTTGATTAAAACTGAAATAATGATTTTATTTGAAACTGTGTTTTATTGTTCCCAATTAAAGCTTTTAAATCTAATCCATAGAGAAAAGTCACTTGCGAATCTGCAAGCTTGCCCTGTTTCTTAGATAAGGCGAATCGCTGGTGAAACCACTAGTTCAGAGTGACATTTGAATTTTGATTTCGTGTTGCCTTGTAGTAACTAATGAATTATTGTGTAAAAACCGTAATTATCTCTAGTGATTCAATACATCTTCATCGGTCATGGACTACGTATACCAATCCAAGGCCAACTTGAACGTCAATTGTATTTTAACTTATTATTTTTAATTTTTAACGAAAATTACACTAATTAATTAATTGATATTTATTTTTAATCGTATAGCATAGGCAGGTATGACTTCTAAACAAGATAAGTAGAAACCTTCGTACAATGAAATTAACCACTGTTAAGAAGATGGCGCTTTGATATAATAAAATTAAATTTAATAATTTTTAAAAATATAATTTAGTTTCTGCTAGAAGTCAACTAATTGGTATTGCGTTTTCATTTATTTAATCTATTTTGAAGATTTTACTATTGTTACGACACTCCCACGCTGTTCCTCATTAATATTTTTCCCTTAACCAAAAACTTGACGAAATTCACCTTTCCGATAGGCGGTTACCAATTTTCTTTATTTAACTTCAAGTCGTCGTCTCGCCTCCTTCATTAGTTAGTAAATAATAAACTTGAAATAGAGAAACATTAGAAACGGCATATATGGTATGTGCGTCATTTGTATCGTTAAATAAATGAAATACGGGAAGCGGAATTTCAGCGAGTCTCTGTCGACAGACGCGCGTTGAACAATGAGTTGACGATAGCGTACGTTACGCATTGTCGTACGGGCGCTTTGAAACCGTCACGTATTATAGCGGTACGTTGTACGTTGCTCTTTTGTATCAAACGACTCATCATAACATAATACTAGAATAATATGGACACATCTGGAGAATTACAAATGGTTGACTAAGTTCACAACGATAATCGCGGCTGAAGGGTGTGGATCTTTATTAAAACTGTGATGAATCTGCCACTTGGACAAATAGTTATTTTCTTCTTGTATTAAAACTACCGGGAACCCTGCTAATCTTATATGTATAATTTTAGAATATGTGCTGCCAAAACAAGTACGATTGACCACGTTTGCATTCTATTTATGGTGTTGTAAGTTTTAACTGTTCGTTAGTTTTTATGAAATAATATTTTAACGAACTAATATCTTGAGTTGACATTATTACTTTATCAGTTATTAATAGTATTCCGATAGCAATGAAAATTTTTATTATATATTGTTGACACTAATCTAAAAACAATTGCTAAAAATGTCGAATAATTAAAATAATTCCTAAAAAAAATTACGTAATTGAATGAAAAATTGCACAGATCGAATGGTTATTTATGTTTCGTTTACGACGAACACAGATTAAATGAATGAATAGAAGGCTTATGTTCATGCAATATATTTTTTATTTCAATTAAGAATTTCATTTCTATAGCGATAAGTTAAAAAAGGTGATGACGTCTATAAGTTTTGTGAAACTTCTATATTGGCTTATTGGTTTTACAGGATTAGAGGTTTCATAAAAACATTATGAATCGGATACACATAATTTCGTATATGTCGTTCTTATTTATTTATTAATGTAATTCTTTATTTCTTTATTATTTATTTATTTAACAATTTTAACGTACATTACATACTGTAGGCTTATTGCTATGGAAGCAATCTCCTCAAGTGGGCCATGACAATAAGTTTAGTATAATAGCTTTTTGATAGACGGTGAGGGAATCACAATATTTTAATATTATCGATATATTTATATTTTATTGAAACTAATTTTCGTTGTAAAAACTACCTTAATTTTTTTCGGAATTTTACAGAATTTTTTTCGGAATTTGAGTAGAAAAGTTGAAGGAGGTGACATACTTTTTAAGACTTTCGAAGCGTTTATCTCACCAGCTTCTAATGATTTATGATATACAAATCATATTTTGTAACCTCTATATCATTTTTAAGATCTATTTAATGACATTTCATACATTTAATACCATAGTTACATGTATGAAGTGCCACACCTAATAATATTTTTTTCATAATTCTACTAATAATTGTATAGCGGTTCTTAGAAGACACGTACTATCCAAATTTCATCTATATAGTGCCGACAGACTCCTAGTAAAATGGCTGTAGCATACGGACAGGCAGATGGACAGGACGAATTTATGAGGGTTCCGTTTTTGTCATTTTTCTAAAAAGAAAAACAACCTTAATACATAATGATAATAGTGGGTAGCGTTTAAAATAAGGCAAAAAATTTGGATACAAAAATTGATATGAGTTGGAATGAAAGAAGAAAGCACAAGAGCACAGAAAGATTAGAAAGGCAGGACTTTTTCCATTGATCCATGAAGACATTTATCGAAGATATTTTCCTGGTGCGAGGGTCCAATTGATTTCAAAGTTTTGCTAATTGGACGGTATAGAATTTTTTGTAAGAAGTAGAGGTACATTTTTGGGAATAAAGAGAGTGAGTGAGCGTCCAGAGCGTAACCAGAGGTCGTGAGCAGACAAGTCTTTATATTTTAACAACATTCCAAATTACCAACGAGATAATTTGGAATGTGAGGATGTTTTATTATATTAAAGGGAAGCGTAAGTACGTGAAGATGGTGATCGGGAATCTTCAATCATTTGATATAGATTTACTCTAATGTATTTACTTTTTAAAGCATTTATAGAAAAAAATAACATAAATTTAGACACACATCTAACTGTTACTGAAGTACACAGTGCTGTTAATTTTGCTAGATCGTTTGTGTTGGTGCACGGTGTTGCGATATTTATTGTGCTGGAAAATTAGGTTACTACACGCATTAGAGCTGGCATTTGAAAGCACATCGATGGTAATGCACGTGTTATTTTAGACGGTGCATTTTCAAAATGGAAATAATTTAACAAAATTTCAGGTTCTAACAATTTTTATTTGTTATTTTCCGTTTGTTTAATTATTGCGAAATATTGCGATATGACATGATCAAAAACGTGCTTAAACGAGTTATTTTTTTTTCATTTTCAAATTATTTCTCTGTTATATACAGCGAACACATATACATTTTTCTCTCCCGAAATGAACAACTGCGTAATAAATTTTTTTAGAATCGCATCCATAGCTTATTAATAAAATGATTAGAAGAACAAGTGCGATAGCCATTTCTGTTTCAAAAGCGGCCTCAATGAAAGCAACTGTTTATGTTTTTCAACATGGTTATTTAAGTACCACTTATAAATAAACAATTGACGTCTTCCATAATTTTCAACATTCGCACTTTCTAGCAATTCCCGAAATTTTATACATTCTAGAATAGCAGTGTGCTTCATAACAATTCTACCTATATGATATTGAACTAACCTCTCATGTATCTGCTTACTTTTCAATTTCTATAGAAATTAAGAGAAATTTAAACTTATTTTATAGATCACAATGAACATCAACTCGATTTTACTGATAGATTTTTTGCACGGTGTTGTAACGGTTTTAGTGCAGATAATCGTGCAGGAAAATTATATTACTGTATAGCTCAGGGTTTATATTTTATTTAGGACATTGATGATAGCGCAATTGTTATAGCGCGATTTAATACCGTGTGAGTGCTAATGAAAAAAGTTTTGTTGGCCATCGCAAGAGATTACGGAATAAAAAATGTGGTGAAATGATTTTTTTTTCATTTTTAAATTCCTGCACTGTTATACATAATCAATTCTAACACACACGCACTCTCTCTCTCCACGAATAACCACAATGGACACAACCTTAACTAATATTATATATAAGAAACTTTGGGTGGATGCATGCCTAGCTGGAAGTTTGTTATTCCATAACACCGTAGTTTTTGAAGGGATTAACATGAAATTTGACATACAAACAGATTATATCCTGAATTAACATACGTAGGATTTACCGAAATCTGAAGCAGTTCTTAGCATTAATCTTTTATCATGTTCATTAGATTCTTATTTGATCACGTATTTTTTCCGTTAGGATAATTCTGTACGATTGATTTTAGCATGTATAGACATATTAATTAATACCGTGTGTTCTGAATTTACAAATTCAAGCGTAATTCTTGCGGGATAAATATAAACAATTTACTCCATTTGTATCACTCGATCCCTATGTTATTACAGAACGCGAAATTAATTTGGAAAAAATTGGAACAGGGTTAAATTATAGTCTGGACTGATACCTACGCAACATGACTGTTATCTACCAAGTCGTAGGCAGAAACTGATTTTTAATAAATAGATCTATTTGTGGCCGAGTCTGTACTATAGTCACGTAGCACCGTAGCTGTGTTGCTAAAACGGGTGTTATCAACATGACAACTAGAACAATAACGAAACACGTTATTTTGTATTAAAAGACTTGATAGTATTATTAGTGTTATTATAATTGCAGAGTAAATTTTTTAATTTTCTTTCACAAGCGGGCCGTGCTCGCGAACGACAAATACGACTGACATGTTAAATTGTAATAACTATAATTAAATCATTTCTCGGAATGTATGGAAAAGGAATTGATCATATCTTTATTAATTAATTCATTTATTACTTGTATAACGAAAAAGATATTTATATCTTTACAACTTTTTATAATAAAAATATTTTAAGTATAATGGTCTGTAAGTAATTAAGGTAAATGAAAATAAAAATTAAATAATAGACCAAGTTAACTAATTTTATAAGAAAATGTGTGATATTCTTATAAAATGTTAATTCAATATATTTTCCCAAAAAATTCTTGCTAAATAAAATGTAATTTTTACAACCGTGATGTTCTCAGCAAAGAAATAAAGACGTATTTCAGAACGAAAGAACGCAACAACGACGGCGGTCATAACAGCGAGCCGAGACTTATCCTTTGATTGCGTGACCCAACAACGTGTTTGAACCGGTGATAAAACTTAGAATCTTAACTCATTACAACCTCCGCAATGAACCATAAAATTTAATGTTTCCTCATCAGCTATTTTCACAACGAGCAATAAATGCTTCGGCGCGCATCATTAAGACGCGCCGATGAGTGATGACGGCGAACGGGCCATTGGAGCGGATGTTGGCACAGCTGGATATTTCGACATGCTCAAATATCAGTGAGACTCACTCGAGTGAGCGGGCACGTCCGCCGATATGGAGCTAGCGAGCGCGCTGCGGGAAAACTTGTCCAGGCATCCAGAAAATGCAGTGGAGGAACTTAAATGGACCATAGGAGACTCTCCGCTTGGGGGGCGAGGGCTCTTTGCCACTGAGCGTATCGCCAAAGGCGAATTGCTATTCGTCAACGGTCCTCTCCTGCTGGGTCCCAGAGCGGATTGTGTTGATATCGTCTTCTGCACGCGATGCTACTCCATCACTAATGCCTGTTTCACTTGTGAAAAGTGTGATTTATTTGTGTGTTCGGAAATGTGTCTAAATACGATTGAACATAAAATTGAGTGCGAAATTATTTTAAAATGGGTGAAAAAATTTGAAAAGTTTGATGCTTCTGTTATCCTTCGAAAAAATTTAATATACTTGCGGTCACTTTTATTAGATGATAAAGATAAATTGATTTTAACACATTTACAAACTGGCAAAACTGAGTCAAGTCACGACGAATTGAATGAATTGGCGTCAGCGTACGCCATTCCAGAGGAGGACATTCGTTTGATGAAATCGGTTAAGTCCTTAATAAACATTAATGTATTTAGGGTTGCACAGCAATCGGGTGGAGCCAAAGTGCCCATCAGAGGATTGTATCCAGCATCGTCACTACTGAATCATTCCTGTGTGCCCAATACCCGTAACATGGTCGATTACAAAAAAAGGATTTGGGTCATTGCCTCGAAGGATATAGCGAAAGATGCAGAAATATTGACTTGCTACACGGGACTTTTGTGGGGGACTCCGGCTCGAAGACACCAATTGTATAAAACTAAATCTTTTTGGTGTAGATGTGTGCGGTGCTTAGATGCCAAAGAACTAGATTCTAACTTGGCCGCCTTGAAGTGTGCCTCCGCAGATTGTTCTGGTGTGTTGTTGCCGAAGGATCCTCTCAATGACGCAAGTATTTGGCTTTGTGATATTTGCTCCACGACGGTGAGTCCCCGTCAAATAAGCGTGATCCAAAGTACTCTAGGAAGTCTTTTGGGTACTATCGATATGGAAAATTTGGCTCAGCTCGAAATGTTGGTTTTAAGGCGAATCGCGAATTTGGTACCCTACAGTAGTCAGATATTTGTCGATCTCAAATTGCGTTTAACTCTAAAATTAGGATTTTCCGACGGACATCGATTAACTGGTGAATATGGTTGAATGAATTAACATATTTAAAATATAACGTCAGCTTATTAAAATTTTGTGTGACGGCATGCATTGTAATAAATTAACGTTATATTGCTTCAATAGTATTTTATCCGAGGTAGTTTCCGCATTATTAATCGCATAAATAATAGCTAAATTCTTATTCTATTAATTTGCTTAGTAAGAAGAAATCGCCTTTGTTCTCTTGGATGAGCTTTTAGGTAAGTTGATTTAATTGTTTGACTTGTTTACATTAATAAATAAGTTCATTTAATTTTTCATTTAACAAAATTTACATTATGTGATGGTTTTATTGAAAAACTATTTTAATTAGTTCACATATTTATATAAAAAAATTTCATTTTTAGATCAATGCCATGAATGTCATGTTACGTCATTAATTCCAGAAAATATACTTTTTCGTCGTGGATGTGATCGTATAAAGTGGCAACTAATTTAAGAACGTTCATAATTGGCTATATTGGTTTTAAACATTGTTTTATAATGAAACTACGTGACGTAGTATTATTTCTACTTTCTTTAATTTCTTTACCACGGCCTATGTCGTGGTAAAGAACACGACCTACATCTTCAGGTGGGATATTAGCAAAGATATCTTTGCTAATATCCCACCTGAAGATGTTGTAATACAACGAAACCTAGGTCGTGGTAAAGACATTAAAGAAAGTAGAAATAATACTACATCACGTAGTTTCATTTAATTGTGAATTATATACATGTATGTTGTTTAAGAAATGTCATATCCTGTTTTACTAGTTTATTATTCTAAATATTTTGAAATGATGAACTTAGTCCCAATTAGGGCGTGGTATGCATATCGCAAACTGTCCGTCGTTGAGAATATCGTAAATTGACTAATATCGTAAATTGACTATATAATCTGAGAGACTAAGAATATATTTAGAAGCTATTGTGTAGAATTATTGTTATTCTGTTAGATTTATATTATAGTAACCTGTTTCTATATCAGATTGTTTTTCATTTCTTATATTTTGGCGATTTGTAATGTTTCGATCAAGGTGTAATGAAGAAATAAATGTGATCGATTTATATTTGTATGTAGGACGTGGAAGTTTCGAAACGTTTAGAAGATGTATAGACGCTTACACGTGTAAAAGTTTTAATAATAGTAGAGTGTCTATAAGATATTACATACCAGTGAAGTCATTTATATAGCAGTTTACAAAAATATTCTCGCAATATGTCCAGTGAGGCAGCGCTGATTGAAGACTATGTGTTAACTTCCAAAGTTCGGCTATTTTTACATTACGTTTTGCTTTTGAGTTACGTCCACTCCGCCAATATTATCTAACTTGTAATATGATCTTTTGCATTGACTCTTTTATTTTGCTTAGCCCATTCTGTGAATTATAGGGCAATATTTATAAAAAAACTGGAAAAATTAAGTTATTGCTGAATTCTGTATTTCATAGTTTTATATCTAGAAGGGCGACTAATTTTGTTTTTCAAATAAACTATGTATCTTTCAAGAAGTTTACGAACTTAAGACATATTTTATCTTTTAGCTTGGCTAACAAGTCGTTAACCAGGATTTATTTTAAGAAAAAATCTTTTAAAATCCAAAACGTCACTTTACAACTGTTTGGTAAGAAGTTTACTTGAATGTGGTAGTGTGGTTTCGAATGCATGGCGATTTATGTACTCCGAAATAATCGAGAGATAAGAGAATATATTTTCTCTATCTCTCTTACAAAGCTCTGGTATCTGAGCCACTTGTTATGAAGAACGCCTATCTCTCTTACAAAGCTCTGGTATCTGAGCCACTTGTTATGAAGAACGCCTATCTCTCTTACAAAGCTCTGGTATCTGAGCCACTTGTTATGAAGAACGCCTATCTCTCTTACAAAGCTCTGGTATCTGAGCCACTTGTTATGAAGAACGCCTATCTCTCTTACAAAGCTCTGGTATCTGAGCCACTTGTTATGAAGAACGCCTATCGTATTTCAAAATGCTTTCTTTAGTTGACTGGAGATAAATATGCGTTTTCTTGCATAAACTGATAAATACGGAGGTCAGGATGGGACTCCAGCTTCAACAGATAAAGTTAAATATATTCCACTTTAAAACAATCGAAGACATCCTTTCCGATATTTTTATGTCTTATCACGTCGCACAAACTACAATTTGATTGTTCAACTCCGTGAATAGAATTTGTCGTACTGTGAATTTGCTTCAATATTCAGTTGACATTTTTCATTCTTCAATATTCTTGTTATAAACTGATTTATAAAGTAACAAATGTGCGTGAACTCATTGAATAATATTTTTTTACCTACTATCAATTTGGTAATGAACTATTTCATTTATTGTATTGTATTGTTACTGTTTGGTTTATTCAAGTTTTTAGATTATTTAACAGAATTTGATTTTATCTGACTGTTACTGACTACTTTCGACTAATTCTAATTGATTAATTTAATGTCCTTTAGTTTATTTCAATTTAACATAATTTCGCTTTATTTGATGTGGTTTGATTTGATTTAATTATGTTTAATTAATTTAATTTAATTTAATTTCTTTGACTTAGTTAAAATTAATTTTAGTTAGTTTAATTATGTTTTATATTTTATCTTGGTTAAATTTCATTTCAATTTATTTTAACTACAATATAATAAATAGTTATGATTGGTTTTATCATAAACAACGCGATGTTTATGAAAAGAAAGCAGTTTGAAATTTGACTATGTGTCCAAAATGTCAAATATGATATGAAATTTGATTATGTCAAAATAAAATAAACACAAGAAAAAACTAAAGCAATGGTCGTCATGCTTATTTACACCAATCGGTAGGCAATGAAAATATACCTTTAGTGTAAAATCTGGTGACTTGATTCAAAATATCTGACAAGGTCTTTTTGAAGCTATTCCATATTATAAAATTGTTATTCTGTAAATGGTTGATGAGGGTTTCGAACAAGACATGATCAGACGGCGCAATATCAGGCCAATAAGATAAAACCCCGTCCAGCTCCTATAATTTTATTCCGTATATTCTGCGGTATACGGCTCTATTATGGAAAATAGTGTCTGTTTGTTATTTATTTTATTAGCTAGTTGATCTAATTATTGGTAGTAAATTTCTGCCTTTACTGTAAATCACTTCCGGTGGAATTCTCAATGAATAACACATTACATTAGCATTATTTTTCTGGTATCCAGTTTAGTTTTTAATACGGAAACTGTTGTTTGCTTTGCATCAAGCAATTGGCTTTGCTGTATATGATTAACAATTGTGTAAATCATTTGTCATCACCGGTCACTAATTGCTACAGCCCATCGAAATTACATTTTTTTCAATAATATATTGGCAAAATTTGAATCACAAAGGAGAATCCTTACTGTCCGTACTCGATTTCGATGTAAATCCATTTCTTTGATGCAATGATGTTAAAATTTCGGCTCTAACTGTCTTTAACTCAGTGCATTCGGTCTGTTTATACCTTGTAATGAAATATATTGGAACTTTTAACAATTTAGTTATACCAACCAACTCAACATTTGTAACACAATTATATCTTTCTGTCTTTGTTAGGAAGGAAGTTATATTACTACCTATCGTAGGTAATAATATAACTGTGTTCCCAACAAATAATTTAGTAAGCGGCGAGCCTCACCATAGGAATAACACTTCATCGCATAGTGTTTAACGGTTTATCTCCCTTATAACACTCTTGAGTGCAACTCGGACTCAGCTAATTTATTTAATAGCTCCCTATAACCAAATCTACAGAGAGGAGAACAAGTTCTTGTGTATTGGATAAATATCCTTGCAAAACTTTTAATTGAGGTTGGAAACACCAGGAATATACCTGCTATTAGCAGAAGAAATTTTATTTGTAATATTTATGTACCACAACTCATTGATAACAATAGCAATAGTCAAATATACTATAGAAATAATGATATAACAGGTAAAGTGCGCGACAGCATTTCTTGAAAAGTATTTAACGTTTAGAATTAAACAAATAATAAAAACAATTAGCTATCAAACAACTAAAACCAACCATTTTTTCATTGAGAATTTAGTACCACACCATTAGTAAATATTTTTTTTAATACCGTGCGTAGTGAATAATGAAAGGATGATTATAACTGAAACGTCATTTTAATGGTTTGGTTATCTTTATTAAAAGTATACATTTAAATAAATTACAAAACAAATTGTAACTTGTCACCTAATGTATTTAAGTATAAATATTTAATGAAGAATACCTGTCCTAATGTTCACACTTGTACTTTTGCGCAGCGGAGTAAATATTAACGATTAACTTTTTCCCGCTGCCCCGCTCCTGTAGAAGTTGTGATGTCTACTACTTCCACAACTGATAATTGAATTTGAACGTCTGATAAAATTATTTCATCTGTTTCTAGATGGTTGTCCCGTGAGGAATGGACCAACGAAATGTCGGTGTTGGAGGGGGTTATTACACATACAAAATAATACATTTTATTGTCGTAGGTCTAAAATAGTTTTAGAGATATGACTTTTTCAATTTTTTTAAAAATTTTTGTTACTGCACATGAAAAATTTTTTTTTTACTTCGGTATTAGTACTATTTATGCTTTTTTATTGTTCAAGATCTTTAAGAAAACATTTGTCTTCCTAATTAAAATACTGTTCATTCGTTATATAGGCAACATAAAAATTAAACGCTGAAACATATGTATTATTTTAATTACAAAATATGAAAAGTAATTTTTGAAAAATCCTAGTGCAAAAATGTATGGCACCCTTGTCGAGCTTTCTTTCAAAAACATCTACAATTCACACAGATTTCACAAAGATAACATTGTTACAATTTTTTCTGTAAATATTCGAAAAATACCTGCTTTATTGAAATAACTCCGGATTCGCAGAAATATTTAGGATCAAAACAACCGCTTATCAGAATTGTTTCCCTATCTCTTTCCCACTCCTATGTCTTTTTATTGTTTTCGGCCATCAAGCGACCACCTCTACTCCTTCCCTCAACAACTTCGCTTCTTTAGTGTCTTACTTATTGCTCGAAGCTAACAACATGTTTTTTACTGTTTTTTCCATACTGCTGTTTATATTTGTTGACCTACGCTTGAATTGGATCTTGTTTGTGCGTTTAATTTTTATGTTGCCAATAATAACAAATGAATAACATTTTAATTAGGAAGACGAATGTCCTCTTAAAGATTTTGGACAATAAAACATTAGAAATAGTAATAATATCTAATAAATTTTTTTTTATGCGCAGAAACAAAAATTAATAAAAACATTTAAAAAATCATATCTCTAAAACTATTAGGTCTAGGATAATAATATAGTATGTGTAATAAACCCCTCTATCACCGACATTTCGTTGGTCCATTAAAAACACACACACATATATATATATAAAGATATACAGAAAATTATGCCAAAAAAGCCCTGTAATTTCTGAAACTACTAAATTTTGAATTATGAAAAAAATAAGAAGTCTAGAAGCCTAGCAAAGGATGTAAGAAATTTAAAACGACGTTGATGATAATATAATGTTCTACCTACTTAATCATACTGGGTATATTCATTATTTATTGCGCTATGAAGTCCATATTCAAACATAGGCGAGGCACGGTCCAGTAGAAATTTTTCCGAGTTGAACGATGAAGTGATGTGATAAATTTCAAGAATGTCATATTGAAAAACAATATAATCACTTATACGAGTAGAACTCAACGATACTTATTTTGTCAACTGGAGTCTGTGCAAAAATAATTCTCACCCGTGTGGCGTCGGGCAAGATTGCTACCTTAAATGTATATTTTCACAGATCCAATGAACATTTTCGGCATCCAGTTAAGACGAGGTCAAATTCTATTCTAAACTTTTGATTATGAATAAATAATTTTCAGACTCTTCCTTGTTTGACCCAGTTCAAACGACAACGGATGGTCTGAGTCGCAATTCAGATCGCCTCTGGCTTTAACGGAATTCTTAATATAAAACGATGCTGGTTTTTCATCTCTCGACTCGCTGTGGGATATAAGTTTTACTAAGTAACTTTCCGGATGGGAAAATGAAACATTTTACAAAAAGACTACGAAAATTTGTAATGAGATTGTGCGTTAGTGCTCGGAAATTATTTTTATTTCAGTACTAACTTTTGCTTGCGACTTCGTTCACTTGAACTATAGCATTGTAGCCTATGTATCAGTCCAGACCTTGACTTACATCTGTTCCAATTTCATTAAAATCCATTCGCCTTCTGTATTATCATCGTGATCCTGCATTACGATTTAATACGTGTAATATGTATTAAACCGTAGCACCGTTTTGTACGTTTTGTATGTTTGATTAAAATGAAACGTGCAAAACGGACAATGCTACTTCAATTAATGTTGTCGTGTCCTCAGTAGAATGTACTCCCTCATGTATCTTCAAAATTTCTTAGATGTTCAAACTAAAGCTTACCTCTGTTAAACACTTTTTCAAAATAGAGGCAATATTACTACAGGAATATTACTACATGTTATCCACTTCTTACTGAGAAACGTTTTAAAAAATTAAAACCTCTTCAAAATTTGTGCATCGCCTGCGTTTTTGGTTGCAAAAATATGAATATGTTTCTCAATTCAGAGCGCAACTTAAATCGATGGAAGTCCGCGATCAGCGCAGTGTGCATATTTTTACACTCCTTTATATTTTGTTCAAATCAACTTATTCAACATATACAAGAAGCAGGTTTAGTCAGTTGTCTGCTCAGGGTATATGACTATGCTCAGAAAACTAACTCAGTCTCCCTTATTCATAACATACTACCTTTTACGAAAAGTCCTTCTCTGTCTACTCAGATCTGTCAGCTCAAAATTTGGAATCAAATGGATCCAGATACCAGGATCTCGCCGAACTCCATAAATATTTTCAAACTCTATAAATGTTCGAACTCTATAAATGTTTTCGAAGATTGTTTGACAAAGTTCTAGCTCTGATAGTCCCTCAGTTTTACCCATCCTAAATACAATTGTGTATTCCTTAACTATGACATGTTGGGATACGTACTTAATAATTACATTTTTTATTCTTATTTGAATTTGGATTGTTTTTTTAATTATTTCATTTTATTGTCTTTTTTTGCTTTTTATGAATATTTTGATTTGTAAAAGTTTGTAGTAGAGTAGGTTTATAAATATTCCTTAGGGTTTACCATATTAATAAGTACTCACAATTAATAATCGCAGTTGACTGGAATAGATTGGTCATGTGAGAATAAGTCCGTCATGTGTGTGTGTACTGTAATTATATTGATATTAAAGTTTGAAATAAATAAAAAATAAACAGAAATACTACTCGATTAAGTAGTAACCTGATGATCATCATAAAAGATGGATACTATTCCTCAGGAATAACTTAAAATTTCGTGATTGGCCTATATAGTAATGCCAGCTATAATATATTCCTAACCAAATTTGTACAGATTCGTTCAAAAATTACGGGGCTATGAAATAACAAATATCCATCCATCCAAATTTTCAAATTCAAATTCTTTGTTTGTTTATTACTTCAGCTAATTGGAAAGGATTGGTTTTAGAAAGTGAGTTAAGTTTACTTATTCATTTTTAAGTTCTTCATAAAAAGTGGCTTAGTTTACTTTCAATACAAAGGTTAATGATTTCATCCGTAGAATATAAAGGAAACTCTTCATAACGTTATGGTTATTTCTTCCTAAATATTTAGCTTATTAACTGATATAATATTGGTATAAAGAGTTAACTCGCAAAATATCACCCTCGTCGTAAGTAGCTTTACACCTGTAGAAACTGTGAGAGTGTGCCAGACGAATGGTCGAACGGATGGACGGGCACGATGAAATTATACGTCTTCGTCGTTTCAATATGGAAACTTGACGTGCATAATCTACCAATTGAAATGAGTAAAACTCCATGACTGTAGTCTAATGGTAATTTTAATGTCATGTAGATTTTAGTAAAGTGATTATTTTTTGCAAAGAAGAAAGGTTCAAACCATATGAGATTCGAAGAAGTCATTGTTTGATATAATTGCTGCCTATTTAGTCAATACGTAACCTATTTATGTAAAGGATAATACAAGATTATGTTTCACCGCTTATCGTATTGTAAAAAATGTAAATACCGTTAAATTCATTTTGAAAGTTTAAATTTTTCTTAATATTAGTGTTAGTTCTCTAGAACTTGCGGTTTACAAAAACGGAAATTAACGTATTTTATTCATTTTCCGCTGAACATTAAACATCAACGTCAAATTGTGGAAATATTATAGTTGATTTTTGGTTATACACTCAAAAATAAAAGTATATTTTTTCCAAAATTTTACAATACTCGATGTTTATTTCGTAATAAAAATGTTACTGAAATATAAAAATATACAATAAAATTAACATTTAATTAGGTTAGCACAAGATAACGCGGTATTATTTTGCCACTGAAGATTTGGGTTTTGTGAATTTTGTTCAATTTAAATGCAAAATGTTTCTGCTTTGCGTACTGTATTTTATTATTATTTTTTCTGTACATCATAAAAATTAAATTGTGTATATGAACAAGTCACACACGGTAGAAGTGAAACTTCAGTATTCAAGTACTTACTTATTCACACGAATAAAAATACACATAAATAATACACTGCGCTGGATTTTTACTGAAGCTTTGTAATACCTAGACGCATACACACATATTAACACACATACTAACATACACACGTGAAACTCGGACCAGGGCAAGTATTAGACAGTGTGCAACATAGATACACCGAGGCTTGCTCTCTCGCTTTAGCTCGGCAATGTACAGGTGCACAAATAAGTACAATGCTTAGTAGACGAGAGGGAAATACTACGAAATATGGCATAGAGAGGAGACCTAAAATTCAAATCACGACGAATCTATCTCAAGAAGCTTCACTTGTTTCTTTGTCATGACGCATTTTCGTTTCATAGAGTTTCAAATCACAACGATTCTAAAGAAGCTCCACTTATTTCTTTATCGTGACGCATTTTCGTTTCATAGAGTTTCAAATCACGATCACTAAAGAAGTTTTACTTCAAAAAACGATCAAGTATCAATGTATTTTCGGTAATTTACATTTATCTCGTAGTCTCAAATATCCAAGGTTCTAATTAGTATCAAAGACAAAATAGTCTTACATACATACAGCGAGAAAATAATAAGTTCAATAAATCATAATGATAAAGTTGCTCATGGCACAGGAAACTGTAGACATCGAATTATTCTTAAATCCCAATTCCAGCCGCGAGATGTAGCTCAAGATTTAGGTCGTGTATCATTCGTCGAGCGGAAAATATTTGTAATACGCAAAACCGTAAATACATCATCACTAAATTGGGCGAGATCTTTAGTCGACGTCTAACATCGCTATACACTTCATTTTTTATTTACATTTTTCGCACTAATAAGAAAATATATGCCGGAAAATGTTGTCGTGAACGGCAATTTCTCACTATATTTTTGTTGCCGTAGTTTAATATATGTCTGTATTCCATTCCGCTTGGAGTTATACTGAATTTCCTTTAGCTGGTGCGTAGTAGAAACGATGAGTAGTGGACATGTTTCTTTTATTGTGTGGCTATATTATTTAATTCGGTTCACACTCTAGCATTTTTAACTGTTATTCAGTAGAATGTCTGAAGAAAAATGCCGATGAAAGCTGCCAATCGTCTAAGTTTGTAAACGTGTTAAATGTTTGTATTTATTCAGAACTATCTCAAGTCCAAAATGTAGAAGTTTTTATTTAAATAAGTTTTGAATATTCCGGAAGAGAATGTTTCTCTCAAATGAAAGGTATATTGACGTTCTTAATAAATATTCATTCTTGTGTCCTTCGGTCTTTTTACACTGGACGGCAAAAGTATTACGAGATAACATAATAGTTGAAACGACATGGCTCGAGGTTAGCGTAAGTCTTTTTTACAGGACGGCACGACAGCTAACGACTAGAGCTGTCAAGGTTACGTTGAAATTTGTTTGCAATCCATCATATACAACTTGTTAAAATGTGACTTCCTCTCCTATATCTACTTATTGTCTGTTTTATTTAAGACGCAAATGAAAATATGCAGTTAAACGCGAATATTGTGTTTACCAGTTTTACATGATGAAATATTTAGTAGCCTCACATTATAAACTTATTTAGAAGCTATTTATGTATCTGGAAAAGTTTTTTACTTCAGATAAATTCGCAAGACAAATTTTTTATAGTTTCATTAATATATAATTAACGTATTAATGAAACTATAATAAACAATTAAGAAGGAAATACGTCAATTGACTCATTTAACTAACGATTAATTAAGGCTTTTATATAGTCACATAAAAACCCTGCAAAATTCGCTTTTGCGATAATTCATGAATGTTTATTAAATTATTTGTATAAGAAATGTTATTTAATTATTCAATATAAAATTTATTGTTATTCTGCTTAGCAACTTTTAGGCGTCAAGTTATAGTTTGAATTTGAAAAATTTACACTTTTTTAATACTTCACTTCGCTAAATTTAATGCTTCAACAAGCACGTTGCGTTTTTCATTTTTTTATTCCACACACTCTCTAAATATATTGAGGATATAATAAAAAAATGAAATCTTCTTTACTGATGTCGTTCTTGATGATAAAAATAAAGATCTTTTGTATTAAAATGTACATATTAGGTCGGCAATTAATAATCCTTTTCATTTGTATATAAAAGAATGAATCTCCAATGATATAAGCATCATCGTTATCTATTTTTTTTCGCCAGGGACTTTTTGGAGAGATAATATCCCTTCCTTGTAGAATTCTTTCGATTTGTGTCTGAAAATTGGCTAATTTCATCTGAAATTGGTTTGAGTCTTTAAATTTTTATCACGTAAATAATGAGATAGCGTGTGAAACACATAGTAGTTGGAGGGCGAAATGTCCGGAGAGGGCGGTGGATGAGGCAGATAATCTATTCAAGTGAAAATATTTTTACGCGTTATTTTTGCTACGTGAAAAATATACCCTGCAGGAAGTTTTGTGGTGAGTATAATAAATATTGGCTGTAATTGTATTTTTAGTCGAAAAGTGTTGCTAGTAAATAATTCAGTTCATACATAACAGCGTTTATATATTGTAACATTTTGAAATAATTATGCTCTTTTCTCTATTTCGTAACCACTGGCGCCCATTATAAACATTAACATAGGTCCTCCACTTTTATCTATTAGAACGGGAATCATTAGCCAAACATTGATGCAATAGAAACTCAATAGCTCAATGCACACGTCAGCCTTCTTCTGAAGTTGAAAGTGCTTTAGCTCATGTAATAGCCAAAAAACATGTTTTCATTTCTTCCCCAAAGTATAAAATTGTTTTCATAGTAACATGAGAGCAGCTTTATTTAATCTGAGATCTGTTTAAGGCAGGATTTATTATTTCTAATTTTATGTAGGAGATTTATGGACGAGAATTACCTGGAACAAAATTGTTTTCTTCGTATTTTCGAAACCAAAGTTTGGCTATGACACAGGAGAGTGCACCTTCAACCATTGTTGTGCATATATTGCACGTTGTTTTGCTCGCTTTTTCTTAAAGGGAATTCTTGAAACGAGATCACTTTAGGTTCACTTCGTAAAATATCCTCATTTGTTTGTTCTTTATTCATCAATGCTCAGTGAACAGGATGTATATATATATATATATGTATATATATATATATATATATATATATATATATATATATATATATATATATGTATATACATACATATATATATATATATATATACATACATATATATATATATATATATATATATATATATATATATATATATTACCAGGGTTGTTTGAGGAGTTTTCTGTAATATTCCAGAAATAGGTAGAAAAAATTGTTGATTAATTGCCATCCTAATATAAAGTAGTAATATGTGTTGTAAAAATGTATATATAATATAGAGCATTGAATTCCTTTGTCCACTTTGGGTTTGGCCACTGCATTGTCGTAATAGCTCTCATAGTTATGAGATTGCCAAGATACGGATGTCACGAGATGATGGCGTGCCTCTTCAGCATGTGTAGGTACGATAATTATATAAGCACGTTGACTAATAATGATTATATTTGTTGAGATGTAAAATTAAGTTCATTAATTATTACATTGAAACCCTTGGGGCTACATCACGAGTCGTATTTCGTTAGTTATATTACATTCCAGTGTTCTGTTAGTTATACTGAAGGGTCTACGGTAGATCTAATGACATTAATATTGCCAAGCAATTAATGTGATCTGGATGAATTGGTGTCTGTGCACGTCACTATCAATGGAGTCTGTGAACTGCACAAAAGTGATCAGCAGCAGATGTATTTAATTAATATAGATCATAGGGTTTAAAACTTTCGAGTTTAAAATATATTTTGTTTCAGTGGCACTTGAGGTATGTTTGCATTTCTCAGTCATGTTTCAAGATCTGTTGAGAGGACTACATATTTTGGTGCATACCTATATACAATACTTAATCGTCTTAATCGGCTTTGACAACAAAATTAACGTCTTCGAATAAATTCTAGCCAACTCAAGCTTTTATATTTAATTTAAAAACCAGACATAACGTCTGCGAAATTTCATTCATTCATCTGTATCTTTTTTCGTAAACAATACATTCGAGATGAAGATATAGCCATTGTTATCACACTGCGGTCTCGAGATTCGGCAGAGTCGCAAAGAGGGTCAAGGTCATTTACTATAGGCAACTGCAGCCACGCGCGAGCTGGCTCGCCGCCAGCGAGGGCGTCTCGCTTGCTCCTCGATGTGGGTGAGAGCTAGCGGGCAGGGTAATTAAGTGAGTCGCATTCAGTATGCACTTCTCATTGCAGTAGAAGTAATTGACATTTAACCAATTTACGACCGTAAAATAAAGTTTCATTAAAATAATCAGCAAACTTGACAAAAAACAAAAAAAATAATTTTTATAAAAGCTGGTATTTTTTAAAACATAAAACCCAAACCAGTTAGCGATTGATAATTATCAATCGCTAACTGATTTTGATAACTGATTAAGAAAAGGCAAAAAATTATATATAATTTGTAATATGTTTCATAACACGAAATGAAAAAGGATACCTACATAAACGTATATTATGTTTTTTTGAGTAGTATTTAACTACATATCAGGAAATGCTCGTTTTTTCGAATAAAATTAAACTTAAGAATAACTACATATTATGATAGTGCATGTAAGAAACTTTCTGTTGATGCAGATTATTTTTAGTAGGAGGTCTGTGTTTCCGTTTTTTTTTCGATAGGCATATTTCTGGCTTCTGCAAGAGCTGTTACGTAGATCAGTCTAATTCCAAGCTCAATAAAATGTTTGCACTTATAGTTTTTGAAAACTGAAGAAAATTACATTTACCATTATGCTACTCAGTTCTGTTCACAGGCAAGACGACTGTCCAATATGCAAAAGCAACTTTTTTGTAAACATCGAAAAAAATGTGGTCCAAATTGAATGTTTTGCTGCCCTCGAGGTTATAAGCAAGTAAGTCCTTTTTACGAAGTCTACCTCTGATCTGTACTATTCGATCAATCTTCCCTCATTGATAAGCAAGCATCAAAACTATCGAAGCTATACTTGAAAACGATTTCAGTTTATACTTTTAGGACCATTCCTTGACCATGCCTAACACGTTAATAAAAAATCGGGATAGTGGAAATTATCTATAACATATAGTATTTAATATTTCTTTTAAAATATTCAAAGCCACTCTTTGCAGCGGAATATCCTTGTGAAGCGCCCAGTACTAATTCGAGTTTTGAAATACCCACTCTTTTTTGAAGTATGTTAAGAAGTGTCTTTGCTCTTAGTATTTTATTAGAAAAGCGGTTAATGTAGAGTTAAACATTTCCGGTAATGCAACATATTAATGCACAGCATGTAGCGTTTTCTCCTTCCTTTTGTTTTTACTCATCTTTTTACATTGTTTTGAATGTTTTTTTTTGGAATGTGCCCAGTACATTTAAATTGTGACTCCTAGACCGAATATGTTTTAAATTCATTTTGAATGCTCTTAAGCGCGTCGCAAATCAGTGATTTTGGTTTTAAATGCGAATATTGGTAGAAAATGCAGATTCTGAGAGCTTTAAATAACACTTGACAATCTTCTTTTTTTTCAGAAATATAAATCATCAGACAAAGAGGACACATTTTTTTGATTTTGTAAGTGGTCCCGACCAACAAATGCGTAAAGCCTTGCTAATAAGCTTAAAGTGGCTAATTTTATTAGAGATTTTGTAGCTATTTCAAATCGAAAAATCGAAGTTATAGTAATAAATCACGTAGAGCTCATGCTCAACAATAGGTAGTTTCGAATAATCGATTAACCATTCCTATTGCTCTCCGAGACTGATAGTAGAACCGTAAACTTCTCCACGACAGTCGGCCAACATCACTTGAGAGTACTGCGATATCTTGTACTACGCGCAAAACGGTTTCGAATAGCCTTCGGTTCCAAATGCAGAGTGAAAAGTTAATTCATCTGTTCTTTTGTCTCTTCAAATATTTCATAATTAGTTCGGGTGCCGATTGATATATGATCGTGGTCGGACACCGCACAGTAAACGAGCTCAGCATCAATAAGAGTTGGCTTCAAAATGCATATAAACTTTAGCTGTACATTGAGGGCCATGATAACTTAATTGCAATGATAATAGTTTTTGGTACATTCTTCTATTGTGTGTGAAATTTTGACTGACCACGTATATTCATGTCGCACAAGTTTGGGTTTTTTTGGCGTTTGCGTATTTCTTTACGAAAATGTACTCTTTAATACCTATCCTCTTCTTCTTGGTAGACGGCTCTTATATTTTGGGTTCACTATCTGAACAGTAAACTGGAACATCAACCTGATTTTATATGCCACTTTCACTTGCCTCAAGTGATAATTCTTTTAATTCATATAACCATTAAGACAATTTGCAATGCAAATATCGTAGCAAACACTTCACAGTATGAAATGATGTACCGAGCCATTAACATATAAACTGTCAGTTTGGCCAATTCGGAGGTAATATTCTAATAACGA
This sequence comes from Druceiella hillmani, assembly GCA_039881145.1. NCBI lineage: Eukaryota > Metazoa > Arthropoda > Insecta > Lepidoptera > Hepialidae > Druceiella > Druceiella hillmani. The sequence continues at coordinate 2,192,603 of JAYKKI010000140.1, read as the reverse complement.
CAAATCCACGTGACTGTTGCACACACAATTTGTCATTGTATTTTTCACTTATATTGCATATAATTTCGAGCCGCATAAAGATAGTAATTGTGGAAAATAAAATCATTTGAGAAAGAAAAGTATTTTCTTGACACTAAGTAATTAAAATACGATAATAAAACATATTGCAGTGTAATTACTTAATAACAATATCAACAATATTGCTTGAGATAATTTTGAAAGTAAACTTATTTAAACGTATCAGAAAACGTATTGAAAACCATATATTGACGTTATAGAGTTATCAGTAACCTTCGAAGAAGTATCTTGTAGAATAAAAGGGAAACTTAACACTGTAGGCGTCAATTATAAATACTAATACGAGACGAAGCACAATAGATACATCGATAAATGGCATGTGTTTGCGCGGGCAGCGTATCGATAACCGATGTCACCGGCGGCCCAGATTCGTAGCACACTTGCGGCCAGCCGCTAAGGCGATTGCCACAACCTGACTCTCGGGTTGCGCATTTCCGCTCTATTCTCCTGCGTCCCTTGCTTTTGTTTTTGGGGAAAATTACTTTGTATTATCAAAGTAGGTTCTAAGTCCGGAACGTTGAAAACTTTTTTCTAAATATTTGTTATTAAGTTAAAGTTTTAATGAGATTTTTAACCAATTAGTCCTAATATTGAAGCTGGAAATTTGCTCGCCATATTTTAAGAATGGCAATACTAAAGTTGTGTTACTTGAATCAGTCGATCTCCATGTTTTGCGTTTTATAAAGACCGAGTATATCGGATCTCGTTGCGTATATGAGAAACGCGTTTCTGTAAAAGAATAAAATTTTTTTTTGCAATTTTCATAGTGATTTTTTTCAGAAACGGTTGAGAATTGTTTTTAACATTTTTTACACAGCTCGGTGCACAAAAATATCTGTGTGAATAAAATATATATTTTGTTACATTCTGTATACATGTATATAAGTATAACAAACTATATGTCTATTATTAATACAGGTGATTCAGTGCATTTGAATATAACTATCGAAGCGCAATTATGTAAAAAAACGATTTTTTTTTCGTTGAATTTTTCCAGAAACAGTGGAGAATTTTCTTATAGTTTCCTAGCATTTTATGCTAAGTTTTATGCATACAATTACCTGAATTAATTTAAATATCAAAGTGCAGTTATGTAAAAATAAAGAAAATTTTTTCGTTGAATTTGCAACCTTGACATCAATTTTTTCCAGAAACAGTGGAGAATTTTCTTAAGTTTTATGTATACAATTACCTGTATGAATAATAGAGACTTTCGTTGTTACATTGGCTCTTAAATGTAATAAAGTGCTTCATTAACATTGTTTAGACCAAGTCAGCGAAAGATAGAGTGGTTGCAATTTTTCATCTTAAGTACCATTTTCTAACGTTTAGTTGTCTATGAAAACGTGCATCATCAATTATTATAATATATTTCATTTTATTAAGTTTATTTCACTCTAGGCACAACAAATGTCCTAATGATATAATAATAACTAGAAATACTGTTACGAAGAGAAACGTGAAATTGTTTGAGAATTTAAAATATTAATGGTCAAATTTATCAATGAGAAATAGTCGTTTGTCTTAAAACATCATCTGTCGACCTTGTGTTTATTTTGCTTTCAAGAATGACTGTGGAAGTTGGACTCGATTAAATTGTTTCTTTAAATCGATGCCAAATGCCAAAAACATGTTTGCCCCAATTTCCTATTTATTCACTGGGCAAGGTTGGAACTGCTCTCTATAATTCCGCGTTATATTTCTATGATAAATAGTCGCAATTTCAAAGGCATCAATACATAACCGGGCGGAAATTCGAACACGTGGATGTAAATCGCATTAACGTTGCGATTGCAAATCTTTTGGTAAATATATCTGGTTTAACGATATAAACATATATTTCTCTGCCAAAATGCGCAAGATGACACGCAATTTTCTTCTTCTATCCGACTGCGCATTTCGGGAATTGCGATTTGTCTGTGGTGAACGAACTTCACAGGCGGCGGGACGGCGCTGCCGCGAGCACGTGCGCGGATCGAAATGTTGTATCGGATTGAAGCCATTCAAATCGAGTGTGATTATCAGAATAGAGCGTGCGGGTTGTCAAACACTTAGTTATTGTTAGTGTTTTAAAATTATCTAGTACGGATGTGAGAAGTCACTTGGGCACCAGTGTTTGTGGACATGGGAGCATCGAGGAAGATAGCGAGACCGCATGTCGTGATCAGGTGGATCGGAGAGCCGAACAGCCAGTGCGTATCGTCTCCTTAATTTAAGCGCGTGTAACGGCCCGACCACCGTTGTGCCAATAATTGGGTGTGCACTATGAAGTGTAACTGCTGTTCTATTAAATCAATGTTTTATTAATGTAATAGACTGATTTATTGTCCTGGAAATATTGCCAAATCTTAAGGTAGAGCAGTTCACGCCAATGCCAAGTTGTGTTTGTGGAGTGGGAAAGTTTATTTGATATATGAAATTATTAATTTTTATGTCATATTCATTACATATACACATATAACAGCTCCGCTACTGTGATAATAGTTAGTCTTTGTTTCAGTTTTGTTTTATTTTGAGACGCGGTGTATTTATTGATATCATATTTAATAAGTTATTTTTTGCGTTGTTATTGTTCTTTAACTAGATATAAATAAAAAAAAAACAAATAAGAAATACTCGACCAAGAAATTAGGCGACAATTTTGGGCCTCTATAAACACTTTTACGTTGATTTAAAAATGTCGGCGTAATTTAACTGACTTATTTATTTTTGGAATCGTTGGTCTGTTCTTTGTTTATTTTTATGGTGGACGTAATCGAATAGGAAGTTTTTAAAACGGTTGCATTTAGAATGATATAGGTACGTACAGATGGGATTTATTATAAGGAAAAATTTAATGAATAAAGTGAAAATTGTTTCAATATCACTATTGCGTACTTTTACTCTGCGAGTGATTGTGGTAATAGTAGTGATAACAGTACAGATAGAATGAAAGCTGGTAGCTTTCGTCACTTCAATTGTAGTGGATTTATAGCTCAATGCAGCAATTGCAATAATTCTAAAATATAAGTTTATGAATTTTTAAAAAACAACGGCGTGAAAATTGAGAATAAAGACGATGAAACTCAAAACTATTAACTTTCTCTTATGAATTATCAGGAAAATAACATGTCTGAAGAAAATAAGTAAAACAGATTTTTAAATTTTTTAGAAATATCAAAATAGTTTTATTGCCATATTAACAATATCAAGTCAAGAAGTTTTTATAGGGTTTTTTAAACAAAGATTAAGGAAACTCCTTTACTTACGATTATTACAAAACTTACGATTATTATTCGATGGTATGTTTGTTTTTATAGGAGTTTACTCGGAGAAATGAGTAATGTTATATTTTTTATTCTACTCTTATCCGACAATACTAATTATTATATATTTTTTCATCCCTCGCGAAAAGCCCGTGCAATATTATTTAAGTTACCCCGGCTGAAATCGATGTAGGAGTATGTTTAGTTGTATTTTAGAATTTAAAAATTATTGTTTACACGCTTTTGTAGTGTGTAGTTTTTTCCAAGTCAATTTTTGTTTTAATTATTTAGTTTTATTAATTTCACTTCCTAAATTGACGTAGTTCTTGAAGAAGTTGCTAAATTTCGTAAACTACACTAGGTTTTCTTGTTCACGCTCGTAATATGAAAAGATTTAATGGAGGTTTATCGAAATTGATAGTAAAGTTAATATAATCCCTGTTTGTTTTTGTTAGTTACAAGTGCGATTTGGGTTTCAGGTCACTGATTTTCTACTTGTTTTATTTCGCTGAGTTTTTGGTTGTATATTTTCATTTGACTTTTGTCTATGGAAAAGTGATTTTGTGTTATTTTTTGTTTGTTTACTAAGGTTAGAAATAAGTTCCAAGGCTAGAAATATGTTCAAAGATTTTAATGGTATTTCTAAATTACTTGATTTAAAGTTATTTCATTTTGAGAATCCAACAACACAAAAAAGGAAATGTGACCGAGAGTTTTCGATTTCCCAATTGCACAAAAAGTCTAATAAAAGTGCTTTCAAAGTTCTAATATAATTGAAAGATTTAAATAAACAAAATTTTGAAAATGTAAATTACCATATATTTACCTTTGAAGACATTAATGTAAAAAAATTTTATTTTGTCTTATGCAAATTTTACGCGATGGAATTCTTAAAGCGAATAATACTTTTTGATCTTTCACAGAGTTGTCGACTCAGCGTCTGGCTCTGAAGGAGAGGCTGTGCCGCGAGCTGCTGGCGCTGACGAGCGCGCTGCGGGTGGGCGCCGCCCACCTGCGTGGCCTGCTGCTCTACCACCTGCACGCTACTCTAGCCGAGAGAGCTCGCCGCGATAGTCGCCTCTACCAGGTAATCTTCATAGACCTGCATGTTATACTTCAACAATTAAATAAAACCACGTGCGACAAAAAAATAGATCGGGTTTAAATGGGCGGCGTGAATAGATTATAATTATTAGAAAAAATACAAATTCTTTAGAACCAGCGAGTGCTATTAAGCAATTCTCTGAGTTTAGCGCTTATATTGATGGTAGCTATAGTTGTGTAGGGTATAATTTAATTTAAGTATGAATTAAAGCAAAAGATAATTTGCAGATCTTTTGGAACCAATATTTATAGGATTATGATTAATTAGAAGTCTTAAGAACTAACTAACGTTGTCCGTGCTGATTGTTTAAAAAGATAAAGTAAAAGTAAGATGTCTTAATTCTCTGAGTGATTGCTCTTAAGGTCGACAATAGATATGACATGACTTTTAGAGGGAATCTTGTTTATTTTTAGATTGTGATTATGATCGTATTTAATTGGAGTCATTTATTTAGAAACATAAGAATAGGACACAATCATACTTTTGCATATCAGGTTGAGAATGTTAATAATTCAATTAGTGTCTCTACAGTTTGAAAGGGAAATAGGGCTATTCTGAATTATTTGGAATTTCGCAATTTTGTAATCTAAGAAAACCATTATATCCCTTCTATTTCTTAAAAATTTCGTGTATCATGTATGAGAAAAACGTGAAAACTTTTTTAAAAACTCTCTCTTAGAGTTTAGTATAGATTTCAATCATGCCAGTTGTACAATGTGTTTTTCTTTACTGGGGCAGTATGGGGAAATCCAAAACCTAGCATAGATAAATAAAGAAAATAAAATAAAGATAGATAAAGAAAAGTTTGTTAGGTACCATTAGGTCTTTTTATGGAAAAACATGCCTGCAAATATATCCTATCTTTATAAAAAAGTGTTTGCGATTTTGTAGTATTGGCAAACGATATTATTTTCTGTGGATACTTTATACTTGAAATTTATTACTTCCAAACACATTCTTGACCAAAAATTTGACGATGACAAAATTGTTTCCATAAAAAAAGAACAAATACCAAAAAGAACAAATACCTTAAGACGGTCTCCCTGTACTTGGCATGGTTTCGGATTTCGCCAATCTGTCCCAGTTAAAAAAAAGATATTGTATAGTTAGATAAGTATTATTTTGAACATAATTTGAGAGCGAACTTTTAATGCTAGCCGTGGCGCTGTGCGGCGCGCCGCACGATTTATGCGATGGTAGTCTGGAATAAAATGCCGTGAAATAATTAACCTATAAATTCAGCAAATTAATAGAACATATTCCACTACTTTTAAAACTTAAATTAGTTTGTGCGCGGGCATATTTTATGTACAACTCATTTTTTAATCTAGAATGTATGTTATCTAAATACAAATTTCATTGAAATCTGTTCAGCCATACTAGCATGAAGCAAGGCAAACAAAAGTTGCCTGATGAACAATCTAGCTTTCGTATTTTATTCATTTATCAACCGGAAGTTTCCATGTTTCCCAGTAAACCCATTTTTATCTCCCTAACAGGAGTTGAAGAGTGAGATTGAGTCCAGTATAGAGGAAGCGTACGAGATCTTGCAGGGCGACGTGTCAGCACCGAGCGATTTGGCACTACGCCGTCGCTACTTGGGTCCTGTCAGCGACCTTGCCGCCGTCGACAGGTTCTCCATCCTTGAGGCTTGATGCTGTGCAAGGACTTAGTTGTTAGTGTAGATTATAATATTGGTGTAGTTGCTATTAAACTGATGTTCTTTGGGTGTAGCGTGTTTTATTATGTGGCAACCACAAGTATAATCATTTATTTTCGAGTATCGAGATGATAGATGGCGTTTGTTTCGTTAAGTTTTGTGTAAATGTTTAAGTTTTGCACTCAAATTATTTCGCAGTTTTTCCTTTTTTATATCTTTGAATGTAATATATTAATATTAATTGATAACAAGAAAGTTCAATATAAAATTAACTCACGAGTTTCAATATCTAATCTGTTATTTGTTTCGTAATAATTCATAATTAATTGTGGATCGATAATTAATAATTGTTTGCATTGTTTTCGGTCTTCTTTAATATATTTATTTTCATTGCTGTTTATTTACACTTTTGAACTAACTTTCACGAGAGTACGAAAAATAACATCAGGTTTCTTATTTATAGTACACTAGCATCCCTCCACGATTTTATCTGTGGAGAAATTGTAAGTCTTTGTTAAAATCAAAGTTTATAATTGTTATTCGACAAGTAATAATTTAAAACTTTAGTTATATATTTTGCCAAATTTGAATTATGTATCTTCTTATATCTATTAAAACGGAAAATTACAATAAAATAAAAAAAAATCCCAAAAAGATTAAAATTATATTATTTTTCTTTTGCACGACTAATCTGTAACAAATAAACGAAGAAACTAATTCAAATCACTCATTCATTTTGAATTACAATTTGCCAAGGACCTTATCCGGAGTTTTATAAAAATACTTAACCAAAACTTTGGTAATAAAGGAACTGGCTCCACTACCTTAAAACAAGAATCAATTTCTATAAAAAATAACTAAAATACAAATTCTTACCCGCAGTTTAGACACATAAAATCACCGTCTTCTCACATTCTTCATCATTAAAAGCATTCTATTTTGTTTAGCAACCTTGGTAGAACCACACCTCACTCTTTGCTGTCTTTTTGATATTCTCGCTGATTTTCTTTCCTTTGAATAGGTTCCAACTTTTTAGCTGCGTTTTAGTTTCTTTTTGTCTTACTCTTAGTAATTTTCGGCTTTTTCCTTTTTTTATTTCCTTGAATTTTTTTAGCCTCATATTTAAGAGCATCAAAAAAAAACCTTAGTATTCCATTGGCGAACGTGATATAGAGTTTTACGTTTTTGTTTAGAATTAACAATTGTAAAACTTGGAACCGAATTAGTTCTTGAAAAGGTGTTTTTATGGTTAACGTCCCAGATTTTTTTTCTAATTTTGATAAACGAAGTTTATCTTCAGAATATGTATTTACTTTGGTGGTGATGTAGGTGTACGTCTTCTTTAGAACAAGGATCTAAATTATCTAGGTTTTCTGGCCCTGAAGAAGAGGTATAAATATCAATAATTCTGGTGCGATGTTGATATTGATTTGTGGGAGCAAACCTTTGCATGCTACATATATTCCCAATACCGAATTGTTTATTAAATAGTCTCAGTGAGGCCAGGGCTTACTTATGATACGAGAAGTGGGCTTTGTTGGAACATATCCGCATTACAGTAAAACCTAGTTAAAAGCAAAAAAAGATAATTGAATAATGAAGCTTACTTGGCATCCGATGTATTGAAATTTAAATAAAAAGGTCTAATAAAAGAAACATAAAAATCTCGGCTCAATGAAATTTTTAAAAATTTATTGCCCTTCAATAATGAAGAAGTTTCGAGTGGATTTTCGCTGTCTGTAGCACGCCGTTGATTTAATAATCGTTACAGTATTCGTCGATTACTTGATGGACCATCGATCAACCTCATTCAGTCATGGGTAGCAAGGTTCAGAGCTACAGGATCAACATTAAATAGGCCCAGGCCAGGACTTACACCATTGGTAGCCACGGATGAAAATGTCGAGCGTATTATGGTTTCTGTCGTTGAAAATCCCCGTTTATCACTACGTACACGTTCATCGATATTGGGAATTCCGAAATCAACTTTACAGGTTCCATCCATATAAAATTCAAATTGTTCAAGATTTACACGATTCTGACTTTGAATTAAGAAAAACTGACGCGGTGGTAATGTTGTTGAGATTTCGTACTGCTACCCGGATGGGCAACATATTCTTTAGTGACGAAGCTCACTTTCACATTGGAGGATATGTGAATAAGCAGAACTTTCGTTACTGGGATGTCCACAACCCAAGACAAATGCATCAAGAGCCTTTATATAAGCCTAAAGTAACAGTCTGGTATGCCATGTCTGCATCTGCAATCATAGGGCCTTATTTCTTTGAAAATCAACGTGGCCAAACTGTAACTGAATTCGGAGAGATATACCCAGATGTTAAATTACTTTTTCAGAGTAGAACTACAGAATAGTCCATCCTTCAACCAAAACACATGGTTCCAGCAGGACGAGGCCACAGCTCACACTGCTAATGTGTCCATGAATGCAGTGCGGCAGTTATTTCCAGAAAAAAACATATCCCGAAACGGTCCCGTGCCGTGAACATATACCGTGGCCACCTAGGTCACCTGATTTAAGCCCATGTGACTTTTTCTTATGGGGATATTTAAAATCCATTGTATACAAAACAAATCCGAGCACTGTGACACAACTTAAAGAGAATATTCGAACCGAAGTCAGTAGGATACCCCAGTCGCTCTGCAAATGCGTTTTTGAAAACATGCGTGCTAGACTCGAAGAGTGTGTCAGACTCGATGGCCGCCATTTGGAAAACGTGGTTTTTAAAAAATGAAATCCGCATTTGTTGTCATAAAGTTAAAATAAACCTACTTTGTATTAGAGGTGTAGTTTTTTTTTACAATTTTTCAAACATTGAAATCTGCCACTGGACAGTATTTATCACTAGATGCAAATATTCTAATAACAAATATTGAAGGACCTGTATATATCGATAAAGTAAGAGAATAAAACTGAGAAATAAATCTAAATGCGAATGAATTCGGGATAGAATCTATTGTTTTGAAGTTAACTGCTTTACGTAGATAAAGCGTTTTGTTGCGTTAATATCACGCCGATAAAGAAATTTAGCTTATTAGTTTACGATGTTTTCGTCAACGCAGAGCAAGTGCACTGCCATACAACCTCACCCTTCGAAGGCATACAGGCAATTGATGGGGAGCGTTCTCGCCCAATAAGGAACTGGTAGTGGCGTTAATATTTAGACGGAAAAATACGGTTTTCTTAATATATCGATAACTAATCCACATTTTGAAAAACCGCTATTTTAGCCGCTGCATATTATTAAAGGTTTTATTTTGGTGTAGGTTCGAACAACATAGGTATAGATATGGCGTCAACATTCCAAAATTTATTTTGACAACGGAAATTTATTATTGAAATAACCTTATTTCAATAATAAATTCTATCGAAAAGTTTTACCTCTTATGTTTCTAATATTGAATAGTATTTGATGTATTATGTTTCTGTAGACTATTTATGTTTCTCAGGAAAAAATTTATAATTAACTCATAAAATTTCAAATAGAAAATGTTTAATTTGGGTATAACGGCACCTTAACACAATTATTTATATATATGAAATATTGATGTTATGTTTTTATTTTATTTAATAACTTCGAAATGACGTAATAGAGCCATAAATTTTCGGTTAATTTTAATATGTTTTTTAATCATAGATACAAATATTTCATAGATACAATATTTATGTAGATATCGTGGAGATACACAATTCTTCTTTATTTTATTCTATTTGTAACACTTTATCCAGGGAAAGACAAGAAAACAGTAATTTTATCCTTGTTTGAATTATAAATGTAGTTAAATTTAACGGAACCCTAAACTTTTAAGTTCAATATAGTCTACACACATTTGGATTAATAAGGTTTCTAATAGCGAAAGAATAACAAACTTGAGAATAGGAGTCTTTACAATATTAATATAGATTAGTAGCTAATACCCGACGTTGCCGGGGTTCATTTCAGTGTGGTGTTAGTAATTTAAAGCACATATCGTACTAAAAATAGAAAAAAAACTACCTTATTTTATTTAATTTAGTTACTTCCCAGTCACTTCAGTTTGTTAGATTCTGTTGCTACTTTGTTGGTCATCATCAGCTTTTCAGTCAGCGAGTTCCTATAGATCTACCCTTTTATTAGTAAAATATTTTATGCATTATGTTGGCGTGCTTTTTACGCTTTAAGGAGCTGAAGCGACAAATGACAATTTTTTTTGCCACCTTTTTGCATTTGTTGTCATTGCTTATATTTTTATAGCCGAGTTATACTCATTGATTTCACTGAGGTTAAGTAAGGCACGTACCAGTCGGTGATTTGATGGGTGATCATCAATTCTTATGAACATTTTTCTGCCGGAAAACATGTTGAACCGTCGGTTGCGTCGCTAGATAACGGGTCTTATGAGACATTTAGCCAAAGAAAGGTCTGGTTTTACTTATTGAAAGCGAAGGAAGACGACAATCGCTTCGTATAAAAATAAGTGCCACGACCAGATTCCTTGGCTGGTCGGAGTAGTAGTAGATCAGCTGCATTTAGATATTATGCGACGATACTCACACTATAAATAAATTATTTATAAGTTGTTGTAAAGCACTAAGATATACATCTGCGAAAGATTCACTAAAATCGATTAAGTAGTTTTGGGGGTTGTCATCTACACAAAAATAAAAAGGTCCTTTTTTATATAAATGGTATGATACACTGCTGTACGTATTCAACATTATAAGCTGCTTGCACGACAACACCGAGCGTTTTTAACAATGGTATGTAGCATGGGAGAGTTTAGAAAAAATAAAAAATATTAACTTGACTATTGTCAAATGAAAATATTCATTTATAATAAGTACATAGGAACATAATGAGCATTTTCTTCCGTGGCGTTAAAGAAAGATAAGTATAATTTTCATAAAAGTGCCGTTGTTTTAGGAAAAATTAGATGAAGTTTTTCAGCTACAAAGGCCTTCGTACGATAGTGACAATTTCACTTTTATTCGAGTATTAATGAATTTGACAAAAATAATTCTCGTTCGCGATTAAACAATAATCGATTATTTTATTAGAAAAATTTTAATTTAAAAAGCATTTTTGCCACTGACAAATTACAATGAAATGTTAATATTAAACATAATTACGCAATTTTCTTTAATTAATTATATGTTTTAAATCTCATAGATTTTTCAAGTTACATACCTATTTGTAAATTTGGGCTGATATATGAATATTTAGCGTTTACTACAAATACAAATAATTGCAAATAAATAAAAGAAATTATAAAAAAGTAATTATTTGTAGAAACGTAATTTGCGTAGACAAGTAATTTGTTAAATGATTTTTTGTAAAATTATGAGTGAGGGGGATTTAGCGTCCGTTGTTACCAAAAACAATATTCTCTGAATACATCCACAACATTAAAATTAATTTTATATTCTAATTAAGGAAATGGAGTTCACTTTTTTTTTCTTTATGGCGGTTATCTATTTATTCTTAAATTAAATATCTAGTCGTCGATAGGAATTTGTAACATTTACACTTACTCTTTCTTTCAGTATTTTTTTCATTTCTATTTATATAGCTATCCTTACACCTTTTAATATCCTTGTTTACAAGTTTTTTTCTTTGTAAATGAACGCATATATTTGACAGCAGAGTCTTTTTCATTCTTTCCCTTTCTAACCGCGGCGAGCACTGTCATCGGTTTTGTTATCGCCATCCTGCACTTCACATCCGACGAATACGTCTATTGCATTAATGACTGCAGATTAGCTATATACAGAAATAAAGCTTACTAAAGAATGATAACGATTTATGAAAGAAATTTTTGAAATATCATGTTCTTGTTAAATTAGTTAGCACTTATTTTGTGTTTCGTTATATCTGACAATTTAGTTTATGGGTCATCGGCAAACGAACTGCCTTTCTTTGTTCGCTGTCGATCTTGATCTCAGTTCGTTAGTTCAGTGTGTATTCTCTAACTACTCACCAAGCGCTCACTTTGCTCAGTCATTCACTCGCTTTGTTATCCAGTCATAACTCTAGTAGTATGTAGTAACCTCTTTTATATGTATTACTTGCAAAGACAAATTCGGACTTTTTTTTGTTTTTGATAGTCAATAATTAGTACAGTCGAAGGTTGAAATGAAAACGGAAATCGATATATGAAAACAAAACGTGCTTTAATTTCACTTAACGTTGAGCGACAATAATCACAATAAAACTAAACCAGAAGTAACCTATAATGCTCAATACTATCACCTATCAAAGTATAAGCAAATTAAAGATTGTCCGAAATTTGTAATATATTTCACAAGGCATACGGCCTTTGACGATGCGGCGCAACGCCGGGACTCGGATTCGATTCCCGGCCCTTCGTGGAACAGGGCTGGAATGGTATTATGGTTGGCTGCTTTAAGATATTGCTCTCGTAACAATAAGTTCGCCATATGTATCAATTAGATACGTTAAAGTAGATAAATAAATAAAGTGGATTTGCATAAAGAAAAAGTTGCACAACATAAAATTTGCAATTTCTAGAAATGTACCTTGTACAGAACAAATGTTTAGAGACTATTGGTTAACAAGATGACATTTGAATTACGAATGTTGAGATCTACGTAGTCAATAATATGTGTTTGTTGCGTGCTCCCTGCACTTTGCTCTCTTCAAGAATTGAAACAGCGATCAAGGGTACTGAACAAATTTAACGTGTTAAAGATATTTTTATAGCCTGAGAATGAATGTAAACATGAAAATTTGATTTAAAAATAATGTTACTTTTTTACGTATCTGCTAGCGTTGTGCGTGGCTCAATCAGATTTGAAGTATATCACTAGGTACAAATATTCTATTAAACATTTTGTCGACGGTACTCAATCATTCCTCTAATAACAATTTTGTTGATGGCACTCAATCAGTCCAGTATTTATCACTAGATGCAAATACTCTAATAACAATTTTGTCGATGGCATTCAATCAGTCCAGTATTTATCCCTAGCTGCAAATACTCTAATAACAATTTTGCCGGCGGCACTCAATCAGTCCAGTATTTATCACTAGATGCAAATATTCTAATAACAATTTAGTCGGTGGCACTCAATCGGTCCAGTATTTATCACTAGATGCAAGTACTCTAATAACAATGTTGTCGGCGGCACTCAATCAGTCCAGTATTTATCACTAGATGCAAGTACTCTAATAACAATGTTGTCGGCGGCACTCAAACTAATAACAATGTTGTCGGCGACACTCAACTAATAAAAATTTTGTCGGCGGCACTCAATCAGTCCAGTATTTATCACTAGATGCAAATATTCTAATAACAATTTAGTCGGTGGCACTCAATCGGTCCAGTATTTATCACTAGATGCAAGTACTCTAATAACAATGTTGTCGGCGGCACTCAATCAGTCCAGTATTTATCACTAGATGCAAGTACTCTAATAACAATGTTGTCGGCGGCACTCAATCAGTCCAGTATTTATCACTAGATGCAAGTACTCTAATAACAATGTTGTCGGCGGCACTCAATCAGTCCATTATTTTTGTTTTCCAAGACAAGATCAAAACACAGTTTTCAGCCTTTTATTAGTTAATTATAAAAAAAGTAAATGTGTAATAAACAAAGAATTTAAAGTCCGCAATATTTAACTCCCAAATAGAAAAGAAATTAGCCATTGCACGTAATGTCTATTCAATGAAAATAAAGCTTTGTTGAAATTAAATACCGAAACGAAATCGTTACAGATTATTTAAATTGCAAAACAAAAGGTTAATAGTTTAAAATTTAAAAAGTTTTTTTAAGAAAATAGCAATATTTACATTAAAATGCAGGCACGTGTGTGGCTTGTATGCGACACAAAATAATGAACGTCACTGAAAGTAAAGAGGTTATGTTATGTGGGAATATGAGATCACATTTTCAAAACTGAACGTCGTATCGATTTTATGAATTATTTATTTATTATCTTTTATGTATAGTACATATGGCGGACTTATTGCTACATGAGCAATCTCTTCCAGTCAACCATAACAATTTGTATTGAAATTTAGTTGGTAGACTGTAAGAGATTTTACAATGAAAATTTTTCATAGCACATTAGACAAAAAAATACAAAAGTAAATTAAAAAAAAAAACAAAATATTGACATGATTTGGGATGGGAAAGACAGAACAGGACAAGTGCGCAAATGAAAAGGCCTCAGGAGAAGCAGGACTTTTTCACTCGATCTTTGAAAATATTTACGGACGTGATTTTCCTGATGTCAGTATCCAGGTGATTCCAAATTTTTGCTGCTTGGACAATGAAGGATTTTTTGTATGCTTAGGAATACAAGACTTTCAGATCGTAATCCAAGGCTGTGAGCAGACAAATCTTTAAATAAATCTAAGATAATTTGGGCTATGAGGATTTTTTAATATATTAAAAAGAAGTGTAAGTATTATTTATATTTATATTAAATCACAGCTATTTTTATTTATTTCTTTATTTCCCTTTAATGAAATGTTTAATGTATGCTATGTAAAGCGGACATCTTGCTACAGGAGCAATGTTTTCCAGTCCATCCACGCACTTATTAAAAAATATAATATGTTGTGGTAGTCTGTAATAGATTGTGTATACAATTGAAAAAAGACCAAGTACGAGTCGGACTCGCGCACGAAGGGTTCCATAGCACCATAGAATATTAAACTTAACAGTTTATATTTCTTAAAGACACTGGGAAAACAAAGTTATTGCTGCGATTGGTACCGGAAATATCCTATATCTTAAAAAGTAAACAACATATTTTATTCAAACCTTTTTTATATATATAACATACAGATCATATTTTTAAAATTTTCGTTGAAAGTTTGATTTAAATTCTATTACCATAAGTTTTTTCAGAATCGTACATAGGTTAGTTGAACAGTTACAGGGGTTGAGGAGCGGATACTTTTTAAGATTTTAGAAGCTCATATCTTACCAACTATTGACTTCAATAAAAAAGTTATTTTGGAACCTCCATATTTTTAAGACCTGTCTAACGCCTGGTGTTTACTGGATTTTACTACCTTCAGTTACATGTATGGAGTGCCACCTCTAATATTAGCTTTTTACATAATTTCATTGTATTGCGGTTCATAGAAAACACCTACCATCCAATTTTCATCTATTTAGTGCCAATAGTCCCCGAGTAAAATGGTTTTGATATACGGACAGACGGACAGGATGAAATTACAATGGTTTCCTTTTGCCTGGCTACGGGAAACTAAAAAAAACAGTTAAAATATTAACAAATAAAATGGCAAGCTTACATTAAAAATAATAAGTAATTATTAAAAATATGTTTACAGGAATAAGGGAGTGGAACTAGATTAGGAGTGAAAATGAGGGAGGGAATGATGATGGTTACGGGAGTTACGGAGGGACTTACGAAAGGTATTTCTTTTTCAGACGACTTTTGAATGCACGTATCCGCGGCGCATTTCGGGTTTTTGGTTCGGGTTTCGGTATATGCTATAAGAACTTCCCTCGAAAAACCTTGTCAAGCACGAATAGAACTCGCACTACGAGTGTTCCATAAAATTAAATTTTTCAGAACGTAATTGTATTGCCTATTATATCTTTTCTAGGTGCACATTTGAAAAAAATGTGTGACTCCACATAGAATTAGAGATCATTCAATTAAATGTTTCCCATCACTTGTACTATGAGAGCTCCCATTATGTCGACTTCATGATTGTAGGTCTACCAGATAGTACCTCAGAGTTTTTGATGATCAGTGAGTAAGACTATGATAAAAATATGCTTTAAAGGGTCATATGTTTTGCCACGTCACCTAAACAACTTGAAACGTTTACAGCAATGCGAGGTATAAGTCTCAGTATATCTACTTGATATCTCAAGCCGTGTCTGAGAAAAAGGGCTTTGATAGACAGATGGACGGATGGACGCACAACCAAGTTATCCTGTAAGGGATTTGTTTTTTTCATTTTGTAGGAAGGAACTCTAAAAGTGACAGTAGCATAATCAAAAGTTTATTATAATCCAATTTAAAAGAAAGTAAGTTTCAACTGTCACTATAGAAAAAATAAACTGTAAATCGTGAGAACCAACACTGTTTATTATAAATCTTTCGAAGTAAGTTCTATTATAAAATCGAAAAATAATCGTGGTAAATTTACTGCAGTTGTTTCTACGCGCTTTTCGATTATTTGCATTTTAAGTACTTATAATAACTAGCTCTTACCGGCGACTCTAATGTTTATATTACAGTTCAGCTTCAGTAATCAATAACTGCCTAATAAGTAATTAATGGCTAAATAATTACTGCGAATCGTATATATATATATATTCAATAACAAAACTTCGAGACGAATAAATAAAGTGCTGTTGTAGTTATGATATGTAACATTTTGTATAATTTCATGCCTCAATATTTTCCCTGTTGAAAAATTCTTCAAATCACACCACACGTCGTGTTAGTGTCGTGTGTCGCTCAGTTTTGAAGCGAGTTGTACGTACATATATTTACATGTAAATTGCATGGAGTTGCATGCAAATTACATGTAAATATAAGTACGTACAACTCGCATCTTGCACTCGCATGCAATTGCGTTTACTGTACTGCTGAAATTTATTCCAGTACTGAGGTTACAGCGATTGTCGATTCATATCGTGTTTAATTAGTGAAAGTTCGAAGAAAGTTATTATAGATATATTATTATGAGTTTGTAATACTAAATACATGCGTTTAAACATAGAGCTGACTGTAATACAATGTTTGCTTTATGTCAATGTTAGTTCCTTACTCCAAAAGGAAAAAAAAAACTGAATGTACAAGAGACATTTATAGGATTTAATAAAAACGTTTCTATATTTCATTTCCATGAAACTGAATAGAAAATATTAAAGAAATATATGTAAATGAAAAAAAAACCGCTGTTAAAGTGCAATTTCAACAAAAAAATACATTTTTACAACAACACGCTTTAAATGTATTTAGTTTGATGCATATAATCATCTGTGCATATAAAAATAGATACTTTCGTTGTTAATCGTCGTTAGATAGTTTAATCGGGTAATATTAAACAGTAGTACATTTTGTTCTCGTGCGTCGATAATACGTTCAACATAGCTGTACTTCTATCCGTAACTGTTGCGATATGGAAAGGGAACCGCGGACTTTATTAAAGGTGAGAAGGAATTTAATTTTGTATTAAATTTATACGTTTTTGAAGTAGGCAACTATTGAAGCTGAAAATTGTGTTAATCACTAGCAACTTTGCCTATCCTTCGCACAGGAAATATCGTACTAAATTACATATTTTGAGAACTTCAAACTTCTTTCTCGTGGATATACCCAGAAGGTTCCTCCAGAGTTTGGTGGGTAGTGATGATTATGTTATTGCTAACACTTTAATATAGATATTTGAATTTAAAAGGATAATATTTATTAAAAATAACATATATACTGTCATCTAGTGGAGCACTATTAAACTACACATTTACGAAAGTTATCCATAAAAGACACAGATGTCACTGTTTATTAATTTGGTAATAATCTGTTCATTATTTAGTAGTAGAATTGTAAAATATTTTTGATGACTTCTAATGCCAAGTTTCTAAGGTATAAAACTGAAAAGTTACATTAAAATTGGCCAAAGTTTTTAAGCGCTTTGTGCGCATTACTTAAAAGTAATTGTGGTAAAAGTAACAAACCAGCCGATGTGAATCCTAGTGGGCTACCTTTTCTTACGTAGAATTGATTACGTTAACATTTAGAATTCTTTAGTATGTTCGGTCTGTTTTCTTGTATACATTATTTATAAAGTCGCTTTTTCATTATTTAATTATTCTATGAATGATGTACTCAATACTGTATTTGTTCGTAGTGCTAAGCAATTGTACCATTTATAAAAGTTCCTACTGCGGGTCAGACAGGTTTTTCCATGCTTTGATGAGTTTGAAAGGTGAGTTGGATCTCAGTCGAGTCTCGTGAAGAGGTCAGTTCTGGCTCGTCCTCCGGCTGAACTGTCATCACGATGTTCGCCGACCTCGAGTGCCAATGGTACGTGTACGACGATTCACACAGAACCTTACTTGGCGCTTGCCTCGTTGTGTTTGGTGAGTTATCATTATTTAAACCAACCAATGGGAACTGGAAAATCCTGTTTATTTCTTTGTTTGTATGATTAATCACAAGTTTAGAGTCAATGCATCACTTAACTAAATTTAATAAAGAGATGTTTGTACTTGAGAGAAAGAGATGTTTGAAAGACTAGTATCTACACACATACACACACATGCATACACACACACACAAACATATTTACACGGTGTCTGGGAATAGATGTCGAAATAAAGACGCTATTCGTTGGCTATAAAGGAATAAATTCTCGTTGAAATAAAAGGTAAAACACGCCCTTTTTCAAATCGAGTGCAAAAAATATTACGCATAACTCTTTTTAACACACCCAATACTTGCCTGGAGTGCGGCGTTTACCTGCAGTGGTGATGTCTTCGCAGCTGTTCAGTAAAGGAATACCGTCTTTCTTTGTCCGACACTTATTCCAGGACACCGTGTATATGGTAGACAAGAATTTCCAATATTGTAAACCTTTTATTTTTATTAAATTAAAAAAATGAGAAAAAGGAACTAAAAATATAATCGTAGTTTACGATTTATCCTTGATTTTATTACTTTGAGTTGTAATGCTGTGTTTTAATTGTAAACATACAGAATAATTCAAATTCAGTAAATAAATCATTATAAAAAAGTTAAATATTAAACAAGTTAAGAATAGCAGGGAGCAAAGACAAAGGGCGAGAAGGTCATTACGAAATGGACGCCGAGAACAGTTAGTAAGGTGGGATTGCAGAAAATTGTTTAAAAAAATAAACTATATTAAAAATCAATAGACTTCTATTGTACCATATTGCGTTTATTCCAGTTGGTAGACAAAAGAAACGGCTAATTGGTCAAAAATTACAATCTTTAGTGTGTCCTAATATGTGTATATATATATATATATATATATATATATATATATATATATATATATCGCAATTATCCTTATTAATGTCATAAAAGTGCATAGTTTGTTTGTCTTTATTCACGCTTAAACGATCTGACATGTTTCAATTAGATTTTGCATTCGATTGACATACGTCATATAATAAAAGTAGGGTATATATAATACAGTTACATAAACGCTAAAAAGTTATGTCCAGGCAAGCAAAAAGGATTAAAGACCGAAACACATAATTATTTGACATGCCGAATTCATGGGTTAATTATTACACAGCATTTTAATCCAGACTGGCATCATATAAACAGCGGCATTACACCAGCACACACGTTAAATCAGGTTTAGCAAATTACGTTTAAAACAATATTCAACTTCTAATCAGATAATTGATCGGATTGAAAACTATAAGTATTTTGTTTGAAAAAAAACATTTTTCACATGTTCCCATCAGCGTGGCAAGCTTTTAGTTGGCTCGAGCAAGGAGTTATGACAAAGGATTGTTACATTTTGAGTTCGCAATAATTTAACCTCTTAGCAATAAAAAGAGACTTATTGTGCTCACTGGCAAGCTGGACGGTTCTCCCCAAATTCTAAAAGCGAAACGATTAGGCTATTATTGCTCAGTGTTCGACGCGGATCGAGAAAACTTGGCTCAAACCTGACCAAAACATGTCACAATTTTTCACTAAAAGAAAACCTGGTCTTTATATGTTAACTGCGGCGAGCACGACGTGTAGAGTTTTATTGCATAGCATGCGTCGTTTTAGTAGAGGGACACTATTCCTTAGAACGTGGTTTCTTTAGCTACTGTGTCATTTAAAGCGTTCTGTAAATGAGTTCTCCATAAAATAAAGATCTTAAATTACTCATTGCAAAGGAACCTTAACCCTGTAGGGTTGAAGCGTTTGTTGATAAATACGAGAAATTATTAGGAGACCTTCGAAAGACACTTCTTTTTTATGAAGGGAATATTACGGAACCTCGGTAGGGCTCTGAGAGAACCCGGGCGGAGTTGGTTATTCTAAATAATACGTTAGGTAGACTACCGCTGGTTCTACACGAATGATATTTTAAGTGGTAATATTCACTTACGAGCATAGAAGATATGCTAATATCTTTGATTAAAATTTGGTAATAAACCATAAAACTTTATACAATTTCATGTATCAGTATATACTTCATATTTCATTATGTCTTTTTATTTCAGTAAAGTAAAGGGTCTTTAATGTAATTTATTATGTTTATTGTAGTAAAATGGGCTGAATTATTATAATTAGTTCTAGTGGTTTATATTATTGTTGCTTTTTGGTAATAGCTTTACGTATGTATACATTTTTTTTAAACGAGGTATTTTTATATTTCCTAAGTAATAAAGTTTTAAAAGATCTATCAATAAATACCATCATTTTGTCTCGTGCTGTCATGGCATGGTTTGTGCCATATAAAGGGTTCTACTAATTTATATCATTGCCTTTACCTTAGTACTGTTCTTTGTACATCGTCCATTCGTATGATTTGTTACGATGTCCTTTTCCAAAATTCCCTATTTTAATCTCGCTATGTCTAAGTCTTATGTTCATCCGCAAATAAATTTTCTCACCAACCATTATAATGTCAAGAAATATCAAATAAGTGATTGGATTGACCAAACCATTCAAGGCGACCTGTTTTTCTTTAGGATGACACGTTCTTTTAATCAACAACTACATTTTTTATATAATCTATTCTACTCGTATTTGAAAGTTTTTTTAATAATAATTCTCAGTGACCTTGTCCTTACCGGATACATTATTAATAAAAAAAGGGGTGTTTAAATGAAATCAGCGAGTCACCCTTATTCAGTACACTCTATTAAATTAATTTATTATGAATTAAATATTTTATAGAAAAGAACTTTTAAAAATTGCGCAAAAAGACCTCCAGAAAGGTTTGATACAGTGAATTTTTATGTTTTCCAGAGAACATTTAAGATATACCAAGAAGATCTATCAACTTCAGAAATATTATATACATATATATATATATATATATATATATATATATATATATATATATATATATACACGCACGCATGAACACACCTGTACATATAGTTTAATGCAAACGATGTGATAATTAATATAAACAGAAAATAAATTTTATTTTCTTCATTTCCTTTACTTTTTCGCAATATTTGTTTTTTTTGACACACGATACAAATTGTAGCTATCCTTTATTGGAAGTGTCAACCTCGTTGATTTGACGGCTAGAGACAGCGACTGGTGATATCACCGATTATACAAATCTGTTGTAGGTGATAAAAAATTGCTAACATCTTCAAAACAGGTTTATTTACTTGCACATCTGTGATCCCTTTGTAACTCTAATTATAAAGAAACTGAATAATAATAAAAATAACATTTGAAAAATATGTATTTTACGATTTAATTAAATTTGTCAATTATGTTTGGTAAAGTTTATTTCATTCGCAAATGGCTGAAATACTAAATATTTTGCACATATACAAACACACATGTGGACACATGTTTTTAGTTTTTGAGTAAAAAAGTGAACACTTTTCTTGTCACAGGTGTTTGTGGGTTCTTGCTCAACAGTTGGCTGTTCATAACTTTCCTCTACAGCCACCTGCTGACGTTCAAGTCGCATATTTTAGTATTGAACTTGTGCTGCGCTTCGTTGGGGAGGAATATCTTGGGCGGATTCCCTTTTTACGGATCTTCAGCTTTGGCAAGCAGGTGAGTTAGTTATTTGAAATCTCTTTTAAGTTTGATCGCTTCAACTTTTTAGTAAATAAAATTGGGTAATGTTACAGTAATTCTATTTATACTTACGAAATATTGGGACTAATCAGACTTTAGCCTCGAGTCCGCGAATTGTCTAAAAACGTTGTCGACACACGTAGATTATTTTTTGATTATAGGGTACAATTATGCTGTACTGCGCTCCGTTAATGACAGTTAGTATCTAGCCTTCGAGTGCATTATATGAAACAAAATTAATTCAAATTACCCTTAAGTAGAAGTAAGGTACTTCTACTTTATGAGTTAAGGTTTGTTAATAATAATTTACATTCAAGCATAACTTCAATTAGATTAACACCCCGAGCGAGCAAGTGGTATCACGTAACATTGGCGTGTGAGCCATGTCGATAACATAATGTGTAACTCCGAAAGTATTGATTTTTTTACGTCAATAGATAAGTATTGTAGCAATAACACAGTCCAAGTATTGGTACTTTACACAGTACAAAAATAATTAATAACACGTAAAAATAATTAAACATAAACTTAAATAAAATAAAAAATCGTTCTTTTAATAAAAATTTATGTTACTTTTAAGTTTTTGGTTCACTAAAAACTTAACGATAGCTATTCCGCGGGGAACAAATCACAGTGGAAAAATAACTATAATCTATATAGAAATCGATTCATTATTTGTATATAATTGTCTATGTCCAATTTATTTCAACGGAAAACGGAATTACATACCCTTGCACAGTACGAGCGCAGGCGTCGCTTTGAAGTAGCGAAAGCGCTCAAGGGGTAAAGTAATTAGTAATTAATGAGGACGAGTAGATTGTATACCTTAATCACACATGCAAACGCAAATGTTTAGTACAGTACAAAAAGGGATTTAATACCACAACTCGAACTGAACATTAGGAAAGGTAATGCTGAGCTGCTGGTGGAAAATTTACGACGTTGTTCATTGGAATTGGTTTCCAGGGGAATTAATGGTGAATACAGAGGGAGGGAATTTATTTTACTGTCAACAATTAGATCGACCAGACTAACAGACTGTGTAGTAAACAGGACTGAATTATTTTTTTTATGACGACGTTAGACCGCATATCGTAAAATATGTTCCTCTAAAATTAAAGGAATTAAAGGAGGCTGTCATTTTATTCATAAATATAATTATATAAAAGTATTTTCTAGCCTTAATATAAGTAAGGCTCACAGATTTTCATGAAATTCATTTATTTGATTACATTAGAAATTAATCCATTATATTATCCAATATATTAGAAAGAATGATGGTGCTAAATATAGCACCATCATACCACAAGTTATATAATTAATGTTTCAATATAAGGGAGAGTATTTTATCATCTCAGATGGTTATTTGGAGAGCAATGCTGCCAACTGTTTGCCTTCTTCAATCAGTTTCAAGGCGTCTTTCAAATGCTGGCTTTAACGGCTCTGTGCTTCGAGAGATATTTACAGGCCAAGTACTTCAAATTGGGTAAGTGCTCGTAGATCGTATTATTTTATGCTATGTACTTGTACTTTCATTAATTGCAGTGGATTTCCGTTAAGTGTCATTGATATGAGAATATAGAGAATATCTTACTAGCTTAATTTGTTATGCTTAGGGAAATTACGACTGTGATTTCATTAGCATGATGTCTAGTAACATAGTAACAAGGGAACGACAGATGTTAATTCAACAATATATTACTACAAAGTAAAACCGAAACTAATTAAATAATATTTTAAGATCCTAAATCTAATCTTGATTATATTCTTGCTTCTGATTTATACCCTTTTCTATGTAATCGTTTATTGGAGCAATATTTTCGTTTATTTACTCATTTATTATATTCACAAATTTTAACGTACATAAGCGGTACTTATATATATATATATATATATATATATATATATATATATATATATATATATATATGGGTGTTTCTCCGTATGAAACTGAGTATATTTAAAGCACGACAGAAATTTACGTGAAATTTCCATATCTAGGTCTAATTTTTATTGTAAATGAGGCGATTTGTTATAGTTTTCTACGCTTCACTTACGTAGGAATATATACAAATGGGAATATTATATATATAGTAATACTTGATAGGTAGTGTCTTAGTTGTATTTATTTCATTACAATTTATTTGCTATAATGTTATTATTATATGTGTGTATAAAATTTCAATGACTCATGTGTATAAAATCTCTCGTAAAGGACTCAAATGTCATTGTAACCTTTACACGCAATGTATATGACCGGCTATGATAGGAAGAAATGAAGCATATCCCATTTAATACTTTTTACACAGATGTCTCACAAAAGTTGGTCCTACAAAAAATAGGAACGACTCTGGCCGTCTCTCGTCGATCCAAGTGTTACGAGTTAAAACGCGCTAAGAGAAAAGGATAGAAAATACAACTAAACACTCTCTAACGGAGACGATATATATTTAGTCGATAGAGCTCGCATATTGCTAAGTTCGTGTGAAGTCGGCGAAAAATCGCCCACTCTACCCATAAAAGTCGCTCGTCTGCATTGCGCGTTAAGCGTCCCGCACATTTCACAACTAGAGCGGGAGCGTCAGCGACACGATTCACGAGCGGGAGATCCTGAATACGAATAACATATATTTGCGCATTGGCGTTGGCGTTTTGAGACTAACATCTAGATATGAACATGTTAAACCACGACATTTCCCGATAATATTTAGATTTGAGCATCGACAAACGTTTGCCTCTTTTATGCCGCTTCGAGTCTTCCAGTCACGCCAATATATAAAACTTGTGCCACGTCATATACGATTAGTTTTCGTAAGTCTTTCGTACGACGTTTCGTTAATAATTTCAAATTATTAGGTAGTTGATTAAAATATTTAATTGCAATATAATATGCATTTCTTGTACTGATTGTATTTATAATTATTTGTCATCTTTTTCGTATACACAATACTTGCGCACATTATTCAGCGTTGCATAGGGGAATAACCCGCGAACAGCTGCGATGATATCTAGATGTCCAGGTAGGTACCGCGCTCCAGGCAAGTGTTGGGTGTGTTAAAAAGTGCTAAGTGTAATATTTTTGTACACTCAATTAGAAAAAGGGACGTATTTTATGTTTTATTTCAACAACAATTTATTCCTTTATAGCCAACGAATAGCGTCTCTCTTTGTCCGAGACTTATTCCTGGACACCGTGTATAGCCAATAGTTCACAAAGTATATTTTTCTAACATATAAGAAGCATTTTTCAAATCGGAGGTGCGGTTCCAGAGATTAGTGCGAACAAAAAAATAAACAAACTATTCTGTTTTACGTATTAGTATACAGATTTGAGACCATTTATTAATCGAGTACAATATTTATCCAATTACGCGTACGTTAAAAATTCAGTCAAAACGAAAGTTTCGCAGAAGTATATTAGAATACATTAGCCGAAACTGTGTCGACTGACCTTTAAGTAACGATTGATATTCACAGCCAGCATTTACGATTCGAGTTGATTGTGCTAAAGTCGAGTAGTCTCAGCCCTCGGACAGGATTTGGTGAACCGCGGTCTTGAATACAAATAGTATTGTGTAACGCGGTCGCCCTGCCTCATCGATGTGCCGATAGCTGCATTAATAATATCTCAAAAGAATTAAGGATTTGGATAAGTATAGGCTATTTAATAACATTCTCGTCATTTTGCTATTTTCGATATATTTAACATTGATCAATGGTGAGAGTCACATAAGAAATGATTTCTTTTGATTTTTCTTTCTTTAGAGAATATATATATATATATATATATATATATATATATATATATATATATATATATATATATATAATCTCTAAATCAACATTTTCCACATGTCCACTACACAAAAGTTAATATTAGTTACTACATAGAGAAACAGATATAAAAAACATATATTTTACAAGGAATAAGCTACAGTACTAACGCGATTATACACTCTAGAATTCCGCACTGTTCATAAAAAGACTTGAAAAGTTTCTGGACCAAATTTTAATAAAACTCTGATTCACTGTTGTTGTAATTTTTGAAGACTATTTTAAAAACTCGCAGAAGAGGAATAATATCCACGAGGTCACTTGATTTCTGATTAGTATTTGAAAAGGGGCTCAATTTATAACTATAATTTTGTGTTGAATATATTTGGCGTTAATTTTGTAGAAATTCATTGTTCACAATTAAATGAAACTACGTGATGTTATATTATTTCTACTTTCTTTAATTACTTTACCACGACCTAGGTTTCGTTGTATTACAACATCTTCAGGTGGTTGCTAATAGCCCACTTGAAGATGTAATACAACGAAACCTAGGTCGTGGTAAAGAAATTTAAGAAAGTAGAAATAATACTACATCACGTAGTTTCATTTAATTGTGAATAATTTTGTGGTAAAAATCATTATTCTCTAATGGAAACCTTACTATTGCTCTTAATACATATTGTTCTTTATTAATAACACAATATTGAATAGTAGGTTTTTTCACGCTGCCATTGATATCATACAAAATAATTTTACTGAATTAATGGTCAGTTATAACAGCAAGCTATTAAGCCTTTCTTTTTTTCTGCAGTTAAATAATTTATCACTAAATGGCACTCAAATGGTTTCTATGTGAAGTTTCCTTCTTGTCTAATTGTTAAAGCATGTACTTTTGACAATCGTAAGTTTTAGCAGATATGTGGACATAGTATTTCTTTATTTAATTTACTTACATGACATATAAATAAGGGTTAGGTATTGGTGCAAAGTCATTTTCCTTTGTTCAGGGTGATTTAAATTTTAATCAGTTATGATTTCGGCTGCAAAAATGATACAGAAAATTTCAACCAATTAAATATTTTTAGAAAAAAAAACACAAAACTTAACATTCGTATCAAAAACCAATTTTTTTTATAATTGCAACAAGTTCAGGGCACAGTTTAAAAGCCACGAATAATCTGGCCGGACGGTTGTCTTGTTAGTTGTTCACTTTTAGTTTAAAGCAGGCAAATACCTTTTTTACATTGCACATACATATGTCTAAGTCGATATAATGAGAGTTAACTGTATTAAAATGAGTCATATTAATATAATAATCACATCAAAACAACTGTAAATGACGAAGCTATTAATGTTTGTGTATCTGTATGCTATTCTCAATTTTGATATTGCAAAGAACAGTTTGACTCAGTGAGGAAAGCTACAAGGAATTAAATATTCGTAGAGAAGCGCATTTATGTGAAGTATTATTATTTATGAATTTAATAAATTTTTAATATTAGTTATTGTTTAGTAATTGGTGTTTTTTTGGAAATTAATGTACTTTCAGCAATTTATTATTTTGTGTTCGTAGTTTTTTTTAAATTTTAACGGATTACTAAAATAATTATATTGTAAGTTCCGTGAATTTATAGTAATTTTAATAGTTTTTCATTATATTTAGTATCAAGATCGGAATCATCAGGTTTATAATTTTTTATTTCATTTTCTAGAAATTATGTAGTAAAATAGAGTATACTTAGGATAATATAGATTTAAGGATAAAAATAATCAAAGAAAATTTTCTTAAGTCGTAATTTCATTCTAATGTTTTTACATACTAGTTCTTGCCCGCAACTCCGCTCGCATGGAAATTATGGCGTTGAACTTTAGTGACAACATGACATTTCCTCCCTCTATTCTGCGCCGCTGGCGTCTTCGCCATTTATAGAGCTTTCTGTACCAGCACTCTAGAGTACACTCCTTAGTAATAATATAGACTTGTAAGCTCAACACTAATGTTTTGTATACATGAACTTTCCAGAATAAACAACTCATATGAATCACTAATAAATTATAGGCTAACAGACAGAAAGACAGACTTTGTGTTTCATACATATCTTATGTCTTAAGAAAGACTTTTATGGACAGAGAATCTTATGTGCAGGTGGTCACAAATGCAACAATGTCATCGCGTTTCACCGAATTTTCTTCTAGTATAGTAGTTCGGCGGAAAGAGTTGTTAAATATCCACAACGAGACAGTTGTCTGAAGTTGCTTCAGTAATTTTGTGAATTTATGTATTAATTTTTTAGTAAACTTTCATATTTCTTAACGTTATGTCTCTTATCATCATCTTACATTTACAAGTAGTATTTAATAAACATTGTGTAGCAATCTACAAAATTAAACTTTGCTCGGTTTTGTTGTGATTTTGCTAAAAGACTCACGTCTAACTATCTGAGCTTTTGCCTTTTTTCAGAATATTTAAGTTAATGCTATATGTGCCAATAATTACAAAATATAGGCATGAACGTATATTCATTTAATCCTACTATATTTGTAAACATGCCAGTTTTATTGTTACACAAATTCAGTGTAAATGTAAATTAATTCTAGGAGTGAGACAGTGTCACTACACTGTCTCATATTATATAACTTTGTAATTTCCCCTCAGTAATCTAATATAGGTTACTATTCTTTGCAATAAAAGAGCGATATGTGTATGTACTAGCTTAAGAATTTCATTGTGAAATAACTCCATTATGGTTTAATATGTAGTGACCTAAATATCAACGAATTGTTAAAAAATATAAATAATGATAACTTTACGGCAGAGCTTCCACAAATTTTCGTATCTTTATTTAAGACTGGTACTATTCTTTGCAATATAAGAGCGATATGTGTATTGCGATAGTGTGAATTTTATTGTGAAATAACTCCATTATGGTTTAATATGTAGTGACCTAAATATCAACGAATTGTTAAAACATATAAATAATGATAACTTTACGGCCGAGCTTCCACAAATTTTCGTATCTTTATTTAAGACTGGTACTATTCTTTGCAATATAAGAGCGATATGTGTATTGCGATAGTGTGAATTTTATTGTGAAATAACTCCATTATGGTTTAATATGTAGTGACCTAAATATCAACGAATTGTTAAAACATATAAATAATGATAACTTTACGGCCGAGCTTCCACAAATTTTCGTATCTTTATTTAAGACTGGTACTATTCTTTGCAATATAAGAGCGATATGTGTATGTAATAGTTTATGAATTTCATTGTGAAATAACTCCATTATGGTTTAATCTGCAATGTGGTAAATTTCAACGAATTGTTAATATACATGTGGCATCATGAAGAGGACTTTCAAATTCATGAAGTCATTTAGATTGGTGAATTTTTATGTTAAGTCTGAAATTAAGCTAGAATTCATGACTTGTTGCCCTTTGGTGAATTCACTGCTAGACGAATTCATCGGATATGCTTTTGTTCTCTTCGTACTTGTGATTGTTTTCGAATTTATTGTCAAATCGTTATTAGGACTTTATTGAAGAAAACTCGCATTTAGGGCGCATAATATTTTAAATTTACTGCTAAAGCTACTTAGAATATTTAACAAAAATAATATTTAATTATTTATTTCAATTATTGCCTTTATTAACGATTTTATGATTGTCAAAGGTAAACCGTCTATTTTATTTTGGCAATTCCCATTATGCATAATGTTGATAAAAAGTTAATAATTACTAAAAACATTTTATTTGTGTTAACATATCATGATTATACGATAAGAACAATAAATACAATTCAGTTCAAAATTTAAAAGCACATTATAGCGTATATTATTTGCAAGAGTGCTGGACGGGGATACAGTGATATATTTATTATACAACGCGCTTAAAATTTACAAAATGCCAAATGTTCTAAAATTGTTTATAATTAATATAAAATATAATTCGTTATTGGTAATAATGTGAAATAACTATTTTATTTTAAAATAAACTTATAAAACACTTAAATTCATGTCGTCAGCATTTAACACGATCAACAGATTGGCGAGTCACGCGTTATTTAAAATGTAATTGCTGTCTTGGATACGATTATAAAACACAAAGAAATCTTTGCATTGGTGTTGCTTAATTTTTCCAGTCGAAGTATTGAACACAATGCTTATATGTAGTATGTAAATATTACGAATTGTTATTGTAAATTTTGACTTAAGTTATATTAAACAAAATTTTGGGTTTTGAGTCAGCATTTTAACCAGTAGCAACGGAAGTAAAGAAAAAGGCATTTGCAAGTTAAAGAAATCAAGAAAGAAATATATAATTAAGGTAATTTAGTTGTACGGGACTATTGATATGAGCTGTAAAAAGTAATATGTATATTTATAAAAAAATTAAATAATGACAGCTTTACAGTAGAGCTTCCACAATTTTTCGTATCTTTATTTAAGATTCATAATTTTAATTTATTTAATAAAAATTATAAATACATTTTTCTATTGAAAGACTGATGAATGGCGAAATATTTCAGTCTTAGATCTGTGGGTCTTTGAAAATATCTATAGTATCCATAATAATTGTAATACGTTATGGTACCTCAAAAAAGTTTTAATGTTGTTATCTTTATCCAACCAGAGAAAGAAATCTCACTTAAGTGGTACGCGCTAGTGACGTTACTTTGCTGGGCGGGCGCGGGCCTATGGGCGGGGCCGCCACTCGCCGGCTTAGGCGCCTTTGCCTGTGACGTTAGCCGCTCTACTTGCCACCTCGACTGGTCACCGGGTGGACGACGAGCGCGCTTCAATGCCCCGCTCGTAATCTTTGCGGGAGTATTACCTGTCGCGCTGCTGTGAGTTGTACCAAGGAATGTTCATAGTACCTATTTTAGGGACTGTCCTTTTCTATCTTAATACCATCACTCACCGATTTTGGTCACGGTACTTACAAATTTGTCAACTATCGTTATTTCCTGAGATCTTTATTTTCATGTACATAATCTAACCAGAATCTCACATCAATCACCAATCGTGTCAGGATTAAGATTTTTTTTTAAATTAAAGAATGTGTCTCTTACTTGGGGATAATAATTTATTTATCATGTGTTTCTAATGTGACGTATTAACAATAATTCATCCACTCATTTTATTTATCTTAAGTAAATAACGTGATATCATAATGAAGAACCCATCTATCCATTGGATTTATTACATGTTAATAGAGCGACGTACTAATAGCCCAATTCAATCATTTTAATTATCAAATGTTAATAAAGTTATGTCTTGAAAAATATGCAACATCAAAGTACATTGATAAAACTAATTAAATGATTAAAAATTAAAATAATCAATGATTTATACATCGGCTTCAGATATATACAAAAGTTTTTCTAAAATTGTATAATTTTGAAGATTGTTAATTGTAAAATTATATCTATATAGAATGTGTTGCTAACATTCTCTATATCAAAATACTTGCAGTTTATGGTCATTGTGGAAGGCATTCTTACTTGAAAGGACATCACAAATGGCCAGTGAATACTACTTCGAACAAAGGATATTAACTAAGGTTAGTTTTAATGCAAATCGATATTGATATTCTTAGTATGATGAGTTGGATACTGTAGATGTTAACCAATTGATACGATTAAAGGGATAAATCCTACGCCCAGTATTATTGAGTAAATTTTCTTTCTTCTTATCCGATAATTCCTGCCCTCATGTAATCTTCAGCTTTTTGCTATACCAACCTCTGGAACCGAATTATATCGAACTCTTCAGCTTCCCGCATTATTCTACACCTCTACCGCCTGTGATCCCGCCATTGTTAAACACCACACCACACTTTCATAAATTCCCTTGTACATAAATAATGTACCTGCCTATGGGGCGGTTTCCACAAACATTGCTAAACATCGATTACCTAGATCTTCAGCAATATTAATTTCTAAATTTCATCCTAATCCATTCACCCGTCGAGGAGAAGAAATCAGAGATACAAACACTCCCACATACAAACACATTGAGATCCGGTTACTAATTTTTTTTATATATATCACTAATATTTTTCCACACGAGGGAGCTGAATTGCTAACTACAAGTTCTTTGTTAAGTTTTTTTCTTTAGGTTGCACACGACGATACAAAAATGTTATTCACTGGAATATTTGTTTTACGACACCTATGTGACTAAGTGTTAAAATACAAATATATTTGGTACATGCATGCCACTAAATAAAATCTATTTGCCAAGTGCAGTTAACAGTTTTATATATAGCCAGTTTAGCCAGCCGCAGACTTACTCGTCCACAAACCAAGAAACACACTATTTTAGAGCTTACCTTCAACAGAACCATCTCCACAATAATCACCAGACTCCGTACAAAATATCTGAAGGGAATGACAATATTCCCTGACGGGTAGCGTTTCTACAGTAACTACCCTCACTGTCCAGACATCAAACTCTCTCCCAATCACATCTTCAATTGTCCTGCAACACTGGCCAAACGCTTTGCCATTGCTACGGATCCTCCGGACCATCTCCTGTGGAATATAGCCAAGGATGTACTGAACTGATTTTGGTCCCATCTGACTTTTTTTGTGCATTACATGGATATGATACCAACCAACCATCAAGATATTCATCTAATTGAAACTAGGTGTGATGTCGATAGTAATAATTCAATTTAAATGGTGCTTTTACAGAGTATAACAGTGACGGCGGTGTTGACGTTGCTGTTCTGGGTGCCGCAGGGTATGCTCACCGGGTGGATTGTTGTACCCCACTACATTTGGGGCTACCGCCTCCAACCTCCACTCTCGCTTGCTATATTAGCGCCGCTCGCCTCCGAGGTACGCGTACTGATTTTGGATTAAGTTTTGATTTCTGACATAGTGCAGCTGTAAAATTCCGTGACATTTTAAAATTCGAAATATTACAATATATAATATAGTAAAAAAACAGAGGTTTTAAGAATCCATCGAAATACAGTTTAATGTTAGATGATATAGTAGTTAGCGGTTTCCTCTGGCATCATTTTGTGGTGAAATCGGTGCTTTAATGCGAGTGTTAAAGTTAGTATAAATCGAAATTGCGACGTGCCCTCACTTATCACACTTATGTATCTGAAATATATGTGGCCGTGGATCCAACACAGCTTCCATCAATTCTTTTTGGTTAAATTAATCATTAAATCGTTTTGGTAAAATAATTCCATCAAACTTTTGGTTAAAAATTTAAGTATCTTATTATTGGGTTATTGTTATCGGCTTATTTATGGGAATATTTACGATATTTAATAATATACGATATTCACTATTAACAGATAAAAATTAACTTGAGTGACATCTTTGAAGTTTTTCATTTAGATGTAAAATTAAATAATGAAATTAAATTATGTACGTACATATCATCAATTAAATAATTGGTTAATATATCTGGTATTTAAAAAAAAACATGCCTGTTTGGCTATTGCATATTATCTCTTGTTCGTGTATATCTTGAACATTATATCAGTGAGAGATACAAGTTAACAACTGTCATAATCATTCACGAAACTATATAGAGTTTACGAGAGAATTGAGTCCAAAAAATTTCCTTCGATAATGGTTTCGATATTGGAAACGATATAGTGACTACCCTTTCATATTTCCTACCAATTTTATATTAATATTTATATTAATATTTATTACTAATTTTTATGGAATATTCCTGATCGCGGTTACACCAGAGGGTAATTTGTTCGGGATGAACGAGAATAAACTTCTTGAAATGTTTTTTCCTTACTTTTTGCAGTACGATTGAATCAATGAATTACTTGCTTCGTTATTGAAAGGTATAATGTTACGACTGTATTGTTTGCATTATTTATTTTCATGCAATTAATTGCAAATAAATAAATAAATAAATTAAATTAATATAGCGAAAAGTGACGCATAGAATTTTAAATTTGTAATCGTAACATTTCTTAAATAAAATATTAACCATTTAGTTATATAATATAGTGCCACCAGACCATCTAATTCTTGTAATCCTACTACAGATACAGTGATACATTTTATTTTTGTAGGTTATATAAAATCCATTATTTTTTTATCGGAAAAGTACAAATTAATTATGCCAAATGTGTATTACTTTCATCTTGTATTATGTTAGGATCTCCAGGCCTGATCGTATTGTTTCTGCTAGGCATTGCATCCTAGTTCGAACGCGCTCGTGTGCCGTTTAGTACATTTTAAATAGCTGGATTTTTTATTACATGTAACACTTATATTCTTATTGAAAACGTTGTTCAATAGATCTATTTTGGTTTTAATAAATAACGAAAAATTACCATAAACGTACATATGTTATTCACGAAAATATATCCTTTTATGGCAGTAGCGTTGTTTAGAAAATCTCACAATTGGTATCGGGACAATTTCACAATACCACCTTGAAATTACATAATATCCGAATACGATATATCCTAGTTGCGACTTAGAGTGTCAGCTTATGATTTAAAGGGTGAACACCAAGTTAGTAAAGCATCGTGTGATTGGGGTTTTATATTAGCGCCCTAAGGGAGGTACTATCAGATTCAGGTCTAGTAAGTGAACGTTAAGTGGTGTCATTTATCGAATCCATAAGAGGAAGTTGTTCCCTATGGATAATAATCAGTCTTATAATCTTATTTCATATTAATTTTTTTCCTTCTGACCACATCATTATCTAGTCAGTTTCGTGTTATTATTATAACTTTTTGAAATCAACCGTGCTTCACTTGAGATAATAAAATATCACGTTACCTTCGATGCTTCTAAACACTGTAAGGGAAAACTAAAACGTGATTCATAATGTGATATTTTAAAAGAACAGATTATAACATTTTAAAACGAATTTGAAAATAAAACAACCCATTGTTTCATGTATCATAAATAGTTTATACG
Source organism: Druceiella hillmani (assembly GCA_039881145.1). Lineage (NCBI taxonomy): Eukaryota > Metazoa > Arthropoda > Insecta > Lepidoptera > Hepialidae > Druceiella > Druceiella hillmani. The sequence continues at coordinate 2,158,055 of JAYKKI010000140.1, read as the reverse complement.
AATTTTCAATAGACTCATCTTTAAGTTAAAATATAATGGTTCTAGTAAACTCGTATATAATACAAATTTCAGTTTTTTTTTAGAGAAACGAGAGATAGTAATATGTGAGTGATACAAGTTTTAAAACATGGCCAGGTAATCTATCTATAATATATATATATATATATATATATATATATATATATATATATATATATATATATATATATATATATATATATATATGTATCCGAGAATAAGCGTCAGACAAAGAAAGACGTTATTCCTTAACTGAAAAATAGTTGCTTGTCGTTAAAATAAATAAAAATAATATTTATAATTATTTGACATTTTTTTCGTACACACGATACTTGCGCCCATTGTTCAGCGCCGCACGGGCGAATAGCCAGCGAATAGCTGCGAAGACATCGCCCCTGCGGGTAAATCCCCGCACTCCGGGCAAGTATTTAGTGTGTTAAAAAGAATTACGTGTAATATTTTTTTGTACTCAATTAGAAAAAAGGGCGTATTTTACGTTTTCTTTCAACGACATTTTATTCCTTTATAGCCAACGAATGTCTTTCTTTGTCCGACATTTATTTTCGGACAACGTATATATATATATATATATATATATATATATATATATATATATATATATATATATGGGCAGAGAAATAGACATGAAAAGTTATGCCTTTTATGTCCTCGCACATACTGAAATTTTTATTTTTGCGTAGTTCATAGTTATTATATTTTCTTTAATTACTAATATATTTCAACAATTTTAAACAATTATTCCTTTTCCTGTAAATCAATATACGTCATAGATCGATACGCGTCACAGATGGGAATTGGATTGATAATAAAAAAAGGAGTTTATATAAAACAGAGAATATATCTAGAAAGTTTTGCAATATCTTGCTAATTTTTGTACTCCTAATAACTTTTGATTTATTAAATATAGATACAGAAAACAAAATGCAGTTTTCGTATCAATAACCTGAATTGCAAGGATCTTATTATTTTTAAGTGTTGGTCATAATATAATGGAGTACATTAAAGCTAGTAACGTCCATAAAAATTATATTAACATCTAACAATACGAGATAAAAATAGTAAAGAAGTGTAATGTTTAAAAACGTATATAATTATATCTACTTAATTCAGTAACGAAAACATAAGTTCTTCATGAAAAAATATTTCCATTTCTGTTTACAAGAACCTTGCTTATTTAACAGGTTGCAACGTCGATTCCAGTCCTAAGTTATCTAATCTTAGACGCCAGACTGCGGACTGCGCTATTGGGCCGAATTAGAAAAAACTACGGCATCATAAGGAATAAATCCAGGAGAATGTCCAACTTCAGTCAATTAAAATAAATTCACCGTTTGTTAAAGTTTCATTAATAAATTAGAACGCACGTTATTTTTGTTAATTAATAAATTTGTGAATTTGACGCAAAGCGTTGTTATTTTTAAACCCAAAGTTTGTTATTTTAACACTCAGAAGTGATTACACATATCTACGCATAAATCTGCAATTGTGAAAGTTACGGTAAATAATTTTTTTTCATATTAAAAACAATTCTTGGTCAACCTTTATAATGTAATCGAGTTATTAATAAATAGACAGATTTGTTAAAAAGTACAGAAATTATATACTAAGAAATTAATATCATAAATTTCAAGAAAAAAATATTAAAAATTAAATTTGATTAAGAATTCAAATACTTGAACAGAGTGGCAGATAAATAAAGGCAAGAAACAAGCAAGACTTCCTAAACCCAATGGACCCCTTAAAATTTTTCAGATAGATACTTTGTTCGTCTATTTCGTTTCATTAAAAATTTTTCAGGTACACAGATACTTCGTTTGTCATATTATGATTATATTATTCAAATTCAGTGCGACAGTAATATAAATAAAGAAAAAACAATTTTTTTTAAAACACAATGGTCGCTGCAAAATTTGATTACAAATCTTAAAGGTCTGACACGCCTGAAGCCAGATGGTTGTAATTTTCCAGATATGATATTTATTATGTCATAACAAAATAATAACAATCATCAAATTCGAGCAACGGCCATTTAAATAACGAAAACAAACTGTTGACTTGGAAACCCTGCATTCGCCTTAAGTTATGATTCGTATACGCATAAAGCGACAGCCGATTAAATACTGAAAAATATTATTAACTTCTCCGAAATCCAACGGACCCCTTATGATTTGATCTAATCTACCTGGGTGAAACTGCGAGGCTTGCTAGTGCTTGTGTCGGTTACTGAGTAGTTCCGAGTTTTATTTTTTTCATAAAGAGCGAACTGGTGTATTGTTGTGGAGCGTGAACTGCAATCAACTATGCAAAATTGCTTCTTTTTGTCTGAAGACAAAAAGACGATCTCTCATATATTTGAGCGAAGCGAAGGTAACGCAGTCAGCATTTTATAAAAGCGGTGTAAGTAGGTACGTCGTAGTTTTGATGTGACCTCAAAACGCTCGTCAAAAGCTCGCTCGGTAACAAACGAGACGGGCGTTCGCGGGCAAATGAATTCTCATAAAACAAAAGCTGACGGTGTATCGGCACTGCCGGCAGCCCGCTCCGCATCAATATTACTTCATTTGAGGAAACGTTTGACGCATAATATCATACTCATTCGCCTTTATGATAACATAAACTGTTTAGGTACAAAACGTTTATAACGTATACATTTTTTATGACGATTATGACTTACGTAAAATGACGTACTTCTAGGTATGTGTACTTCAAAGTTTCTACGATGGTTTGAAATTGTTTCATAGTTTTTATATAAGCACACACGGTTTAAACACGAAACAATAATGTCCAAATTTCATCGTGTATTATAATATTCGATCTTTGAAAAATACTTATCAATACGTACAACTACAAATTGACCGTTAGATGGCGTTAAGACAGCGTTATATGTTAATAAAACTCTATAGAATTATCTCAGTGTTTCTTCAAGAATGAAATTTATTCTTTCAAGATTAAATGAAAAACGAAGTCGATTTTCCTTTAGATAAAAAGTAATATTTAATTAACGAAGTACTCTTTCAGAAAGAGAAAGTTATTCTTTAAAAAATGTTTTACTTTATATGCCTGTGTCTGTGTTTGTGTGAATATTTAATGGATGTTTTTAATTATATTATAATATCATTATGAATACATTATAATTTTAATAATTTTTATCTATTTTGAACTTTGATTCTAAAAATAAAAAAGTATAAAAAAAGGGAACAGCTCTAATCACTCTATACATAACAGCAGACACATACATGTGTGGCGCGAATATTTTTATGAAAATAATAAACTGAACTATAGTAAATAAACTAGTGTACTAAGCTATAGTGGCATATAGTGGATGAGTCTGTTCCAGCATAATCAACATCTAATTTTTTTTATTTCACCGTGTGAAGATGTGATTACAACTGCGAAAAATTAATCAAAAGTGATTGCAATTGTTTGCGAAAGTTTAATCCACGCCAACGCCATTAATAAGGCAAGTTTATCCCTTTATTTTATTTGAATGTAATTATACAATTATTGGAGGATTTATTCAAGACCTTTTATAACAAAAAATAAGTTTCCATGTTTGATAAAAATTACAAAAGTCTTTTTCGTTTTTATGTTAAATGAGATAAAGATGGCAACCCTAAAATTAAAGAGGAATCGAATGAATCTGTGAGAAGTTCTACTTTATTTCATTTTGCCAAATTTAACTTTAGCAATTGCAATGAGGTTTCAGGAAAACATATTTCATGCAAAAAGGATTTTTACAGAATTTATATTTATTAGACCTTAGATAGACTCAGTCGATTTGATATTCCTTATACGTAAATATGCAAACTACACCGTCTGGACATGTTCGCAACTGTTTACCGTTTAGCACCTCAAAAATGTTATCGTCTTATTATTTTTGAGTGAAAGGATTTTCAATATTTAATATGTATGTGGACATATTTAAGCGTTCACTTGTATCAGATATTCTTATTGAAAGTTAGTAAGTCCTAAGTTGAGCGGTCGCTTTACTCGTTTAATTTATATTATATTGACATGGCCACAGACGTGTTGTTCAGCTGTGGATATTAAAAAAAAAGTCAGTATAATAAAATAGACAAAAAAAGAGATCAAGTGCATGTGGGATCACGCGTAAATTAGGGTTTCATAGTAATGTGTATATATATATATATATATATATATATATATATTTTTTTTTTTAATATTTAATCGTGTTCATAAAGGCCTATGGTACCTAAGTAAGGAAGTTAATACCTTGACAGTTTACTAGTAACCTGTGACAGCGATTCATCTTTTTCATATTTTTAAAGTGAAATGTAGTTTAGTAAATAAGTTAAAGTCTTGATATTGAATATATTTGGCGTTAATTTTGTAGAAATTCATTATTCACAATTAAGTGAAACTACGTGATGTAGTATTATTTCTACTTTCTTTAATTTCTTTACCACGACCTAGGTTTCGTTGTATTACAACATCTTCAGGTGGGCTATTAGCAAAGATTAATTTTAATAATATTTAATTGTAAATTAAAGTCATTAGTAGTCGTTCACTAATTTCGAACGTCTTTATTTCCGCATACTTGTTAAAGGTTATTTTCATAGTTCCAAAGTTAATGAAGTTGGATTATCCGATATTATTCCCTTTGAAAGTATTTACCAAAAAACATATTTTTGAGATTTTTTCGACAATTTTGAGTGGTGAACCTAACCTTCATTTTAGAAGACCTTTCTTAGAATAGTGGGCGCTAAAAAGAGTATTTCATACTCTCTTCACCTAGGTACCTTAAAAACGGGAAAAAATTTTTTTTGTTCACTCGAAATCACATTAATCGAGGTCTTTCTTTGAGATATTTATTTGCAAAATTTCATTCACATAAGTCAAAATTATAGGAACGGCGGGTATGTGACGGATGGAGACACACACAAGCGGTTATGTTGAAACTATAAGAGTGCCCTATTTGACTACGTACTTTCAAAAACTGCTAAAAACGTCAGAAGTGAAACTTCTTTATGTATTATTTTTCTGAAAGGAAAAAATGGAAATGTTGTAATAGTCGCGTACTGAAAACGAGATAGTGTATGTCCATTCAAACCACTGACATTAAAGAAAACTTTTACATAATTGTCTCGATGTTTAATATAAAAAATAAGGAAAAGTGTGAGTTTGCTTGTTCGAAGTAATTTTAAATTCTGTTTTTTTAACGAAGGCTACATTACATCTGGTTTTATATAATGATATTGATGCAAAAGGAACTGAAACGAAAAAATCAGAGAAAAACGTTTATGTTGTACGAAAAAGATTCCTGGGTTGGTGAATACAATTTGTAAACAATTTTTGTTCACTAACTTGTTAGATCAAAGATCAAAACGGACAAATCGTTTGACCATTTGATGCAGTTTGACGTTTATGGAACTCCAGCTCTTCACGACCGATCAGTGTAGTTCACTCGCTCTTCACGACCGATCAGTGTAGGTCACCGATCAGTGTAGTTTTGTTCACTAACTTGTTAGATCAAAGATCAGCATTTCGTTAAGGCGTGGTATTTGAAGTCTGTCCCACGACTAGTACTTGATGGCGTTCCTACCCCTCCCCAGTGCCAATTATCCCATTCCATGCATCTGTTTCAATGTAATTATAAAATAATCATTTAGCTGTTTGTTGTGTGGAAACTCTTAGAAAAAAAAATTTCAAACAAAATTAATAAAGTATTTTTGTTTATAATATTTTTCTTTCATAAGTGATCATTTTTCACATAGGATCAATTATTTTTAATTCATCCGCAGAAAAAGTGTTCATATTAATTTTGAAGCTCAAAAACTTTCAAAAATATTAATTTTATTGTAAGTCTTTAAAGCATAATAGAAGAATATTTAATTATCTACAAAAAATTAATTTTGAAGACAAAATAATTTAAAAAATATAAATCAAATAGTGTAGAAGTGTAAAATTTCATTTGATTCGAATATTAACCTGGGTGTGGCATTTCTCTTATTTATTAAATTTCTTTAAATCGAAATGAGAAAAAAAACATTATAATGATTCTAACCGGAATTAATATGGGCCGCTGCACGCGTAAACTTATCTCGGGAATATCCCATTACTGACACAAACAAGTGGCGTGACAACCTCCAGATGCCCCTCTGTTTCCACTCCTCGAAGACAATACGCAGGTTCGAGTTACCACGCTGCGGTCGGGTTGGATTCCGGACGAGGGTTACTACGCTGTCCGAGTTGCTTACCTCCAATTAGTTTAATAAGACCTGCGCAAGCTATCAGCATGCTTCCGAGTGATTGTACGTTCAATTTGTTCGATGACCTATATCGAAGTACTTTAGGCGTTTTTTTATTGATTTCAGGTAATGTGATTTGTTTAATTATATTTATATTTGCACAATTTTTTCTTTCTCACTAATATGGAGACATTTGATAACTCATGTATTTAACTTAATACATGCAACATTAACAAGAGAATCACATATAATTTAAATGCTAACACAGAAAGTATAAAAACATACGAACATATAAAAAATATATCCGACGTATAGATGTCAAGAAAAATAGCAGTACATAATTATCTTAAATTTTAAATAAAGTTATCAAAATAAATGTTAAGTTATTGCTCAAAAATCGGTCTAGTGCAAGCTATACTTACACAGTTAGTGTTCCGTATCATCAGCCCCTACTTAAATGATTACTAGTAATGCACTCCGACAATGCGAGTCGGGTAGTGAGCGTTTCGCTTGAGCCGAATTAAACATTTTCTTGCTCCTTACATCGTGAGGAACATTTTTTGCCAATCGACCACCCGACCAATGTTTTAGTAGTTACAAGGAAATTAATAATTAATTTCATTATAACAATTAATTGCAATAGAATTGTTCAATTCTGATAATTTTGGTTCAACCCATATCTTTTTCTCAATGTTTATGATTTTTTCTGAGCGATACTTTTGAGTAGCAATTGTTAAGCGTTTTTCACGAAAAATGTTAAAATAAATTGATGCAAAAACGCTGAATACGTGCTTCAATAAATTTTAATCGCTTAAAATATTTTTATTTTTTTTCCCAATTTAGACCACGAAGTTAACATCAAAATAAAAATTGAACTTTTTGTATATCACATCTTTAATGCGGCCATCATAATTTATCTCTGTGCTAAATCTCAAATTGTTATGTCGAAGTTTCCGAAAAAATCACCTGTGACAGACAGACTGATGAACAGACAGGTACCGAAGTGATTCTACAAGTTCCCTTTTGGCAATTTTGTCACAAAACATTAAAAATAAAAAAAAAATTATAATCGTTTCTAATATGTTCGTATAATAAAATTTATGAATATAAACATAAAAAAAATTGAACAGCAACAAGATAATAAAAATAGCTATTAAAACATGAATGTTTTTATAATCTATACCAACATACAAAGCGGAAAAGTTGGTTTGTTTATCTGTTTGTTCGCGTTAATCTCTAGAATCACAAGTTCGATTTCAAAAGTGTTTGTGTTATGGAGGAAGTTTATTATTAGCATTATATCATCATGCTACCATTTCACATCGGCAAACTAGTGATAAAGCGGAAAGTTTTGTTGTTTGTTTACACTCACCCATGGAATCAAATATCCAATTTCAAAAATGTTCTCTGCGCCAGACAACTCATAGCTAGGGAAATATTATAATTTACATATTATTATATTAAATTAGTGACCACGGAGGGGAATAATTTTTATAATATTTTATTTAAAAGTAACTAGAACCACAGTTAAGATAATTCTACGCGAGCGAAACTACGGAACGCAGCTAGTGACAGTAAAAAATAGTAGACATTTAAAATATGTCAAAATCTCCAATAAAGAATACAAAAGTAAATTATGTTGAATTGAAATTAATGTCATAAAATTTAATCAAAAGAAATTGTATTTACCAAGAAAGATATTAATAAGAAAATATAATTAATAAGAAAATATATTTAATAAGAACATATAGAACTGTTTTGTTTCGTTTTATTATAAATTCTATTCAATTACTTCTTGCAAAAAATATAATGAGGTTTTCTAAGTAAATATTTTTAAGTGGAAACATATACATATGTATGTCTGAGTTTTTAAGATATTTCCTAGCGATGTAAGTTAAACCGAGTACCAAGGTGAGGTCTTTGTGAACAGCCTTTTGGCCGCAGCTCCGCTCGCTTGGAAATTATGGTGTTAAACTTTAGTGACAGGATGATTTCCTCTCTCGAGACTCAACTCCGTTGCTGACGTCGTTACTCATAGCGACTCCGAGCTGTATTCTGGGACACGTCTTATAAATATTAACTTAGCTCCGTAACGTCACACCCGAAGTATATTTTATACACAAAAATATTTCAGAATAAGCAGATTCCACAATGGCGAAAACGCAAAATACAAAAAACTCCGGTAGAACTCAAGTTATAAGTGAAAGAATAGAAAGACAGGAAGAGGTATTTTATATTTATACAGACAAAGATGACACTTTATTTTGGTATATCGTAGAACCACTTAATTGATTTTAAATTAATTGTAAGTTTGGTATGATATATTGATGGTCTATCGTTAATAGACCATCAATATATGAGTATTGATGATCTAATGTTACTATTATAAGAATGTTACTATTATATTATAGACATTAAAGTAGAGAGTAAAGTTTTTTTTGGAGACTCAAAAAGGGAAACTTTCTAAAATGGAGAAAGATTTGTGTCGATATCGATAATGGAATTAATTCTGCAATTCTCCTTATTTTTACAGGCAGCCTTGCAACTTCGGCGAATATCTGGCTCTCGTACAATCTTCTAGGCACTGACTTGATGACACACAGGAGTTCAATTCTCATTCTATGTTTGAGCGTTACTTCACTACTGAGGAACGTTCTTGTCGGTTTCCCAATCACCACCACTTCGGCTTTGGTTGGAGGGTAATATTACCAATTTATGTCGTTTTTAGGCGACTGTGGAGTCCTTCATGTCGATTCGAGAGAAGTACGGCCCGACTTGATCCAGACAAAAGTTTATTATGAGTTAGAGCTGCACTAGTGGGTCATTTAATTTATTATTTTTATTGCATCGGCACTGATTGATTATACCGCTGTAAAGAATTCCCTACGTTGCTAATTTATTTTGCGCTTTTTTCATAATTTTGAATATAAATTACTATGTGTTTGAGTTATAATTTATTCGACTAGTATTTTTGTTTGTTTTTTCTTTAATGTACTATTGCATTCAATGATTACTTCATTTGGTATATAACGCCTAATTTGTAAGTTATCTACAAATGTGAGATAAAAATAAATATGGTAACTGCGATGATCTATATCTCTTCTGATTAATTTTAGTCACGACGCTAATTTCATGTCTGAAATGCATGTCTAAAATACACTTTCATTGAAAATAAAAAAATTTAACTCTTGATAATTGTCAAATTTGAATTAGAAACAAAATGAGATGAAATAAACGAAGACATAATGAGACGGCGGGAATTAAGTGATAGCATGATGTCTAAACCATTTAAAGGGTTTCAGTATTGTTAAGGGGTTTCAGGTTACTCCTACTAAAGCGTCACTTAAATATTTTCAGGTGGGTTTTCGGAGATTCGAGCTGTTCGCTTTTCGCTTTTCTCAGCACTTTTATCGGTGTCTTCCAGATGGAGCTGATAACACACATGTGCCTTGAGCGATACATACAAGTTAAATATTTCAGACAAGGTGAGGATATCATATAGTTGAAATTACCAAAAATTAGTTTTCGCGCGAAAATGTTTACATGATCCTCGGTAGGCAGTGTAGATAAGTGTTCACTGATGAATTATAATCAAAAAGGACCTGCGTAAGCGTGTTTGACAGAGTTCTGAAGTCATTCCACAAAACGAAGTTTTTAAATAATTATCTAACAATCTCGAAGAACCTTTGAAATGAATACGCTTCTTTAGTTATACATTCAAGATCATTTTAAATTTTTTTACAGCTATTTAAAAATTACATTGGCTTTAGCGTTCCCCCAACACGATGTAAATCAGTTTGAAGTATTATATTTCTCAAACGGAGTTTCAAAAGTAAAAAAAAAAACGAATCAAGGAAATTGTAGAAACTACGAGTGTGTAAAATTGTAAAATCACGACATTTTAGCGCTAGAAATTCGTATGGCGTAAGCTTTAAATGAAATTAGGCCGACATGAATGATTGAATTTCATAAAAGTTTCCTTGAAATCGTTGCCATATCCCAGATATTTTCACGAAAACCGTCGAAGCTACAGAGCAGCGAATGTATTTTGGAAGAAATGATGAATATCTAATGAAGTTAATTTAATCCTGTCAGTCAGCGAATCAAATCATTTTCTGGTTTTATACAGGGATGAAAATGATACAGCACTAAATATATTTTTATATATTTACACACCGACATGGCATTCTGTTACTGTCATGAAGCTCGTTCTCAGGGGAAAGCCCGTGTGTAATGGAAGAGCAACACAACCTTTTCGTTGTTGTTGATTCCCGTAAAATTGTCTATTTATAATATTTTTTTCATTCATTATCAAATATTTCTATCTATTGTTGTATTTTGGTGCTGCGGTTGATCTGATGAATTTGGAATTAGACAGTTTCTTATAAACATTTATAGTTATTTAGGGCCACTAACAAAAATTACATAATGTCACAAAAAACTTCCAACGATCTTATTAAAATTGCCTGTTGTTAGTCATTTTTAAACCAAATAATATATAATAACTCGTTATATTATGAAAAATATTGGGATAATTCTCTTATAAAACTGAAGTAAATAACACGTAAAAATGAGGACCAGCTAAGTGCGGGGATGGGTTTTGCAGCAGTGATTAACGGTTTAAAAGTCTAAAAATATAACAATTTTTTAGAAATAGAACAATAGAGTTTTACCGATACGTTAAAAAGCATAAACAGACTGTAACAAAGAACCTATTTATTGTACGTACATTGTATATTTATACCAGTGGTTATTTCGTCTATTCATATTTGTGATTCTGTGCATCAAACTGAGTATATACTTGAATATACTTGAAGCTAGTAAAAAATTGTAAATTTTTTTGTTAAAATTGCAAATTAAAAGTTATATTTTACGAAACAACTGAGAATTTTTATATAGTTTGTTAATATTTTCTATATAGTTAGATGTGCAGGATCACCTATATAAATAATAGATACGTTCTTTGTAGCACTTGAACATAGTCTAGTTTTTCGTGCCAAAGTAATTGCAAAATACGCGTAGTGTCATTGAAACAATCGACTATTTTAATTGTTCAGAATATTTAAAAGATGGAAATAAGAACATAGTCTGACCGGATTAAGATATTGTTCAAATACAATGCAAGAAGTATTAGCAACAATCATAGGTAGCGTAAATTGTACGACTAAGAGGAATTGATAAATTAAATATATTTCAATAATCAAACAAATATATGATTTAATAGATCGGGGAATAATAAATAAATTTTAAAGAATAAATTGGCTATTTTTTAAATTTCTGACTGTCTGTATGTCCTTTGATACGCGCATTACGTGAAAACTATTGAATGAATTTTGAAATCAATCAGTAATGTGGAGCTTATAGTCCCAGGTGTTAAATGAGTATGATCTTAAGCCGACATTGAGAAGACTGTATCTGCCACTTTTTCTGTCAATGTGATTATTTACACATACATAATGTAAAGACTAAAGACTTGATGAGGTTTCATATATCTTGTTCCACTTTATATACATAACCATTTACATAAATAAAATGAAGTAGGATAATGTCAATATAACAAGGAAAATTTAAAAAAATGAAGAGAAAATATTAGTCAACAGAACAAATTAATTACTTTGAATAAATTGGAGAAGATCTGTCCTTTCAATCTTTTTATATTTTTATCCTTTTTAATTTTTTGTCACTAAACAAATATTAGCAACAAGCATAGGTAACGAAAATTAAATGAAGAAGAGATTATATATAATATATTGTTATAATTATAAATAATAAGCGGAAGGAAATTAAAATAATTTTATGGAAAATGTCAATGTATTAATATTTTTCTCAGCTGGGTGCAATAGATGGCGATAGATGTAAGTAAAATCACACTTTCGAAGTCATTTTCTACATCAAAGCCCAGGTGAAACTATTTGATGCTACTTAAACGCTATTCCTACTCGACTGTATGGTAAAAAGTTAGGAAACGATAAACCATATTTACCAGTTTACACAGAATTTAATAACTTGTGTTGCATAATTCTAGGAAAAGAGATGACGCTGGAACTATATGGATTCATGCTTTGCCTTTGCACCATGTTTGCCGTGGTCTATAGTACTCCACCGTTGTTGGGTTGGGGTCAGATTGATGAAGATTTCAGCAGGACGCGGTGCGACGTCGCCTGGATTCCAACGACCAGCTGGCAGACGGCCTATAATCTTCTTCTCATTGGTTTGGGTGCAATCAAACCAGTCGTTATCATGTAAGTAGAAAATATATTGTGAATAATTATATGTTATGAAAATTTATGAACTTCAAATACTAAATCGTGCTGCTAATATTGCATTTACAAAATGTCTTATGGTTGTACTTTAAATCCAGGCCACATAACGTTGAGTTTTTAATTGAAATATATTCTAAAATATGAATAGTATATAAATTTGAAATAGAAAAAAGATCTCGTAACATCGACATTAAGGTTCACTTCACAATTTTATTAGGGTTCCGTACGCATTTCGACACATGTAAACATTAAAGGTCCATAACATTTTTATTAAATTGTTTACCAATATTAATTTTCTATATATATATATATAAATATATATATACATATATATATATATATATATATATATATATATATATATATATATATATATATATATATATAGACTACTACTATATTCACAGGCGTAAAACATAGTAGTTTCGGAAATAAAGGGGGGACGGAGAATGGTCTATTTTCACAAATTCTTTGGAAAATATTTTTATTATCTTGGATTATATTTTAATAAAATTTAAAATTATGGAGAATATAATTATTTTTGTATTCCTCATAACAAACTCTGTCTACCTCTATGCTATATAGAATTAATTGTTATATGAATATTCGTAGTATACAAAAGTTATCTAGTGCAATATATTATAAAGTTAACTAGACTAAATCACGCGCGTCCATACGACGCGGCAAGTGTTAAGAAGACCAATGCTATTAAAATCCGGTAATAAATATGAGACCAATGATTTTAAATCCGGTAATAAAATAAACTAAAATATGATTCTTATACACAGGCACATATCGAAGTTGGAACGTTATAGGTATATTTTTATTGTATTCAAATATAAATATTATTTTCCGTCGTATAAATATATTGCGATGAATGTAATAATATGTTGCAGAGATAAAAGGATAATTAATTTCTAAAAAGATTAAAAATAATTGTAGTTTTCCTGAAAACTTTGTTTTAATTAATGGGATAATGAGGAACGGGCAGTGGAAAGCGGGTTAAACTTTTATGTGGACATTTTAGACAATATATCTTGAACTATCTTACGTATATTCTTGGAAGGTAGTTTTGATACCATTAATACTCAACTATACGACCCTAATCGTAAACCAATAATACGAGCAGTTTATTGTGACATTACGAGAAACACACATCCCCCTCGATATTTTCTTTTATATACAGCTCATTTTTATTTATATTTTTGAATATTTAGTGACTACTGGAAGTAAATATTTTAGGCTCTTTTATTGTTGTCATATTTATTTTATAATTAATTGGCAACAATGTGAATATACTAATACCATGAATCACTTAAAATAAGCTCGAGTTATTGTTATCTCACAAAGATTTTAAGGTACTTTCTCTTGGGTAGTAACATTTAATAAAAAAAATTAATTTATAGAATTAAAATTGAAATTAACTTATAGAGTGGAACGTAACGTTGGTTCGCAGTGAGGTAAGACGAGCAGTGAAAACAATTATAGCTTATACAGGCACAATTATCTGGCTTCTACCAACAGCAAACATTTATTTAGCTATTTGAATTTTCCACAGGCAAAATTTGCTAAGATGTCGACTTGGAAACGTGGGCGGGATGAAAATTTTTAACCTATTACCGTTAGCAAATTGTCTAAGACAGTTTAATCCTTCGGTTTGAACTTTTCATTAAATATTTATCTATTTTGACAGACGTTTTTTAACGTGAAGTCATAGCAAATTAAACGTAATGGATGAAGAAATAAAATGTTGTTCTAAAATATTTCTTCACATTTCCTTTCTCCTTATCTTATAAATTCTCATCAAATCGCAGAAGCCGTTACTAAAGAAGAACTTCAGACTGCAACGATGTGCCGCTACGCTTCTCTACTGGCACCATACATTCGACACCATACCCTTAGTCATAATTGAGTAATGTAATTTCATAATTAGGTCCAATCGATTTTTTTAAGCATTGATTTTCAAATAGAAATTTTCCGACTACCAGCGAAGGAAATATTACATATAAATTTATAGGTAGATTTTAAAAATATTTTCATTTAATAAATTTCGTTAGTTGGGGTAAAACAATATTTCTATATTTATTCATTATGTGTCTATATCTGCAATTTGACATATACCTTCTATTGTTAAATAATTTAAAACTAAAATAAATATATGTCATGTTTTTCTCCAACTGTCTATCTATCACAGCCTATGTTCCCAAAAACGATTCAACGTAAAGACTTAAAACTTGGCAAAAAAACTTATGAAGTAAAGATTAGAAAAAGACGCGGGAACTTCAAAAACATGGCACGTATAATTCTCAATATTAAATGTATTTATACGGAAATGTTAGAGACGCGAATTAGTACTGACTAATTCTTTTTTAAATTTTAGGTGTCGTATGATATTATAAATATTATGAAATATATTTTAAAGAATACGTTTTAAGAATTCCAAAACTTTTTTTTACAATTTTATATAAGATAGTTTCAAAGGTATCGTAGAAAAGGTCTACATTAATATTTACACCCTTTTATTTAAAAACCTGTTGAATTCCAAATTATGAAATAAATTAATAGTTTAAAAAACAAAAAAAGCCCTCTTTTACAAATACTGCACTAAAAAGCAAAAGATAATTATCTAACCTGATTCCTTTAACTACTCTGTACGGACTTTAGTGTAAGCCATGTTTGTTGTTAAGTGAAATATTTGAGTGTAAAAGTGTGGGGCGCTTTATATTGAAATCTAACTGAAATGTTAAGCATTTTAATTCACATAACATTATAAATTTGAAAAGCGAAATCATTTATTTTTGATCTCTTAAAAGGAAGAATGCGTTGTGCATATGTTAATATTATGCCCATAGAATATATAACATATGATATTTGTTTGTGGATATGTATATTATTTGTGAGGGATGACGAAAGGAACGAGAATTATTTTAGGGTACAAAATAATGGTACGGTGGAAATTTAATGAGAATTAAACGAATATATTGTCCAAGGAAGAAAGGCAGATTGGATGGCGAAACCAAGATTTTCGGGGAATGTACGGAAAAATCCTTTAATCGACAGGATTCGAAACAAAGTGGTAAAAAAAGCTGTTCTAAAAATTAACTAAGATTTTTGTGAGATAATTTTGGTAATTAGGAATTAATTAATTGTCCAAGGTAAGAAAATGTCTGCGAGCTATGGCAGTTAAGAAAATGAGTGAATAGTTATGTAAAACTTGCTTTAAACAAATTGAGTAGTGGCTACAAACAACGTTATTAGCAGTTTCAAGAACTATTAAGAGTGCATGAAAAATTAAATTTCGCTAAAGGAAGCATAGAAGTTCGTTACAAACATTCGCCGTAATATATCATCTTTACTGCTTGTCTGCTGCTGTGGAAGGTGACGTCATTGTACAGATAGTAAAAAAATATTAAGCAATAAAAAATAATATTCAGATCCCTTTTTTTGAAGTCTCCAAGGTCAAAGGGAAATTTTATGGAAATTTATCTGATGGAAATAAGAAGAAACCCCATATTTGACGACTACATCAAATATGAATACATCTATTACAATTTCTCAGAATATTAATAAATAGGTTAATAGAAAGTGTCTACGCGGTACTTCAATGTTGTTTCAGAGAAGTTTGCACCGTCTAGCAACTTCTCGCTGTCTACGATGAAATGCTGACTTGTTATTTGACTTGCTTTTATTGTTTGTGTGTTTACGATGATGAGATCGTTTAGCGACTCAGCATGACGCGCTAATGGAGCGTCTGTAAGAGACAGCGTGGCGTGAAGGCGCGGGTCCTATCTCCGGTCTATATAATATCCTTCAACTCTAATGTGTTTAGGATTATGCAAGTCATTCTGAAAATGAACGTATCTGTATCTAGAGAATTCTGACTTTGTTAATTAGATAAGGCTTGATTTATTTGTGATGGGTAATACGAAATGAAATAAGTTGTTTTTGTACAGTGTTTAATCATAATAAAGTATTAGTTCCTTATTATCGTATTTTTCTGTAACTATATGTACTTTTTATATATTACTGGAAATTGAGTAGGACTTGTATTTACTAATATTTTAGTTTCTTATAATAACTTACATAAGCTTATTAGCTTTATTTTAAGTTTCCGAAGTTAAACTGAGACAGAACTACCGAATTTGAAAAAAATACCTTTAAAGAGTGCAGAAAATAGGTGAAGTGAAATAAAATTTCCGCTTCCGTCAAATATCGAATTTTGTTCAATTGTTTTATTTACCCTAACAGAAACGTACATTTAAATAACACAATAAGACATCAATTATTTATTTGTTTGTTTTTTTTTTTAATTTATACAAATAGGAAAATGCGCATTTAAATTATGACGTGCCTTTTTATATTTTCTTTGTAAGCAGGTATTATTTTTACATTTATCGTGTTACTAGCTAGTATTAAAAACTACAAACTTTATAATTCATAAATGTATGCAAAAACACGAAAGTACAAATACGAACTTTTCTTTGGATATGATTTAACAAAAAAAATTCAAATATTTATTTATTTGCTAATTCTTGAAAAACCTGTGCTTAACATACAGATTTCCCGAAAGCGCTGTACGTGTACTAGTATATTGTGCATATAGGAAACATATATTCGCATAACTATCTTACTGGTGAAATGCTCTTATTAGTGATAAGTCTTGAACCGCCAGTCAACTTTATAAGCACATTCTTAAAGCGGTTAATGAAACAAAAAAATGCGCGTCTTGCAATATTCAATGTTCATTATTGTCCATGTTCGAAAAACGCTACAAGACATTCGTGCTCTAGGCAGGTGAAATTAACTATGACAAAGTCCGCTCACGTAATAGCCAGGACGATAGTACGCTACTAATCTTAGATCGAGGGCATATTAACGTCATGGCGTGGGAATTAAGAAAATGCATGATCAAATGTAATTCCCAACGGAGTTGCACAGAGCCATTCCCATTATAGAATCTTAAGGCAATAAACGAAGTTAATATCCGTATATTTTGTAACACTAAGACCTATTAAGCTTCTAAGATATTTTTTCTAGCATGGCGTGATTTCATAAGGTGACCAGATGACTGCATCTGTTTTACGAATATTACAGACCAAAAAGATGAACAAAGTCACGACACATTCGCTGTCATGAAATTTGTGGGTTGTTGTTGACAAATCTTAGTATCTTGTAGGTTTTCTGATTGGTTTCGATGACATGACTGTGAACGAAGAAGCCTTCCGAAATCAGTTCCGCCTAGCTCGATACTGTGTATAAGAAGAGTACGTAAGGTTGATACTTATGAAACGTTTCGTTTTATATACAGGTGGGATATTGGCAAAGATATTGGCATCTTTGCCAATATCCCACCTGAAGATGTTGTAATACAACGAAACCTAGGTCGTGGTTGAAGAAATTAAAGAAAGTAGAAATAATACTACATCACGTAGTCTCATTTAATTGTGAATGAGATTGTAGTTAAAATCTAATGGGAACTACAAATTTCATACGCACAGCAGAAGTTTAAAAAAAAAGTAAAATTACGGATTTTATGAAAAAAGACAATGCTGTATTGTAGATACATTATTATATAGGTAAATACATGTTATCTTTTATGTAATATAAAAAAAAGTTTCATTAAATTGTTATCGTTTCACTTCTTATATGATAAATACGTATCAGTATCTATGTACTAAATGTATATTTGTACCTTAAAACGATTACGACTATCGATTTTTACTACCAAATATAAAGTGGTTCTTTTAATGTCATCATATCCGATTTTGACAATTTGATTTTGCTGTCTATTCACATTTTTCCTTCATATCAGTTTATTTTAAGTGGAAATAGTGTGTGTGTGAAAAAAAAAGTGGTCTGAATAAGATTTAATCCCAAATACAATTATATTTATTGGATAAGGATTTGAAAAGGGAAAAAACGAAGATTTTGGTGCATAAAAAACTTGCCACAACAAGGGGGAAATGCTACAAATACTACGTTTTCGATTCGAGACGTTTATGAAGGTTTTTTAAATTTTTAAATGGCAATTGTTGATTAGAAAATGAATGCAATTTAAAATTGAAAATTAAAAGGTCTTATAATAAAAAGTTTTCACTTTCATACAGCCATGTAATAAAATGAATATTAAAGTAAACTCATAAATACATTTTTGTTATATTTTTTTACTTACTTTGCTCTGTATTAAGTTCTATCGAAATTTCATTCAAAATGTTATCTTTGTATCTATTATCGCCATATTTAGCATCTGCACAATCTTCGGGGCCCTGATTTATCTCACTAATTCACATCTCGTCTTTCAGTTTATAAATTTTTTTCAGAGATTCTATTTAAGTTTTAAATAATGTATTATTTAAAGGTTTAAATAGTTGGCGGTAACTAGCGAACAGGGAACTGAATATTGGAAATGTTCCCAATATCAATATAAGTTCCGAAACGTCTCGGCTTGTCGGTCAAAAAAAAGTTTAGATTCAGTCGGGAACGGAACAGTTTGAAACGGTATGTAAACGAAACGGAGGTGTGTTTACATACAAATAAAGAAAAAAAATCTAACATTGATCTTTCGGGCTCTTTAGATACAACCCTGAGAAGAAATAAATATTAGTAGCTTAATCTTTAACTTAGATAAATCCTGACAATGTCTTTAAGAAAAATAAAATTACCGAATTGTAAACATTTTCACCGAGTAAGATATATCAACAATTCACATTATTGAATGCAAAATATTCGCAATATTTAAAATTGGACTCTATATTTTAAGATATTTATTAACTTACCATTCTTTATTTTATATTTTTCGTTGCAATTTTCAGTATCTATCAGAATATCGTTAAAGAATTCATTAAAAGGAAATGCTGGAAGCGATTTAGTTTACGATTATTGAATACCTTTTACTAACTTCACTTATTATTATATTTAGGCAAATATTTTCACAGTTTCTTATTCTATTGTTGAATCTCAAAAAAACATCACCCGAGTTGATTTATTGTAAAAGGTAGTATATAAGTATGTGCTTATTAAGTGCTTCCGTGTTGCCGCACGTTTTAAGAGGTTAAGCACTTCTAAGTGTTTGAAAAGCTTAGGTTAAGCGAAAGCTGTAAATTTATTACAAATTATTTTAATACATCTCTAATAGTTTAGGTAGTAAACAAAATAGAAATTAAAAATAAAACAAGATAAAAATTAAAAATAAATTACCCTTAACTTGCAAATATCGCCATGGCTTAATGACCTTACTGTTTTATCTTACGCACCCATATTTTATTCTGTTGCTCAAAATGTATACATGTAAATAATCATATTTTCCACGCATTAAATATTTTTTCACATCTATTTCTTTCTTAACGGGGATGTCTACCTTCTTACCTCCCTTTATAATTAATAAACTTTATGTACATATTAATAAAGTTTATGTATAAGGGTTTGCTTAAACCTCAGTGAAAGCTTCATAAATAGTAACAGATAATAAAAAATAGAGTAGTCGTATTCGAAAACTGCAAAATTATCATTTTGTTTGTTTTATTAGGTATGTTGGATAGAAATGTCATAGTAAGGAAAATGTATTATCCAATTCAGAATCTAGTAAGTAAGAAAATTGTGGAAATAAAGTATTTTAAGAATAAAAATATTTCTTAACTTTAAGGAATAACGCAGAAATTTGGAGAAATATTATATGAAGAAATTAAATAAAAAGGTCGTAAACTATAAAAAAGCCGTTTCTTTCCTGTTTTCATTCTGTTAACGGGAAAAGTAAATAAAACGCTAAAAATGTGTGTAGACAACATTTTTGCTGGGCAACTGCATTAAAATCCATCCACCAGAAGATGAATAATAATCCAACAGACAGGCAGACAGATATTATATTTTATATATGTAGTACATAACCAAATGTGAAAATTACATTAAGGCAGGTGCAAAATATTTTTGAAAATTCTTTGCAATCAGTTAATTAAATAAAACTATACAGAGAGAGTCATAATAAAAAATTGAGTGATTGAAGCTAATTATATATTTGCACACTGTGCATAGATTATGCATTTGCTCCGAATCGAAGGTGTTGTCTCAAGTAGAAAGTGTGGTCTCCAATAGTTCCATTTTTAGGGGCATTCTAACATATTATGAATTTAGTAAGGATTAACAATAAAATATTATAAAGGTCTATAAACTTGGAAAAGGAAGTTAAGATTTGAGAATAATTATGCTACATAACATAGTACCAGAATTGATAGTAACAGAAATTATTCTCGAGAACTGTTACTGGATAACTAAGTATTTGCTAGTGGCAGTGATAAGTGATAGTCGAGTGTTAACAATGAGCCTCTTTTACCTTCTCATTTTTTTCTACAAAAGACAAAGAGAATTAAGAGAAAGTAATAAATGAACAAAAGATATCCTTTGTTATCTTTGTATTGCAACGTTATATCTAAAGACCGAAATACGGAAAAGTCAAATAATCCCCAGCAATCACATCCTAACTTTCGTTGAACAGCAAAAAAAGATGTGATTAATATGAATGTTCTCCGATAAATTGGAGGATTTAACCGTTCACAGCATCTCGTAACTAGGGTTACCTAACAGTGGTATTGAACGTGTTTACCATGCAGTGTATATAACTTTCATAAATTTTGCTTGCGATAGTCATATATTAAGTTTATAAATTAGGAAAAATGATTTAAATTTAAAGTTTTAAAAACTAATCCTAGTTTCTCAATATTTATGATCCTCATTAATTTATTTTATCGGTTCGTGAAAAAACATATAATTTCCTATTAATACATATATATACAATTTTGTAAGTAAATACGATTTTGTTTGCTTGGGCTTATTTGGTCTTTCGTTAAGTGCCGTTCCTGGAAATTTGAAAAAGGGGACTCTTATGATCAACTGCTTATTTAACTGCCTGCCTTTTACTAGGCCATTACTTTTTAAATTTTTACTTGTAAACCTATGAAATATGATGCAGAGGTGGTTAAAAAAGGGTTTTGTGAAAATCGAATTTTAGCCTTTCTAACGGGCTAAGAAATACTGGAAATTTTGAAGTTAGAAAGAAATATTAAAAGGAAAAATTCTGGAAATATTTACAAGAAATTGCCAAATACCCGTATGGACAAATGCACGTATGCAAGCACGTAAGCACGCGCCCATGCACGTACATGCATACATAGACCATTAATGGCACAAATTATTAATACAATATACTCAATTTTCGTTAAAAATCCGAGATAGACGTTTTGGACGATGAAACTTCCTTCATTCCCTACGTCATTTGAAAACAAAACAGTACAAAAAAAAAAATTAATACACTTAATTATATCAAAGTTTACACTGGAATGGACATTCCAGGAAATAAAATTTTCCCCGCAGCGTATTTTTGTACTGAGTTGAATTTTATGAAAGACCTGAATAATTAAAGCGCTCAAATAGTCTATGGTAATCTTATCATTTAAAATGTTTAGCTAATAATATTTTTGTGCTTAGTTATTATACATTTTAATAAATGAAGAGGCTCTCGTTTATTTGTGGTTTTTTTAATAATTTGAATTTTACATAAAAAAAGGTATTTTTTGATTAGAAAGTGTGACAAGGACAAAGACGGTTAATTTTAGAGCGTAAATTTTTAAATATAGAGTAGTTGCAGAGTGTAAAAACGAGGTCCAAAATACATTAAAACCATACGTTATTCATCGATTGAAATTTATTAAGAATTTCATTATGAGAATAAATCAAGTTGGCGTGGTAGGCCGGGGGTTGGAGGATGGGTCAGCCGCCATTTTCATAAACGGCTTTTCATGGATATCTCGAGAACAGTTAGTCCTGTGACGAAAACGCAAAAGAACTTTTTTGTAGGAAAAATGTATTTCATATTTATGTGAGATGATTTATTTGAAAAGTTAATAATTTCACAGTAATCGCACTAAAAATATTCCCTAAAAAGTGAACTTTGAAAATATTGGTTTTAAAAAACGAAATTATGTTTCAAATGAAAATGAAAGATCATTTTTATGTTTTAAACGAAAATGAAAGATCATTTTTTTTCTAGGAAAAGTTCTCTTGTGATTTTATCTACAAGTTAAATATTTGTTTTTGAAAATATTTCATTTTTCGGCAAAAAACTTCCCTACATTTTTTTCATACAACCAACTGTTTTCGAGATATTTACGGATAGGCGGTTATCGAGATTGTGGCTAACGCACAGCGTGCCACTAGGCGTTATACTCAAATTTAAATTAAATAATTTATTATAGCATAAGCGGAACTCCTAATATTACTTTATTTCCAGAAGTTTGCTACCATATTTGTAATGTCTTTTATTTACCCCTTTACCAGCTGTCACAATACAGTATTTATACATTCTTTTCACTAATAGATCGCTGTACATTTGTCTTGTTTGTCAAATCATCTACTTCCATTCCAGATGTGTTTTACTTATTTTCTTCCATTCCAAACATGTTTTTACTTAATTGTAATATGTTTTTACGCCGCGTATCGCTTTAATATTCATGTCTTTGAAGAAAGAAAAAGTGTTATGTCTCATTTACACGCACGCGCGAGCCGCGAGACGAGTCACGAGACGCGTGTCGCCCCATTGGATTACGGCTGCGAACCCAACGTTTACACACGCGTCTCGTGGCTCGCGCGTGAATGTAAATGAGACATAAAGGTATTAATGTATTGTGGTCAATTTATTAGATTCATAGTGGTTATATTCAATTATTTTTGTTATTATCCACAGTTCTTATTTGAGTTATCGCGGAACTATCAGCGTATGTGTAAAGAGAGGATGAGCGTAAAGAGATGGTAACCCTACAACGATTATCTCTCTTTCAGTTGATTAAGTTCCGGGTCGCCAACCGACGAAGAATAACATTCATCTCGTTTAGAACCTCGCCCACCCTCCCCGTCCTTCCCGCCCTTCTCTCGAGGGGGACCGATTTAAATTCAAACAGAGACTTATTGTTTAAGCGAGTTTATGTCTGTTCTAGGTATTTGGCAATCAACCGGACCCGAAGTTTAGAAAAGCAATGTTACGTCGGGGGCAAATATAGGGACAGACTTGTGTTTACGAAGGTAAGTTATGATCATTTTGCTCTCGTAGATTATGAAGATTCCGTAAACAATTACTTTCGCTTAATTCTTTTTTAAAGGCTTTTTAAGGTTAGATTGTATCATACAATAATCTTGATATCTTGTAGATTCGACATTGTCTGTCTGTCATAGTTAATGAAATATCTACGTAAAATGTAAGTTCAAGAAGAACATATATAGTTGTAGTATATTATTAAACATTTTTAAACGTTAATTTTATAAAGGACTAGTAAAGTACCTGCGTCTTGTTAACATTTCTTAATTGGTTTTAGTGGAACGTAGATAAGAACGTAGTAAAATACCTAAGTTCAACTAAGATTCTTCATCTCGCTGAAACTAAGTTTACTTTTGCAAAACATTGTTATTACTTATTTATAATTAAGGAAGTATATGCTATCCTAATTTGATTACACTCTTACAAAATTATATATATATATATATATATATATATATATATATATATATATATATATATATATATATATATACACATATACGTTTTAAATTTTCACCACTGGTAGAGTTTCTGATCATACAATATTTATATTTTAATTTTTTGGTTTCGTCATCAAAAATATTAGTAGTGCTTTTTATTTTTCGATATAGTTATGCTCCTTGACTCTTAGACATTTTATAATATTCTACTACCTCCACAATACTCTTTATGGGAATGGGAGACATGTAGTAAGTAATTAGTTGCCCCATAAAGCCATCGGGAAAAGTTTAGTTTAGCAAAAGTATTTTGTATCTTATTACGTAATATACAAATAAGAATATAAATTCTTAAACACTGAATATTAGTACTATACGTTAAATAAGATTTACGTGAATACTTATTTAAAATCATGAGATAATGATAATAACCGTTTTAGTGACATTGCTTTTTATTCAAAAATTCTTAATATGCTAAATACTTAAAAATGCCCAAGGAAATCTTTTGTTTTTGATGTCATTTACCCTTGTCTCGAAAAAAATACTGTATCTCTTCCAAAAATTATCCAATTTTAGTAATTTTTTCGATGTTTTCCTAATAAAAACTTGTACAAGGATAATAAAATACAAAAAAAATTACGGAAATATATATTGTGAACAAAAACTATAAGAAAAACTGAAATCAAAGTCACATCGTCATTTTCGCAGTCCGGTACATCCTCCGTATCAGCAAATAATTGTTATCGTCACTATTATCACTATCACTCAAAATTTGCATTATGCCAACTGTGGGCGCACCACAATGTAACTCCCACTATCACTTTCTTCACAACTTCAAAAACGATCATTTTCGCTCGAATTATTTTCATATTCCTACATTATGGGTTAAACATTTTCTTTTCCTGGATCCTTTTTACATTATAATTACTATTATTTTTATAATTTGAATTTTATGTAACACGTAGAAAGATAAAAAATTAGCGATGCGTGCGAGCGACCTCCCTTACCGCGCGCTAAACAGTAACTGATTTCGCGAGCGCTATCGCGCTCGTGGTAAATTTTTATGTAAATATAAATAGTTTTCTTTAATATTTTTTTAATAAATAAATCGTAAATGGCCTTTGTAATTATTAAATGGCTAATTTCTATTATTATGCTATTATTCTTATACTTTATTCACAATTAAATGAAACTACGTGATGTAGTATTATTTCTACTTTCTTTAATTTCTTTACCACGACTTAGGTTTCGTTGTATTACAACATCTTCAGGTGGGATATTAGCAAAGGTTAGATCTTATAAAGAAAGATCTTTGCTAGTTTCATTTAATTATGAATAACGAATTTCTACAAAATTAACGCCAAATATGTTCAATACTTATACTTTATTTAAAAAGAAGAAAAAAATTGCAATAAATCCACTTTAGGTGAATTGCATATATGTCCTACGCCTAAATATGAATCACCTTGTCTAGATCACCTAACTGTTTTATTTTTAGTCACACCATTGTTCCTTTTCGACCTGTTTTTTTTTAAAATTATTGTGTAAAGTTTAATTTATACAAAATTGAGTGTTTTGTTTTTATGATTCCATGATCTGTATTACGTTATTGGTTGACAGGAAGGTATTATAGTATACAGTTAGATGGTTTCGCTGAGAAAGTACCCCTTGATAATTAACCCAAAATAATTAATGAACTAAAATGTTTTAATCTGACGAGTTTCAAAATACGTAAGATATTAAAGGGGTGGTTCTGTAGTGAGTCGATTACAATTCAGATTAAGCCAAACAGTGAGCATTATCGTATTGTATCGCATACACTTTGTTGTGATTTGAATTTACGTATATTATATATTTTAAATCGGCCAAGGTTTGTCTTAAATAACAAAAAAAAAACTTTAAACCGAAGTTACTATCAAAAATATTATGATCAAAATTTTAATTTTTTTTATATTACTTCTTTATTTTGATTATGTAAAATACTCGTTAAACAGTGCCAAAAAAAGCAAATACTAGAGAAAGGGATGAGTATATTATTATGCATTTACTTTCAAATAAATACACCGTCAGATATGAAATGAATGTAAGGAAGATTTAAGGGATACAGAAATTACTAGATAATATTTTTAATGAAGAAAATGTACTTTATTGAGAAATAAGGGCAAGCGAAATTCAGTCAACTAATATTACATATTATTGATTACCAGATATAATTAGTCCTTCATGACTAGTATATTGATTATGAAAAGTTAGTAAATTAACAACAATATTCATCCTTTAAGTTATTACTTATTAAAGTTAATACGAAATTTTAGAATCACTTTATTCTGAAAAAAATAATACTTAATACTTCTAGTGACACATTTTTATTAGATAGCATATACCTATACTCCATTTCATTTCAAAAGAAAATATTAGTAAACAAACCAGTTTGACAGTTAAAATAGGGTTGGCACAAATATGGATTCTATCAGTGGACAATTATTCATAAAACTCATTGTATTTCATCTTTAATATTATTAAACCACAGTACTGCAAACACTAACTTAATAAAGTGTAACGTCAAATAATATTATAAACATCAATATTACACGGATATTTAACTAACATGAATTGTTAAAGTTAGAGGAGAAAAATGGACAACCCTGTCAATCACAAGTCAATTAATTGTCACTTAGAGGTATGAAACATTTTGGAAAAATATCAGTATTCCGACAAGGTTCATACTTGTCCATATATATTTTATTTATTACACATACTTTACTTCTTTACTTTACAATTAGTTTTTAGGGACGCTTAAGCGAAGCGGAAAAAATAAATGGGACAGGCCATTAATGTTTTATATTAAATATACTTATATGCATACAGGGTATTTTGCGTGAGAAAAGTGAAAAAATATTATGACGTTTTATTTTAAAACAAGTATTCGTATTACTGTGCAATGTAGAGCGAACACATAGTACACGGCAGTGTCTTTTATATCAAGTTTTGTTTTCATTTGGTTGTATTTTTTCGGTGTTATTTTAATGTTAAATAAATTTATTTTATAAAATAACATCACAAAAAACTTTATTGTTAATATTTGGCTTTATATATGAACGTGTTGACATTATATTATACGTCAGAAATTTGTATGCCAATAATTAAAAAAAAAATTATTAGATATATACTGTGTAACAGTAAATGAATCCATATTACTTTACTAAAGTAAATATAAGGAAACAGTTTACAATACCTGAACAGTCATTTTGCTTTGTGTACGAACATTCCCTTGTAGACTGGAATGGAGTATATTTGTGTTTATTTGATCGTATTTACTAAACAGATCGGAGAAGTTGTAAAGATATTTTGGTCAATCAAATTTTTTATCCAGCTGTTTACCTAGCGTCTCGTTTTACGCGTAAGCAAGTATTGATTACAGAACACCATAGCGACGGTAATCGGGTCACTACTGATGTGGTCACCGCAAGGCTTGTTGATATTATGGATAATCACGCCGCCGACACTGTGGGGACAACAATTTGAGCCTCCACTCGCTTTGGTTTTTGTGGCGACCATATTTTCAGAGGTAAGTTTAAATTTATTATGAAATGAAACACTGAAATTGTTAGCGTTATCTTTATTTTACAGAATAAGCCAGTATCTCATTTACATATTTCTATCTGTTTATGTTCGCACAATATGTTTTCGTCTCGCCCAGGGAGAAAGCCTCCAAAATGGAAATTATGTGTCCATATGCCTGTCGGAGATACTTGTATCACATTATGCGTATCCCACAGAAGCAGGTTTTAATGTTATTACGTCCTATATATGAGAATTATTAATATACCAAACACGCCGTAGTTAATTGTACCATCATTACGGGCGATAGTTTGATAGTACAAATAGTCAGAAATGATTTCTTATTCCTTCAGTAATTGCTGTGTCTATTACTTTTTCTCATTATTCAATTATTGCTTAATTCGTTTTTGTACATGTCAAGGTCAAGCGATTTCCTTGTCAATCTATATATTTGAACCGTGTGTTGGTAGGCAGTGGGGTTCCTTTTATTTATTTGTTTCTCAACTCATATTAATATGATATCAATATATAATAAATAAAATACATTTAGTAATACATCCACATAAACGTCATTTAAATTGATTCCACAGGTTTTAAGTCATATGAATATTGAAATACAGAAAAAGAGGCAAACAGACAGGCTAATATAAAAAAAAACTGTCGATTTGTTATCTACAGTTTAAATGTATTCATTATAATAATTTGTTTATGATTCTCAGACATTTTATTTTATACGTTATTGTTGTCAATGCTGCTGTTCAGGAATGTAACTCGGCGGAAGACGTTCACTCATCCCTCTAGTCTTGATCTGCCACAGATTGCTATTTTTTCTCCTAAAAATTAAATTAGATAGTATTAAATATTTATTGCACTACGAAGTCCACATTAGTGACGAATTGTGATAAATAAGGAAATGTCAATTCAAACGTGATACTAACGGAAACAAATCGACCGTTAGTTTTGACTATTGTAACCGTACCGTATAAATATATATATATATATATATATATATATATATATATATATATATATATGTATATATATATATATATATACGCATAAATATGATTTTTTCATAATTTTAGATAGTATGTCTTCTTAGATATATGAAAAAATATGTTATCGTCTTATTTCCAAAGTTACTAAATGAAAAAATAGGATTTTTTAGAAACCCACACCAAGGTTGTAAAAAAATTATGAGAAATAATTTTACATGTTATATTTTTTGAGATATTCACGATAACGCATTAATATAATTGTAAAGCCTGCTTAATTATGTTAAGTATTATTAAATATTTATTGCGCTTCAAAGCTTATATGAGTATTAGTGATGATTTATGTTAAATAAAGTAATTTAATTTCAAACGAGATATGGAATCTTCGATGCGTGAGTGAAACTCGTATTTGGTCAGTTATTTGCAGGTTTCACATCCATTTGTATGGTTATATACTTTAGTTACTAGTAACACGTGCGGTAGTTAATTTGCTTGGAAAATACTATATATTATACTTAAACCTTAATATTCTATCCATTATTATCATTTATGGTCGAAATATGTATACAAAATGAATGAAATGAGGTGAATTTATTTCACATAGACAATTGAATGAAGTGCACTAGAGAGGTACTGTAACTTCCTAATATTTTAAGTAAATCTTAAAACTCACTTTTCACTCACTTCCAACAGTCGTGGAGATGGTCGCGGAGAAGGGAGCTATGAGTAACCCTGTCGAGTTCATATACGTTTAACTTGCTTCAAAGAGCTCTTTGGTTATGATATGTAACCCAAAGGATCTGGTGACGGAGGAAAGAGGTGATCATGGGAATTAATCAATCAATGATTAATAGTAAACTCATCCAGTTTGAGTTTGAACTGTCTTTTAATTTGTCTCAGTGGGTCTTTCGATTACGAAACTGTGTTTTTACTTTTTTTTTAACTGTGTGCACAGTGAATTCTAACTTATTAAAAGCTTTCATGAGCTAATTTAACCGCAAAATGATTCGTAAAGTGTTTTATCCGTAATTTTTAAGCCAATGGAAAAAAATTGAAAACATTTTAAAAGTAGTCGCTAGTGAGCGTCAAACAATAAGTTCGATTTATAGAATGACTACGAGACACTACTATTGCTGTGTGTTTTGCGAGAACTATAATTAATTGGCTGTTGCTAATTATTTAGGTTATGTATTAATAAAAGAATTTCTGTAAAACAAACACAGGCAAGTTTGTTTGTCAAGTGCGTGTTTGCATGAACCAATTATGGTATAAATTCTTGTTTTTATTCAGATTACTATGAAAATTCATGGTGTATGTATAAACATGCGAAGGTATTATTTGAAACGGTCATTAAACTTGAATGACAGCCTCATATCGCAAAGAACGTAAATATTCTATTTCAATATCCGTCAAAACGTGAAAATAACACGCCATCAGACACGCACCATCTGGTTTATTTCCTCTGAACAAAAGACTATTTTCCTATTTTATGCCACCCAACCGAATTTGTAATTTCCTTTCGAAGCCCACACATTAGATTCCGACTGGCCCGCCGACATGGATTCGTACAAGGTCACTCCCCTCGTAAAGGTCGTAGGGTTAGCTTAGCGATGTGCTCGTGACAGCCTCCATTTAGCATAATATTTGGTTTAGGAATTGTTACAAACATATAGGCAGAACTTTTTAGATAATGGCTTGTTTACAGATTGGAGAACGACGAAGCCAATAAAGTGAATTAGTATCACGAATTTAGTTTTATGTACGTTTATATGTATATGTATGTACATATGTACGTAAGTGCCCACTTTGAAATAATCATAGATCGACAATTTTCTTAACATTCTATTGGAAAACTATTCAATAAATATCCACATAAATATTATTACGTTATTTCATATTCTTTATCAGACACTGTCCACTAAACACAGGTGAGTGCAGTGAAAAATTGCAAGATTTAAAATTGAGTGCAGTGATTACATTGCCTATTAAAGGAAGAAAATCTCTGATGAAAATCAAGCAATACCCAGATATATTTTATGGAAAATATTTCTTTCCTATTCAATGTAAAAACTCGGTTTAAACAATTTTGGTTACTAGGTTTTTCAATTTTGGTTACAATTTTGGTTACTAATGGTCACCGGATACGGTCACTATAGAAAATATCAAGCAAGATGTGGTCCATCAAAAATAACAATTGTGAGAACTCCACATGTTTATTTAGGGATAAATAAGGTCAGCAAGGTGGATTCAGAAAATTGCGAAGTACAAAGTTTGTACTGACTTTTTTCTAAAGTTTACATGAAGTTTGCACTGAGTTGACCTTCTGTGAAATGCGACAGAATGAAATTGTGAACTCTTTTGTTACTGGAGAAAATTCAACTTGTACATGGATTTAAAAAGCCTAACATTACAGTAACTGGCAATTATTACGTTTAGTTATTATATAAAATAAGGGAAGCCGTATAAGAAAAGCGTCTAGGAAAGCTGTCTCATAGGCCTCTTATGACACTGTACCTACCAAAGGGCGGGGGTCACATTTCGTCAAGGCGCAGGATTATCTCGACGAATATAATTCCAAATCATAAAACACAAGGTAATCCCAAATAACAGAACTCGAGGAGAAAGTCTGGATGTAGTTCCGCGCCTCGCAATGATTGTATCCTTTAGTGTGGCGCGTGAAGAACTCGGCATATTTCGGCGATCGGCGGCGAAAACGAACGAGTGCATGTGATATGATGTTCCGCGGAGTGCATTGTCTCGCTCATCGATATCCGTCTCTGTCGCAGCGCGTTGTCTCAAATTTCATATATCGCCATCTTTGTTTAACGAGTATATAAAGTAGCGGGTCACGATGCGAAAATTTCATCATTCGCTGTTTGGGTTTTTGTCACCTTATATTGTAATTTACACCTGACTTCAAGACTTGTTCAAATATCAAAGGAAAGCACACTAAAACAATATTTAAAAAATATATATCTTTTACGGTGATATGGGATAGTAATAACAAAAATTTAAATTGAGTAATCTATCCCAACTCATCAAGGAGGTTATAACATTTATTTTGAATTTGCGTTCTGAATTTATCGTAGACATAATTTGTCGTACTTTCAACTCGTTGCTTACTTGAGTATCAAAGTATTAATATGTCGCGATGGGTAGAGTAGTCTTTTCGTACTGAAGGTCGTCGTACCGCTTAGTTTATTTATGGATGGCAAATAATTATTTCTAAATAATAATCTGGCACAAGTAAATTGAAAAATGTGAAATGCATTGCATAAAATTTTGATCATTTTGAATCAAATTTGAGAGCAAATGTAAAGAGCGAAGGCAAACACCACTAATAAAAAATATCAATTATGTTGTTAGAAACAAACGTTAAAAAATATTAAGCAAAACTATTTACTTATTTATTAACTTTTATGTATAGTACATATGGCGGACTTATTGCTACATGCGCAATCTCTTCCAGTCAACCATAACTAAAAAATAATGTATTAATAAAAACTAGCAGTTTTTATTAATACATTATTTTTTATATACACGAGTGTTTGTCAAAACCTACACTATTGTACAAAGATGGAGTTTATGCCTCTGTCTGTCCTATTAAGAGGTATTGTCAAAATTGGCATTTGGCAAGTCAGCTTCTAGAAGTTCTTGATAATAATATAAGATAATTATAATGTTTCGAAGCAAAAATGCTTAGTACTTTGATCATAGAACCGTGAATTATATTTTAGTTAGCAAAATGAGATCAATTAAAATGAACCCCCTTTAAATAACCAAAACCGAGAATTTGGTAATTTAAATTTAAATTGAAAATGAAAAGAAAAGTAAAATATTTCTTTAAGACGTTTGGGTTTAGTTGTAAGTACATTACAAAGATTAATTTGTAAAACTAAAGAAAAGGCCGAATGACCTTCATAATGAAGCCAAATAGACCTATTTATCACGTTAAAAACAGATTTTGTGACAAAAAGTATTTTTTATATCGAATAATTTAAATTTTTTTTTCAATGTAACCTCCTTATCTTCTTAGAAGTCGTGTCCTTGTCTTTTTAAAATTATTCTCCGGAACTGGAAGCCGCTGGAATTAAATTCCTACGAATATTTACGCAGTTATACTTGACCTATATTAAACAGGGAGCCGAAACCAACAGAAGCGAGCCAATGGAGCTTGAGAATGAAGCAAAAAATGTCCATGAACGTTTAATATTCATTTTACTTCAGAACTCTGTAAATATTAAATTGTTTACGAAGGTAAATTTTAATTAATTTTGTTTAGTATTGAATATTTTTCACTCGAATGCGCGTAAGCAAAGGGAGGGTTATGTATATTAAAGTATTGCTATGTGTGTGCGTTGGATTCTTTAGTTATCTAATATATTTATTAATCAATTTAGAGGCCTCCGACTCCGAATAGCCATTGTTGGTTATTATGAGTTTAGAGTGCCGGCAAATTCCTCGGATTGAGTCGCTGCGATTAGAGTTAATTTTTATTTATGATACGATTTGATTACAAATGGTGCTTTAAATATAATGATAAATATAACCATACATTATCTTTCACACAGACTTGCGTTGCACATATTTAATAATATGTATTAGTTTAATGATATAACTCATCTTAAAATTAATATAATCAGGCTTGCTCCTAACTTTTTATTTTTTTAAACAATCCGTTTTTTAATTAACCTTTTATTAAATTTTATTCATTTCGATTTGTACTTTTATTTCTAGTTAATTATAATTTTGTATATAACATTTGTATTTTGGTCAAATGTTATATACAAAATTATAATTAACTAGAAATAAAAGTCCTCCTCATTCACTTTTCAGTTTTAATATTTTTAATTTATATATATATATATATATATATATATGTATATATGTATATATATATATATGTATATATATATATATACATATATACGTATATATATATATATATATATATATATATATATATATATATATATATGTATATCTATATCACTTATGTATTTTAGAAAGTTTTAACAAGACAAGACAATAACGGAAGGCTTCCTACATTATGACTTAGAAGTTTTATATTTTTGCGTCTAATCTATTTTCGGTTAAGTAGTTAAGTACTAGGAACTACGAGAATAATTTTTTCACTTGAGCTTTTCCATTCCTAGCTTTTCATTTTATCAGCGAATATGTTACCTGTCATCTGTAAATAAATTTTGATACTTCCATATTTAAAATCTGTGTAAAACTAAAGTTTTGTATTATAATTCGCGGTTTATAAGAGACATTGAAATTTTAAGATATATATGAGCGGGGAGAGCGTGTGGTTTAGATGAATGGTGTCAGAATATTTGAGATGGCACTTCACTAGAAGATGGCTTGATTTAAAAAAAAAATTCAAAAGTACTTTTAGTTAAATTTGGTAGCTTGTGTTATTTGTGGTGCATATATGTTTTACTGTTTTATTAAAATTCAAAATTACTGTTTGTTGTATTTATTTTATCTTGATGCTGGATTTGACTAATTTTCCCTATTTAACCATTTTTTCGCCAATGAGGAAAAAGTTGTTTCAGTATACGTCAATATACATATCGATGCATGTACTAAGCAATTTTATTTATTTTTGATGAAAGTAAAAGTCGTTTAAATTAAGAAAAAAGTCTTATTAAATCATAATTCCATTCTAGATATTTCTACAATTTAAATGAGAATGTGTGAAATGTTTCAGCTGGCGACGGCGGTTCCCGTGGTTTCTTTCTTCGTAACACAACCTCTGAAGAACGTGATTAATGCGGAGTATGCTGAAATAACGGAAAAAGAAATAAACAAAACAAAATAGTTATCAGTAGTTTGTAATTATTTGTTTATAATTATTGTTTATTACCATATTAATATATATATGTATATATATATATATATATATATATATATATATATATATATATATATATATATATATGCAATGTCTGTCTGCTTTGGGTCTGTTCGTTTATAACTTAAGTTCAACCAAATTGATTTTGATGCGATTTCACCATCAAGTTTTTTATTTATTCTAAAAGATTACGGTACATTAGTACACGTATCGAGATTGCGGAGCTATATTCCCATGAGTGGTGTGATTGATTGTGAGTGAATCGGAAATATTTTTAATCAGAGACTTACGGATTGAACGAAAATATTTTTCTCTGACAAAGAATACTTGCTGTGGAATGTAGACTATAATAAAATAATTATACACGTTATATTTTACTAAATTTAAAGATAAAATGCATAACAAAAGAGTCGCCGAAAATATTTTTTATCAAAGACTTATGAATTAAGAGAAAATATTTTTCGCAGACGAATAGTACTTGCTGTGTAGAATGTGATACCATAATAAAATAATATAGATTATAATAAAATAATTATAAAGGCGATATTTTACTATATTTAAACTTAAAATGTATAATGGTAGAGTCGCCTAAAATATATTTTATCAAATATTTACGGATCGAAAGAAAATATTTTTCTCAGAAAAAGAATACTTGCTGTGGAATGTAAACTATAATAAAATAATTATATATGGGCTATGTTACTGAGTTTAAAGATAAAATGCATAATAGAAGAATCGCCGAAAATATATTTAATCAATCTCTTACGGATTGCAAGAAAATATTTTTCTCAGACAAAGAATTTTCTGTAGAATGTAGACTATAATAATATAACGTTATATGTTTCAACATATAATATTAGTGCAAAGATTAGAGAAAATGTACGTCAGTGTTGCGGCTTATGTTAGTACTGCGAATTGATACGTTAGTGTGGCGACTTGGCGGGTACACCACTCTGGGTTTCCACACTTTTAAACCTAAATGCATAAAATTATATAATGAAAATTAAATAACATAATCTCAACTAACATGCAGTAAATTATTATTTTTTTATGTAACACACTGCCTAGGTGAATCAGTGGTGAATTTTTTTATCTCATTTTTCCTAGTGGTTTATTTTCGGATAGATATGTTAAAATAAAATTAAGGTTCTATTATGGATTTTTAATTTTTAAGCTCTCCGTGAAATATTAAGTTTCGAACTTGCGTACGTCACTCCCCGTCGCTTTGATTTTTCACTCATGGGTTTTAAGGTTTCGGAAAAGATTCAG
Organism: Druceiella hillmani; assembly: GCA_039881145.1. Classification (NCBI taxonomy): domain Eukaryota; kingdom Metazoa; phylum Arthropoda; class Insecta; order Lepidoptera; family Hepialidae; genus Druceiella; species Druceiella hillmani. The sequence goes on along the minus strand of JAYKKI010000140.1, from coordinate 2,122,342 downwards.
GCACTGTTATTTCAAATTTAAATGAAATTATTTTGGACATTCGACAATTTCAGTAAATATATAGTATAATTCAGTAAATATAGAGTGGAAACATATTTCGTGCGTGTTTTTATGTACTTATCTGGTACTTTATTGTACAATATCACCTAAAATAACCAGTTCTGAATTTAATCAATGGCTATATCTAAACGTGCTAATCCCGACGACATATATGTTATTTGATATGTCCATATGTATTTTTATTAGTGGTAAGAGAGTTTTATTTTGTTTAGTGGTAAAAGGGTTTCTCAATGAACAATAATGGATAGAAGCTTTTTTTGAAAGATCAAAGAATTCACGTCGAGTACCGAAACGTACCGAAGATTAGTGTTCGCAAAATCGACAATTATTATAACAGTATTACTTTATTATTTTTTACGTTTGTAAACTGCGTTTTTCTGCACCCTGTTCAGGTGGTTATGCTGTTAGGTGTAATTAGCTGTACCTCACATTGGCCTCTATAGTTCTATAGCTTCCGAATTAGTTATAAATATGTAACATTTCCATTTATTCAAAAACTTCTTTTTATAATTATATTAGATATAAACTGTATTATGTATATCCTTAAAATTGCTACTTATGTAAAGAGATGAATCCTTATTTCTACAAATTTCTAAATGCGTTTGGTCTTTAATATAACTTTGCCGGTAAATATCACCGATTGTAACATTCGAAATATTTCAAGTAACGTGTATTATTCTGACTTATATATCTAGGTTGAATTAAGTTATTCACGATATTCATTACATTTTGTGCCTACTTTACCCTCTATGTTTTCAATTTGAAATGTTTTCCCGACTTCTTTCTATACTTACCTACTCTGGCCCTTCACAGTCATTTGTGAGGTTATTATATCTTCGTTTTACCTTTCATCCAGGCACGTCTTTTACTATTCTATATCTTCAAATGCCGTCGAAGTTTGTTTTATGAGGGGGCGCTTTTTATCGAAGGCATGAAGATGAGACGAAGCGAAATAAAAACAAGCGATTCGGACTTTGAAATGAGGTCAACACGATTGTAGCCACAAGGCCGAATTTGATTGAATATGTACATTTTACTTATGTCATTAAAGGTAAATTATTATGATCGCGATTTAAATTTGTTACATTTCGAATATAATAGAAGTTTCGAACGTAGATCCGGTATTTCGATACAGGTGATATTCCAACCTTTGTTATTACGATAAAGAAAAATAATTTTCTCAAATAATATTCTGCCCGATATAACTCATCCAAAGCGACTTCCTACAACGGAATTAGAAAAAATTAAAAGCCTTATTGAAACAGATCCCAGATTAAGTTCGCGTTGTTTGGCAGAGTTATTTTCATGCTCTTAAGCTGCAATGAAAATACAACTTCATGGCTTGAGAAAGAAGTGGAAATACTCCGATGAGCTAACACCCTTTCAACTTCAGAGGAGAGCTACTGAGTTACCACGGTACTAACGTGAAGCTTAAGTATCTGGTTAAAGGAAGTGAAAAGCGGGCGACGTATGTTAATTTTTAGCGTAAACGCCAGTGGCTAGGAGGTGGAGAAAAAGGTGTACCTAGACCAAAATGTAATATTGGACAAAATATACTTTTGAGTGGATGATGGGGTATAAATGGAGCTATTCATTGAGTTATTTATTGGGAATTCTTTCAAGCTAACAGTACAATTAAACATAAAATTTATTGTGAATAATTGAGCAAAGTCACCGCTAAAGTTCCTTCAAATCAAAGCAAAGTTGATTTTTCACATGACAATGATTAACCCTACGTAGCAAAACTAACGCGAGAGAAACTACTTTCGCTTGGATGGAGTGTGCTACTTCATCCACAGTACTCTCCAGATCTTCCGCCATTTAATTACCATCTCTTTCTCTCTTTGTCTAATAACTGATGTTATAGAAAATTTAAAGACATCATATCAAAATCAAACTTCGCCGGTTTTTCAGTCAAAGGCCCAAATATTTCTACAAGGATGGAACTCTAGCTACACGTTGGCGACAAGTGTTAGATACCAACGATTCTTATACAATTAACGATTGAATTTATTGACTACATATAAAAAGTAAAAAGTTTGTGTACAGAGATGGCGTGTTCATAAGTTGACAACCTAATAATACAAGACTCTTCTAACTGATGAGATTAATCTGGTGCGACGGTTTAACACTGCGTACAGAAAATTTTCACGTTAAAATGAAATATTTGACATTTTAATATTTGCTGATATCTATTCTTCACGACAAATAAGTAGTATGTTATGTCTAAACTTAAGGATGCATTTGTAGCGGAAGTAACTAGCTTCCAATCGATGGTGGTCTTCTCTGCGTTGGATAACTTATTACATTTCATATCGGATCATAACATTTATTTGAATTACAGAAGTCAAGTCAAGTAATATGTTTCTCGTGTGAAATGTTATGAACATGACTGTGACATCGAATATGTGTTTTATCAGTTGACTTTGGGTTTAAGGAAGATTTTGACTATCAGAAAACTTTCGATCATGTATGTATTATGGAGCAAGGGGAGGACGGGTTATTTCTATATTTTTTTCTTTATATATAGAATACAAAAATCAATACGTTTTCAACATTTTAAATTTCAACCCAATGTCAAATAATTTGGAAGGAGTACGGAATAGAATATTGGGTTTGTGCTAGACACAAATCTGATAAACGAAACCTGGGTGTCGCTTGTTATTCGTGGATGATATGTTACTACTAAAAAGATATTTAAATTTAATAAAGTTCTCAATTTTATAGTTAGATCACGTAATTTTCGTTATTTCTTTCGAATATATGGAAAAATTGTTGAGAAGGTGTGGGTCCTGTTGTGAAATACATAAGATTTACTATGTTTGTCTTCCATAATATGTTTACTTAGAGCGAAATAGGTTAGAATTCAGCTCAATCACTTTTCACTCATCCGAGGATAATTTGACAGTTTCTTAAATAAGAAAGGGAATGTTACCTACCTTTACAATTTGTTGTTCGGGGGGCTTTTGTTCTTTGTGCTAAATAACTTCTTTCGAAAGTATTTACCAAATTTTGACAACAAAATTTGAAGAATATTAGCGTAAAATTTAGGTAATATTTTTCTTGTTCAAAATTTGTTCGGATATCTTGAAATAAATATTATCGCGTTGTAAGTTTCTCCATTCGATTGAAACCCTGCTTTACGTTTCATTAGCCATATTTCTTGTTTGAGTTTTTTAGCTATTAAGAGCTATTTCATCGAATTCTCCAAAAAAAAAAGAAAATAAAAAATAAATTAAACAAAGTGTCTTCACGTTTTCTGTTTGCAAATAATTTTGGCTCAATTCCAACTAAGAAATATTCAAACCGCATCTTTTGTTAGCGGAGCATCATAATTTCAGCGTAATATTACGTGGTTAGCAAATGTTTACGTGAGAATAAACGGAAACGTTATTCGAATTCAAGAAAAGTTTCAAACATTGTTCTTAACAAAAACGAACAGCCGTCTACTATTTCTGGGATGTTTTAATACTTGCTAACTTTTTTAATATCGTCGTGTTCATCCCAATATTGCCGGATTGCTTAATTTTTCGTGACGAAATTTTGCATGTAATATTTCTGGACGAAATTATCCAGATTATATAGCGGCAAATTTTTGACGTAAATAATTGAAGAACAATTAAATTATAAGCCATTGACATATGGGCAGACATGATGAAATTATAAAGTTTCCTAGTTACTATGAATGGGATTACTACCTCTTAGTTATTGAAAATTATAGATGAGAATTGAAATTACAAAAAAATTGAGTCGCCATAAATTGAACCGAAAAATTATTTTTTGTCCTTGAACAGGTCTTCAAAAATTCAACAAGTAATGCCGCCCAATATTATTTATTTATTACCATAATTCATTAGATAGAAATGTGTGTGTGTGCGTGTATGTGTGTGTTATTGTGTGTGTGTGTATGTGTGATTGTTTCTTTTTTTATTACCATAATTTGTTAGATATACCTCTAATTTTTTAAATTAATGTTCAATAAATCTTGAAAAAAAATGAGATTGTAGTTTAAATGAAAACGATGTAAAACCGTTTTAAATTTAAAGTTCCGTGTAATTTCGATAACAATAATTTCAAAAAGTAATATTTTTGTTAATATTTTTTTGGTAAAACAACAAGATAGTATAAGACAAGGGAAACAAAAATTATTGTAAGTATAAAGGTAGGTTTCGAATCTACGGTTAAGTTACCTGCTCTCATATAAAGCGCTTTTGAAAAGCGACCGAAATTAGCAAACTCAGAATAATATAGATAGAACAACCTACGTCATATTTATTACGGATATACCTCAATTGAAACTACTTTTCTCTCTGCCAAAACGATTGGTAGAATTGTGCATTGTAGAATCGATTACATAAAATATATGACTTGAAATAAATATTAGAGTGGATATTTGACGAGCTTTGTAAATTTGACAACTTCGGGATTTTCTAAAAATATTCTCGTAAATTTCAGAAGATTTTACTGTAGGTATAAATAGGCCAAAGTGCGGAAAAATCACATAAAGTATATTTTTTACTTTAAGGGATTTTCTAGAAATATTCTCGTAATTTCTAGAAGGTTTTACTGTACGGTATAAATAGGCCAAAGTGCGGAAAATAAAACCGTCAGCGCAGAAGCTTTAAGTGAATTACATAAAATATATTGGATTTAATTCGATATCAAATACGGATTCTATTACTTTACGAATTTCATCTGGGTCACGATGAAAATATTGCCACAAATAATATGTGTCATACGATGGGCGAGTCCACGGTGTCTTACGAGACGGCAAAAATTTGGTTCGGAAAGTGCAGGAATGAGGACTACGATCTTGAGGCGAACCCCGCACCGGACGTCCTGTTGAATTGGACTTTTAACGATTACGACGCCTAATTAAGGAGGATACTTGACTGACGACTCGTCAATTGGCAGATAGCAGTCATGGTACTATAAAAAACATTTGCACGAATTGGGAAAAGTTTCAAGATACGGTGTGTAGACACCCCACGAGTTGCTATTATATCGACTTCAGTGCAGAGTTGATACTTGTCAACACTTATTGACATTGAAACGTAACTTTAACTGGCTGAATCAGTTAGTAACTGGCCATGAGAAGTTACATACGTTTACCATATACGCAAACGTCAATGGCTGGGTGTCGGAGAAACAGAATTTTCAGCATTTAAACCTGAAGTAAGTGCCAAAAAGGTGATGCTCTGCTGTTGGTGGAATGTCAAGGGCATTATTCATTGGGAGTTGCTTCCAGAGGAATTTACAATTAAAGCAGATATTTACTGTGAATAATTGGACCGATTAGCTAATAAATTGAGTAGTCAACAGGATCGAGTTTATTTTCTACATGATAACGCTAGACCACATGTTGCAAAACGTATTCACGATAAATTAGAGGGGTTCGGCTGGGTTCTACTAATTCATCCACCATATTTGCCGGACATTGGGCTCTCTGATTACCATTTATTCAGGGCTCTAAGTAACCATTTATGTTAAAAAAAATTCGACGTTAAAGAAGATTTTCAATAGGACCTCGCACAGTTTTTTCAATCATAGTCACCGGAATTTTACCAGAAAGGCATATTGTCTCTGCCAATTAGATGGCAACAAGTAGTAGATAATAATGGTGCACATTTAAATTTAATTTAGTGTAATATATAAATTTTTTAATAAGAATTGTTGACAGTACCTCGGGGTTAAAAACTTAGTAGCCAATCTAATATTTTTAAAAAAAGACTAAGAAAATACTTCCATCCTACTATTAAACATTTTAATATTTGTTAATTTTAATGTATTCAGAGATGTTAAAAATAATGAGTGTGGTAATTTTGGGCAATTATCTATTTATTTCTTTTATTTTATTTACTTTGTTGAACTGAAACTGAACTTTCAAAGAACAATCGAATTTCTGCGTTGTCACATTTCCATATTCGGTAACTAATGTTCTAGGGAATATTCTAATGTTAGGTATGTTAGTGCGGTTAACTTACATAATGTTACTACAGGAAGCTTCATTTAATTGTCATCGCCCCATAAGAAAGTGAGCTTCAAATTCTATGGAATTACAGTGATCCTATGGAGTTTCAATAGCTATAAGATGAAAATTGTTAATACCAGAAATTGTTCATTGTTAATACCAGAAAAGTAATTTATTTTAATTTTATAAAGAGAAAGTCCGTTATTAATATATAGGTTACACGTAAATCTGTTCATCATCAAAATATTTAGTTTTTTGAGAAAGTCATGAGTCTTTATGAATATTACTAATGTTTCTCGACAGAGTGTAAATGACACGATATAATTAATACCATAAAATTAATGACAGAATAAAATTAGAAAATATATTGAAATTAGTTGGGAAGAGAAAATCATCGATAATATTATTTTTTTGGTCCAAATAACATTAAATAATATTATACCTATTTATTATACGTAGGTAAATACATAATAATGTTACTTTATGATAATTAAGAATTTTTCAAATTTAGAAAATTATGATAATTCAAAGGAAAAAAAAGTAGTGATATTATAATCGGGATTGCTAAAATATTTCATCTGCAAGGGACATATTGTAAACAAGTGATACAAATAAAGAATCGTTTAATCACAACTAAATGAAACTACGTGATGTAATATTATTTACATTTTATTAAAATTATTAACTATGACCTAGGTTTCGTTGTATGACAATATCTTCAGTTGGGAAATTTTTTAATGCTGGACGAAAACAAAACGTGGAAAATCATCAAAACCGGACAAGTGCATAAGAACACCCATTAATTAACTTACTATTGAATGCGTTTGTTTCGTGCGTCTCAAACAGCAGCATTTCGAATAATTGGTGAATGCGAAAATTGCGAAAGCGGATGAGAAGATTTTGATTATTGGAAAAATGTTTACCTTCATTTTCTTTTGATAATGAGCCCAGGAAGCGACGACGTTACGTCGGCGACTCATTTATTGCAGTGTGCTCATAATACGACAGTTAGATTACGTTTTCAAAAGTAACTCCAAAAATCTTGATAAAATCGAAATATTTTAGATTTGCATTTAGATAACATCAGCTACACGATGTATTCTAAAATAAATTACATGTTTTAGGAAAAAAGTGTACGTTCGTTGAGTGAATAACTAGGTCTTAAGATTTATGATCTATAGACCCCAATGTCAGTAGTGATTTGATACATACTGAAAAAGATTTTGAATACGTGTAATTATATGGCAATCTATATATATATATATACATATATATATATATATATATATATATATATATATATATATATATATATATACACACACACACACACACACACACACACACACACACATATATATATATATAGCACATATACTACTGATGATAAATATTTTAGGGAGAAATAAAAACAACGTGTAAAAATTACATAAACTATGTTTTTATTACTTTCTTCATCATACAGTCTAGATTAAATCATTTTTACATGTCTATAATAATTAAAATCTCTATATCTATTTGGTACAGCTGCCTAATAACAATCTGGTCACAAACAAGATGAAATGCTTAAACATAATTTTGTTGAGAGAAACAGATTAACATTAATACTATGGTTTAGTAACGAAAATAGAGCTTACACACAACGGAAATGGAAATTGAAACAGGAAACGGATATAATGAAAAGAAGAATATTGTCGAATTGAAGCGCGTAATAATTAAGTAAAGTCATGAAGGACGAATAATTAATTTTGAATTAAATGAAATGTCATGCTTAAAAATTCTTATCAGCGCCATAAAGTCGAAAGTTTGTTTTTATATCTTTGCTACGCAATAATTCAAAAACTACTTGACCACTTGCTCGACGCGTATAGACAATGATAAAAGGAAAAGTAGGGAAAAATATTGTTGCGGTAAATCGAATGGTTTCTTAAGGAACAACCAATTTTTATTTTTTGGTAACAATGGTATTTGGTAACAGGTACGGTATATTCGAGATGTATAATTTTTAAACTGGTCTTAATTTTCCGTTTTTAAAGGTAACTGCACACCGGGACGCAAGTATTTTTGAGCATGATTCACAAGAACCGAGTTGCACTCTCTTTATGAAGGTCATCACTAAATATAAAACTGATGTTGTTTTTAATTTTTTAATTCAAAGTTTTCATTCAAAAGTTGTTAAATCGACGACTGTACAATTTTATTCATCCAAGACCTGGTTTTTCTAACAATATCTTAAGGATAATGTATCATTTTGCCTTGATTTATCTGATTTAAAAATAACATACGCATTGATGCTTCCAATTTTCAATAAACCACGAGTGAGGTTTACCTTTTGAAAGGATAAAAAATTTACTAATATAACAAAAAGTTTCGGAAGCAAATTTAAAGCAATTATAACTAATTTTTTTTAAGTATGTTGTTTGTCTTTTTGAGCCTGTGCTTTTGAGTCTAAGTAGATGGCGTCTTTATGCATATTAATATTAAATTAAGCAGCTTACGCCCATTTAATTAAATTAATTTTAATTAAATTAATTTTAATTAAATTAATTTTATAAGAATATATCGAGAAAAACATTAAAAAGATACAGAACAGTGTTTAAGATAGGATATATGACATCTCGTTTCGATGTATATACTTATACAGGTGTAACAAAGAACTTATTTATTATACAGCTGTTTCTGTGAATCAAATGGAGAGTATGTTAAGCGTGTTTCTGAAGAATTGAGAATTTTTAATATTTTCTACTCAGTGCAATAACTTTTATGAATGTACAGTATAACGTTTATGAATAGTAGACACGTTCTTTATGACACTTGTATATTGGGATAGATAATTGACAGCCAGAAAGGCAGTTACCGTATATTAAACGACTAGTCATTTTCTTTTTTTAAATAAAATAAAATACAGAAAGCCAAGAAAATGTTATGTTAAACATTCAGCAAACTTCCGTAAGTTTGATTTATTTTTAGTGAATCGTGAAAAAACACGTTAAAAATAGCAATGTCAGAAAAATTAAAAGAGTAATAAATTTGTAATATTATTTTTATTATTAAAAAAACAAGCACTTAAAACAGATAATAGTATTTTTATTTTTCAAATTTATAAAATGACGAAAACATGAACACAATATGACAACATCGTTTTTAGGGTTATGTAGTGAAATAATAAACCCTTACAACTGACACAGCTTCTATAGTTTAAAACAGTTTCCACAATTTTAAATTTGTACTTATGAAAATTTGCAAGTGGGTGTTTAGATGGAGGTTTTAATTAATATGTGGTAAATGCAATTAATATGAGGGGTTTTTATCGTAATTTTAAGTTTAATAGTTTTGGACATATATTTTCAAGTTTTTCAGTATGTATTTGAATATATACTCCCTAAAAATTAGGAAAAACATATTCATTTAAAAAGCTATTCAAACAACATTCCACATACATGGAATTAATTATTTTTGCTGTGTACGTAATTTGGCCGCCGCTCATAAAATTCCCATATAAATTAGGGAATTATATGGGCGGGGTTCTTGAAATGTGAGTCTTTTCTCTAGAATTTCAAGTTTCTACGCGAGGGGTTCTTGAGAAAAACGGCTATGGCCAACGGATAGATATAAGGGTTGCATTTCTACTTTTGAGGTGTGATAATGAAGTTGAAGTTTTGCAAATAGTTTTTTTTTATTTTGCGGTATTAAGTTTAAACCAAGTGTTTGTTTCTGGATATCATCTACACATGTGTATTACTAATGAAATTTAATATCGTTTGTTTCTGGATATCATCTACACATGTGTACTATTAATGAAATTTAATATCTTTGTTTCTGGATATCATCTACACATGTGTATTACTAATAAAATTTAACATCGTTTGTTTCTGAATATCATCTACACATGTATATTATTAATGAAATTTAATATCGTTTGTTTCTGGATATCATCTACACATGTGTATTACTAATTACATTTAATATCGTTTGTTTCTGGATATCATCTACACATGTGTATTACTAATGAAATTGAATATCGTTTGTTTCTGAATACCATCTAGACATGTGTGTTACTAATGAAACTGATTATCGTTTGTTTCTGAATATCATCTACACATATGTATTACGAATGAAACTGAATATCGTTTGTATATATCGTTTGTTTAATATAGTCTAATGATGTAAATTAACGATAGTCCTACGAATGTTTCATATAATAACATCAACGTTCACAGCCCATACAATAGCTACATATGCTGCATCATGGAATATTAAAAAGTGTATGTCTTTAAGATCGCAAAGGAAACTTGGCAGGAAAATGAATGAATAAAAGATTAAGGTATATTTATATGTGTATACGAACACAGCAGTCACGACAGACTGCAAAATTTTGACAATAAAATATATTTTGAACTTTTTATTGTATTTGGAAAAAGAAATGTAAAACAACTTATGTTCAATTAAACGACTATTATAAAAGAAACTTTGACTATTGACGATTGATTTATTTCCACTAGTAAATGGTGATTTGGTTACGGGATTATTTGTTGAAAATACTTGAGACATAAAGTATAGAAACAATGAAAAAAATTGTAAGTGACATTTATAAGTGACAAACAAGTATTCATTTATATTGTATTCTGGGAATGAAATTATTTACTAGATGATTGTAAATGAAACATTTTCATCTTTCGTAAGATACTTAATATATTTTTATTTAATCAATATACATATGTAATTTTCTAACATAAATATATATAATTTGTACATCAAATGAGCAAAAGGCTTATTTTAATAAACAAAATTGCATTATAAACAACTATTTATAGCATAGGTTCATAATATATGGACAAAGTTATCTAATAGTTATTCATGATGGGTATAATCCTTACAGAATTCATAACAGTAACATTGAAACCTTATCATTAAAATTAGCTAAATGTAATGTTACGTTATCTTTGATAAACATTAAAAACTTGAAGGCAAATGTGGCAAGAAGATATGTTTAGCTCTCGAGCAGCGAAACGCGTCGAGAAACTTTACGAATATCTACGTCAACATTACGAAATTTGACAGTAGGTTATGAATTTTCCGCGATATTAAAGACGAACGACGTACCTTTTATATATACACGTTGAATAGCAAATATGACTTTTACTGTCCAATTCCATCAGCTTTAGGATTTTAGCATATTTTAAAATAGTAAAAATACATTTAAATAAATACATGCTCCAATTATAATTAAATGGTCGTTATGTCTTATTATCCTAGTCACTATTTAAATATTATAATTACAAAAAAAATATACACTCACACTGCCCATATTCTACGATCGTAATTTTAAGACAAACATTTGGTATCGATCGATTTGGCGGCGGTGTGTATTTGAAATGCGTTTAACAAACTCGTCCTAGAGTCTTCATTACAATAATATAAATTAAACTACGGAAAACTTGTATAAAAATTGCGTAGCAACTACTTACATATCACATGTACACCTCGAGTCGTGTATTGTTAGTTCGACCAGGTCACTCTTTACAGTTCATTCCATAGTTTTCAGCTCATAAACGAGACACTACATTACGTTAAGGCACAAGAAGAAACAAGTCAAAATGTGTGGTTTCGCAAGCGCTCTTTTCAATTCAGCTGCCTACGCTAAGGCCAATAAGGAAAACAACGGGTTCTATTAGGGATATCCACATTAAAAATTCAATCACAAAGTCATATTTGTGTAAATTTCAGAATTAAATTTAATTATTAAGCTTTAGATTTCATGTTAAATGATTTAACATAAAGCTTAAGCTTTATAAAAGTTTTATATGAAAATTTAATCATACATATTTCATATGTTTTTATTTATATAAAAACAAAATTTGTTAAATGTAAGTAATTACTGGGCAAGAAATTTACTCGCTTACTGAGTTCCAGTACCGTTTAAGGAACTGTACAGATGTACTTATCGCTACTACGATGAATACTCAAATATCCACATTCGTATACTGAGCCATTTAATCAGATTTATTGTATTTGGATCGAATTTGGAAAGGAATACACTTACTCTTAAAATTACAACTCTGTTAACAATAATTTATAACTCGGCAAGTTGTAATCAGCACTCATGTTTGTCACAATGATGGGGTAAGTGCTCTTAACACAAAGGACCCACCGACAAGCTACACGTTCAGAAGTTATATATCGTTAAGATTTATGTCTGCTGGATACTTTTTATCGGCGCTGCGCTGTATGCAGGGAATGGCGAAGAGCATGACACCGCTGATGGCGATGGTGACGCCAGCCACTACGAAACCCGGATTGTAGGTATGGAGTGAGTCGGAGAGGAAACCTGCAACCAATAGTCATAAAGGCGATAAACAAAGATGGAAAAAAAAACATGAAAACATCGGTCTTTTAAAAAAGGGCTGTTATTTCAGCATCCTAATAAATTTTCGATTTTCCTTAAGTCGATATAGAAGATTAAGAATTTTTTTAATGCATTCGAACTTATATTTCTAATTTATTTCACCAGGGTATGTCATTGCAGTGCAGTCGTGCAAGGCGTACAATGATTTTTAGATTGCTGCATCAGAGCCAGATACGTGGTGGCACCGGTTTCGTGATGGAGATTTAGTAAGCTTAGCTTACGTATTTCATTTAATAATATTGCGACAAAAAATAGTAAAGATTGATAAGACCGTGGTCAAAAAATAATAATTATTGTAACGGTCTAGGAACGAATTAATAATTATGAATGTTTAAAGAAAGAAAAAAAAAATAGATCACAGTGACATCGAACACGATTTGAATAAGAAAACGTAGCCCTATATAGATGTAGCCTCGGTACTGCCTAGATTAAATATGGTAAATTCGTAAATAAACAGTTTGGTAAATAACATAGTAAATAAACAGTAAATAAACAATCAGTTTTACTAATTTGTGTCAATAAGTCAAATGTTGAGACATTATTATGTCCCTCTTGGATGTGATATACTTCGTGACCTAATTATCTAGAATGTTAAGAAGAACTCTAATTACAAGGTAATGTTTCAGTGTCATTAGCGCTTCGTTCATTTGTACTAATAAAGTTTGGTTTCAAATAAGCCTTGATGGAGGAGCTCCAACTCGTATTTCCATCGAACTCGTAATTAATTAGGAGACGATTGTCCCATTTTACATATAAATAATTGTCCTACTCAGTGGGACGCCTTCTTCAATTTCATTTAATTCGCAGTTGTTTGACGATCTTAGTTCTCTTTATTTTCAATGGAAATTATACGTTAGATGTTTCCCATTTTTATAAGATATTTAAAGTAAACAATTATTTTTCTTTTTACAAGCTTTTATATAACTTGCTTCGTATGTATTTTCGGTTCAACATTTTTACTAAAATTTTGACCTGTTTCTTAAATACTGATCGAGTTAAAATTCTGGAAACGTCTGTAGTTGCTATGGCAACACAATTATAAAAAAAATTAAAATGGGGGTGTTAGTATGGTGGACAAGTATTAACATTTGCAGCCCGATTCGACTGAAATTTGGTATCAGAAGATTTTTAAAGGTCAACAATAACGAATTTGGATTTAAAATTAAGAAATATAAAATGGCAGCTCTAATATGGCGGAAATTATTTTGGCTATTGTAATCCGATTCAACTATAAATTAAATTGGGACATTGAAAATCACAAAGAACGAATTTGGTGTCAAAATTCAGAAATTAGGTATGAAAAATATTTTTTTAATTAAATTTGTTTAACATCTGTAAAGTCGAATGCGATTTTTATAAAAAAAACGATAGTTGTAGGCAAGTTAGTTGTAAGTTGTTTGTCAACTACGCATTATGCAAGTATACGTAGCATATATGTTTAATAGTTTAAAATATTTTTGTCTTAAATTTTGTCTGAATCAAGTTATTATTTTTGGTGGTTATTGATTGGGAGCAAAAAACAACTTTCTATTCATTTTGTGCGACTTTTGTGATCGGCCAAAAATCTAATTTGATCGTCTAGCGTCTTAATCATTGTAGAGCGCGTATTTCGAGGGTTTCATACAAAGTCATGTCCATATAAACATTTGAGGGCATATATAATTTCCATTAAACTATTTACACATATTAATATTATTATTCAGCATGTTAAATATGTTGCCTATTATATATTTCAAAGTCGTAAAAAAATCGTTAATTTCTTAAAAACTATATAATTTATAAACGTTTTTGTATAGTTTTTTCGGTAAATCATATTTGTTTAGTTTTCTAGTAACGCTGTTTTTCTTTAAAATTGAAATTTTATTAGTTTTGTAAATTGTTTTATGTTCGGAAACTATATTGTACCGCAAAGGTTCCAACTAAGGATTTGTATTTTGACTATTTCATACTTTTCAATGTGCTTTTATTCCTTGCTTATTTGACGTGGGTTCCATATTTTCATTATAAAGTTTTTAGAGCCTATAATATCTAATGATATCCAAATTATCATGAACTTATGAATTATTTAAAAAGATTTTATTTATTGAAGTCGATACATTAATATTCGGCGTATAATAAACATAAATATATTCACATATACATACATACAGATATATGAACCACATTTCTTCATTTTTCTTCGTCGTACTAATATCCTTCTATTAATATCCTAGTTGCTTCACGGCTTTGTAGATGTCTGTTCATACATACTTATTTTATGTGTTTCTATACATCTGATTATACTTAGCTACCTACCTACTTATACATTAATATTTTAGTTGCTTTATGCATTTATTTATATCTGCATATACTTACTTATCTACTTACTTACTAATAATTAGTTGCTTCATGCCTTTGTATGTAACTATTCACTTTGTTTCTTTCTTGCTTATGCCAAGACAAGTCAAAGGAGTCCAAACTCGATGAGTTTACCCCACATCACTGAAGTGTTCCTGTTACCATCTTTCGGCTCAATTATTAGACTATGATTTTGCTAAAGGAAATATTTATGTCATCCTTAGTCAAACTTTAGGGACGTTTTTATTTGAATATAATTTGGCATATATCATCCAAACTCGATTGCGGCATCTGCGATTATCATTGTTGAGGTATTCTATGCTGTATCTTGTATTTTCTCGGTATAGTATACCTTTTCTAAATAAAAAAAAGATCTAAATTGGTCGATAAATGCCAGAGTAACGTACAAAAGGAAAATACCGTTGACTTGAAAGCCTCCTCATTTTTGAAGTTGGTTAAAAATTATATGTTCGCAGCTATGTTAATATCATAAACAGGAATGATTTACGTAACGTGATGTTATTCAAGCAGTAGATATACGTTTTCATAACCTATTATCAATTGTTTTTTTTTTCAGAAAAAGAGTTCGTCGCTGCATATACAGCAGTAACGAAGAACATGTCTATTATAGATAAAGGTGATTACGCGTATCAAATTGAGTAGAAAATGTTTGTAGAATATATCACACTCTCCAACCGTTTTTTTTAAAATCACTGTCAAAATTGAGATGAGAAAGGAAATAAAATTTCATATTCTTTTACAGAATCACGCTTCGGAAACTCTTGGTTTGATGCACAGAATCAACCGTATGAAAAATAGCCTAACTTTAAATATTCATTAGATTCAATGTTACTCATCATATTGAAGGTAGCCTTAATTTAAAGCTGTTGTGCATGAAGAAGGAAAACAATCATGTATATTTCCACAAGAACCAGAAAAATCAAGCGATGCAAGTAAAGTCACCGTAAGTAGAGAGCTATTATGGAGCAAAAATGTCGAAACATTTATAAGAAGGGAAGGTTTAGCGTGCATGACAGACGTTGCAAACGTAGTTCCCTTTGAAATTGCTGTGAAAGTTCAGAAATATTTATATCGTTTACATTTGCTATCTTAAAATATCGCCATCGAAGCGAGTGAACTTTCGAAATACCGTAGTAGATGTAGTACTTCGTACTCTATTTTAATTTTGTTTAATATTGGCTTATCTGTGTTCAAGGAGGAATTAAAACGAGTTATTTTGCAAGTGAGTAATGATGTTGCAATTGTCTTCGTGATAAAACCGCCCATTGGACATTAAAATCTCTTTAATATAAGGACACAAAACTTACATGTTCATTGAAGAGTTTCATGTTCAATTGTAGTTGTATCACGTCGTGTAAAAATTTAAAATGTTTTTGCAACGCAAAAAGCTAGAAGAAACTTGCAAGCCCAGAGATTTTTGATTGATGGTTAACTTAGTTTTTCGTCGTTATAATTCTTTACTTTAAAATAAGGTGTTTACAATCAACAATTTATTTTCATGTCATCACATTTTGGAGATACATTATTCATCGTTAAACGTCATGGAGAGCGTTGCGCGACCTACGATGCAAAATATCAAATACAAAAACACCATGTTAAAAATATTTTGTTATTGAAAAACAAATTATATCTCCGTAATTAAGGTCCATATAAAAAAAATTCATAGATTATATTATTGTTATGTATACAATTTTGGCTATACACATGAACCAATGCTCGTATACTCATTATGACCAAATTTGTTAGTTTGGTCTAATGTGAAAATATGCTAAAGTGAATATAAAATGATGAAATGAAGATACATTAGAATGGAAAAATTGTGTAAATAAAAATATTCATTGAACATAATATCCAGTGAATTTCCGTCCAGAATCTTTGCGTATTTACGAGTAAAATGTATCGAATCGTATCGAATCGAATTGCACAAAAATAAGTTGAGTTCGTACAAATAAAATAACTGTCAAGGATATATATATATATATATATATATATATATATATATATATATATATATGTTCATACCTTTGATGGATTTATTGCTACAATATTTGAACATAACATTTTTATAGCTTTCTACAAAATGAAAATTTGATTTTGTCGAAAGCTATAAACATTTTTTATGTAAATAAATGATTACAAAATTCAATACATACTAAATTAAGGGAAAAAATTAAATTCAATAATAACCCATCTATTTCTACTCACACAAATCTTTGAAAAAAATTAGACCATTTTTTGATTTTTCATAATGTTGAAAAGGTAATGTCGATCACAAACTAATCCCGTCCATTCAAGTTCCTCCATAATTTCACAAATGTGATCGTATTTTCTGAGACCAAAAAATTAACGAATATTCAAATTTTGGAGATGTACTAATTTGTTATTAATTTATAATTCAATGTTCACTAAGTAAGGGTAACATACATCCCCACAATCAATAAACACATTTGATAGAAGTGGGGTTTAATTTCAACGGTTGGAAAATTTTTAAAAGCTAATAGATAATCAAGCCAGAATCAGAAATCCTCATTTCAAATTACATTTTTAAAATTTATCTTTACTTAACTTCTGGATTAACTTTGAAACTATGGCTTAATAGTCCGTGAAGCGTAGTTGTTTTTACCTTTGTTTTTGTAAAAAAAAATAACTTTTCTTGGGACGCTCATTTATTAATTGTCTGCCATGGCCTCATTTCAGACTGCAGCTTTAAAATTTACCTTTACTTAAGTTGCTTTCAGATGAGTACTTTTCTGATAAATTATTTTTTTACAAACTGGTTTCGAGTGCTGAACTCTCAGATATGCGATTCTAATTTGTAATTAACCATTTATACCAAACCTTTAAGATACTGTCACTGTCTTATTTAAACATAAACACATCTAAAGTATTTGGAGTAGGCTGCAAATGAAGCGCACGGAGTATGTAATAAAATTTGGAGCGGCTTACCGGCGAAAGGCGGTCCCAGTAGCGAGGCGATACCCTGGAAGAGCAGCAGGAGCCCGAATGCGTTGGTGAGTCGTTCGAGGCCGAGCAGATCGACGAGAACGACGGACGTGAGGCCCACGTACGCGCCGATAGTGAACCCGAACACGGCAGCAAACAGTGCCAGCGAGTAGAAGTCTGTGCAGAATACGCTCAGTGCCGTACCTGGCGAAAGATCGTTGCTGGATTAGACATTTATTTATTAATTTATCGATAATGTGCATCGGATAGACTTTACTTGATTAAATACAGTTGTCATGTCCAAATATCTACCAGATCACCATAGTATTTTATTTTTTTTCACGTTGTAATCGCAAATATGGCTGAGCTTATTTGTAAGCTCAGTCCCTGATGATTTCATCCAGATTAGGATTTAATTCACTTTTTTTCAATCTAGAATTTTTCTTATATAGGACGTTTTTTGATAGAATCGTGGAGCTACATATTTTTTCTTTTTCGCTTATTTATTCTAATATATAATAAGCACTGCACGAAAGTTTGTCATCTATAATATAGCCATTGTTTATAACTATCTCGAAGTTAAACAAGTTAACAGTTAGTAGTAATTTTTTATAAAACTTAAATTAAAAATAAAATTTAATTATCGAGTTCCCTGAGCTTAGACAATGATTTCTTAATTTTGTATTATTCTGAATTGAATGAATAGCTTTAATTTTAATAACTTGATTTAACTAAAATAAAAATTATATTTAATTTATGCCCAATTAAATGAAACTACGTGATGTAGTATTATTTCTACTTTCTTTAATTTCTTTACCACGACCTAGGTTTCGTTGTATTACAACCTCTTCAGGTGGGATATTAGAATCTTTGCTAATATCCCACCTGAAGATGTTGTAATACAACGAAACCTAGGTCGTGGTAAAGAAATTAAAGAAAGTAGAAATAATACTACATCACGTAGTTTCATTTCATTGTGAATAATGAATTTCTACAAAATTAACGCCAAATATATTCAATATTTTAATTTATGCCGATAATTATTAACAGCAATTTATTGTGTGTTTGATTTTCAGCTTAGATTCGGCTTGGATCTAAGCTGAAAATCAAATATAATAATATAATATATTCTACAAACAAAATAATAAGGAGAAATTGGCTATTATATAGGAATAATTACATCAAAATTGATCGACTTATTAGGGAATTACAGGAATAGTAAAAACAAACAAACATAAAAAGCAAATATGTAAAACTTTTCCGCTCTTATTTCGTCGGGCGTGTAATTGTCGTTGATGTACTTATATTCCGAATGTCGTCTAGAATTATTGATTATGTGATTAAAACTCCAGTTTCATGAGTAGACCATGAATGGGATTTATTTACAACAGTGGGTTCATATTTATACAAAAAAATTATACTCATCTAAAAAGAGATGAGAATACTTGAATGGAGACAGATTAGTAACAAGTGTGTTTCACTCGTAGCGGTGTTGTGAATCTACAAATATTGCCGATAAACACACACGCTATTTTTGCACTCGATCACTGTGCTAAGTGGACGTCACCGAACTTCGTGCCTGCGTGCACCGCGACTTCGTGATAACTTGTCGATTGCTATGAGTCTATGTTGCTATGGGTCTAGATACATTGGTTAGCGAGAGCTATGAATGCGGTATGGTGTGTTGATTGGGTTCGCAGCTCGGAGGCGGAAGATGCAGAGATCACATTGACGCGTGATTATATTGAAGTGAATTCTCGTAGTTATATATATATATATATATATACATTTTTATTTAATCCGTGGTGTGATATGGTATGTATAGCTACAGTTTTATTATGTATATATAGTTTTCAATAGATGCTCGTCCCATAATTTGCCGATGATCTCAAATGAGTAGTAGAAGTGAAGTAGTTTTAATCCGATAATATATATTCGACCGCGACCACTTGTTTCCTGCAGAGTCGTTCGACCCGTAGACTAGACAATGATTGATTGATTGACCAGAAAACATCGCCACAGTGACAAATCAATTACTCTGCGTACTACATGCGAGTAGGATAAGCTTATTTTAACAAAAATTTGGATACGGCCAGGCAGTATGATATTTTACTTTTTATACAGAACTAGACAAGTAAACTGAAATGGAAATGTTAAGACATGAATACGTACTTATAAATGTCACAAGAACATTCTCTGTTTGCAGGTAACGATATTTTAGAAACTTGATAAGTATGTCGACAATATTGTTGAACAATGATAATAATTTTATTAAAGATCAGCCACTGTATAATATTTTAAATTTTTCAATTGATTGAGTTGAAAATGATGAAATATAAAAAGTAATAAAATAATTTTGCCAGTATCGAACATGTCGCAAGCAGGTACAAATATGGCTCCTTGGATTCGACACCTTAAGTATTGTACATTGGAGATGTATCCGTTTCGTACATTATATTGAAAAGTAGTTTTTGTTTTCATTTAGTCTAAAAAAACATTCACTACGACATTCGAACCTAATACTTCAAATTTCAGAGACCGGCGCTTCACAGATGACTAACTTGAAGAAACGACGAAATGAATGTATGCTTACTATGTATTTTTTCACTTCTTGTAATTTTATGTTAATTAGAATATTAATATCTCAATAATGGAAATATCTCATTTTTCAAGGCCGTATTGATGTAGACTCTTGGAAAAAGTCAGATCTTTCCAGTTTTTCAAATTTCAAATTCTTATCGCAACTAGAAGTGATCAAACATATATTTGGGCAAAATATCGCCATAAACGTTTTAAATTTCATAAGATTTAGATTACAATTTAAGCCTTCAAACTGTGGATGTGTAGTTTTTAATTTGTATTCGTTATAACTACTTCATAGAGAGATGGTAAACATTTTTTGTAACAAATAACTCTAACGAACAATGTCAGGGAGCACTATCCCCTATTTAATGAGCCATTTGGCACCAAACCAAGTCACGGTGACTAAAGATACGTTCTAAGAAATTGTGAGACTCTGGTCAACTAATGTATTAACATATGCTCTCTAACAACATTGCGACAAATCGTTTTTCACGTCTCGTATCTTGAAACCGCAGGGGGCATGCCTAACAAAAAGGAGTTCATCTACTAAAAACTCAAAGTGCAACGGCGCAGTTTAAAAACTCCTACCCTTGCCAAAATGAAGATAGCCTCGTGTTCTGTCATTTGCGAGATTAGCCTGAGAATAGCCGCTAAAACCGCAAAGTATCCATCGAGTAAGTTCTTTAGTTAGAGTCTTAAGTGGCGTACGCTGCGAACTCAGCACAGTCTTCCTAACATCATGCGGCCCATACGAAGGCATATAGGCCTATATGCCAAGGTATATTGCCATATATATCAGTTTCATGGTCGATCTATTTAAATCCCACCTCGCCCCGACCAGTCGGGCCATTACATGGAAGGCTACTCCGCCCGTCTCCTCGATGTACGGCGCCTATGTCAGAAAGTTCCACCTTGAGTTTGGAACTATGCATATGTATATGAATTGGTCCTGTATACCGATCCTGGATCCGGTCATCGCAACAGTCGGCTTCGTCAGTCTCCCTTGAAGAGAACCAGTCTCAGACATTTGGGGGCAAAGCTAATTAGGCAGACAAGTGTTCTGGTCCACTGCCCGGTTCCGCGGCTCGATCGTTCAACCATTAGCAACGAGTCTTCCACATAAGTGATGGTGCCACAATCCCGAAAAGTTATCACGAAAATCCTGCTGAATATCACGTTCCATAGATTGGGACCGAGGGCCGAGCCTTGCCGGGAATTACCCGCCAGGCTCGGTCTTCGGTGGTCAGAATTTGTTTAACTTCTATATCTTTATACTGCAAGTAAATCTTACGATCGCAAAAACAAACAACCTCTCTTACCAGCTGGTGTAGGTCTGCTGACACTCCCTGGACCTCAAGGGCAGACAAGGTGTCGTTATTAAACGCGCCAGAGGTGTCCAAGAAAACACGGAGTACGTAATTCTTTACACACGTGTCTACCCAGGACAAAACAGTGGATATCCCGTCTAAAGTGGACACTCCGGGACGAAAACTGAATTGGTTGGAGGAGCCCGGCCATTGGGATAACTACACCAATAAGCGCATCGCCATTACGCTTTCGAGAAACTTGCAGTGGACTGCGGTAAGTACTAATATACGATTTAGCTGTTAGATAAAATAATGAACGAGAAAACCTTGTCTATCACATCATTATCGTTTATGAAGGCGTTGCTTCGATACTTGAACTCGTTTGATATTTGTTATTATGATGATTATTCTTATTTTAGTTGATGATATTACGAGTAGCTTATCTATGGCCAAAAAATATATGAAGAAGCAACGGAAATAATAACCTATATTCCAAATGGTATATTATACATAGAGAACTAGAAATATGCCAAAAGTAAACTTTATTTTTTACTTTGGATACAAATAATGTGGATAATACACAAAATGTTACAATTAAGGAACAACTTGTACAGTTTAATTAAATTTTTTATTTAACTTTTTATTTTAAGGTCGCGGGACGTCGCACTTTTAATTTAGATTATGTTTATTTTTTTAATTCTTTGTATTTAACTTTCTTTTTTACATCTTCAATATCGTTTTTAGAAACGTTTTATTTGACACTCGTTATGATAAGTTCTTAATAAAATACTTTTTTACATCTTTGATAATATCGGGGCCACCATGTTGAATTTTTTTCATTCAATTTTTAGTTTGTAGCATTCTGGTCATTTTAAAAAATCCATACGCCAACCCTCATTCATTAGCGTCCATTAAGAAGTTTAGTTAAGGAATTATCTTATGTACATGCATTATCATTATTATGAAATTTACTATTTGGTTTCGCCATGATCGGCTAAAAAGATGACATCAAAACGCAAAATATGAACGTTCATTATTAAAAATATGTTTACAATTTAGCATCTAATAAGAAGTGGCATATATTCAGGACTTAGAAAATTATATCAATGTAATAAATATTTGAAATATAACAAATATTTGCAGCAATTCAACGCAATATACAGGATACAATTTATATATGAAAACAAGTACTATTTATTTTCGGTTTATTGTGAACTTTGTTGTTTCAGGCGAAAAGCCCAAAAGTAAGCTGAAAAGTACTATAGCATAAAGATTCCTGGTTGTCTCAACATTTGAGTTGACACAAGTCACTTCATTTATTTTTTCATTCGAGTAGTCTCGTATAACAAATGTTGCAGTGGAAAGTTGCACCTAGGTGAGAGAAAATCATCTTCCATAATATCATACAGTATGAACATTTCATATGAATATTTCATATTCGTTGTGCGTTACGTTAGTGTAAAGGAGAAATAAAAAAAATGAGAAATCGATACTCACTTATTCCGCAGATGGCGAGACACGTGTTGTATATGTAAAGGCGGTTAACCCAAGGCTTGTCACTGATGTAGCCGAGAATGAGACGGCCGACCGTGTTAGCGATGCCGATGATGCTCAGGCAATAGGCCGCCATATCCTTGTTCAGGCCGATTTCTTCGGCTTGCGCAGCGATGTATACGTATGGAATGTAGAAACCTATGCTAGTAAGGAAGTTGGAGAGTACAAATAGCACGAATATTGGGTCCCGGAAGAGATATAAGTCGAGCATTTCGGATAGAGCTGACTTCATGTCGGCGGCGCAAGGCAGCCAGCTACAGGAGGTTTTTTGTTCGGGCAGAGGAGTGGTCACGGTGATAGAAGCTGCACGAATTCTCGCAAGACTGAGCATGCTGCCCTGGTAGAGCACGTCCGGGCGATTCATGAGGCCGCTGCCGGAACGCGAGCGCGGCGCAGGCTCCGTGGAGCCGTTGAGCGCCGGCTGCGAGAGCGTCATGCGCCATTCGTCCCCGCCGCCCGCGTGGCCGTTGGTTTGCGCGAGGTGCTCGCTGCTGCGTGAGCGTTGCTTGTCACTGCGCGCGAGCATGGGCTTTTCCTCGAGAGCGGGCGAGGGCGGCGGCGCCTCCAACGGACGGAACATAATGCCAAAGACGATACAGTTGAGGATTAGCGCGCCGATAATGAGAAGCGCACCGCGCCAGCCGTAGTACGCTATGAGGTCCTTGGTGAGGGGTGCGAAGACGAAGGTGCCGAAACCGGAACCGCAAACGGCGATACCAGTGGCGAGGCTGCGGTAGCGCTCGAAGTAGACCGTAACCGATACTATCGCCGGCAGGTAGATGAGGCCGAAACCGAAGCCGGTGCCGATGCCGATGGTGAATATGAGGGTGAGTACGTTGTTGGCAAAGGAGCTGACCATGACGGAGACGGCCGCGAGGATGGCGCCTGCGATCGTCACTGCACGGCAGCCGTACCGGTTTACAAACGAACTGGATATTGGACCTGTAACATTAAAAGTATATTAGGTATATGTTTATATGTAAGTATATAAAATATATGTCCTACCATATAAAAAATACATTCTAATACACTTGACGTTTTTGACCATTGCCCGAAAATTTCTACGCACGACGACAAATGTGAATTCTGTGAATCTATGACAAGTGTGGTATCTGTTGTTGTTTTTTGTTATATTTTAGTATTCGTTACTGTCACCACAAGTTCAGTTCATTTCAAAACTGTAATGCGTTTGATTGTTATGCCAAAGATTTTGTGACTGAAATTTCAATTGAATTTATTTTATAAGCTCACTTAAATTACAAAAATACATTTTAGTCTGCGCAAATTTGACATTATCAAAATTCAAGGTCGCTTATAAGAGACTCCAAAGTGTTATTCCAGCTAAATCCATTGACTGTTCACCTTCTCTTCTCACTTGATAAAAAGACGATTTGAGTGTGAACCTAAAACTATCGATAATCGAATCGCTTAGTAATCTATCGAATAGTTTAGAGTTAAGGTATTCACAGTTGATTGAGTGTCACTTGTCATTTGTAGAGAAACGTACATTTTTAATTGAACAGTTTCAATGTTCCTAAATCGGTCTGCTATTGTATGTTTCTCATAACTATGATGACAGAGTGGTTAGATTTTTCAAATGATACCTGTTACATATCCGTGTCTATTATGGGCAACCGGAAACCTAATTTTAGAAATAGAAATTGAGATTTGCATAATTTGAGTATCGTCGATTGATGGTTATAGGATAATACAAAAAGTTAAGGGTCACATGATTATAGTACATAAAAAAAAGGAAAATAAAGGTTGTTTTTAGAACAGAAGCAAGTATTAAAAGTCCATAAGATTTTGGTAAAATTTACATTACGTATATATATTACATATTTTTATATTGTGTTCCCTAGAGTTAAATTAGACCGAGCGTAACTGATTTACGAGCGGGGGTCACGCATACTGGCGATACGTACCTGAGCACAGGGTGACACCGACCAAGATGGAGACGATCCAGGCAGTGACCCCACGACCCTCGTTGAAGTAGGTCAGGAACTCCACGTAGAACACGCCAAACGAGTACGTCATGCCGTCCGCTGTAACAAAAGGATTCGAGTTTAGAAATACCGCTGTGAGTTAGTCGTATCGACTTAGATTTTTGATTACTTCGTCAGATAACAAGACGTGCAGTACAGCATACTGTGTGACACTTTTTATTCTTATTTCATCTCCTATCGAAGTGGTGTGGAGTGGTACATTATATTAAATAATAATACATATTTTAGAGATCCACAATTTCTCTCCTACCGCTAGCATATTTATAATACAATGTGTCTTTTATTCACACAGCTCTTTTAAACTAAGTGGAAAATGTCTAGGAACTATAAGAAAATTCTCAATATATATATATTTATATATATATATATATATATATATATATATATGTATATTTATGTATATATATACATATATAAATATATTAATTAGATATTTCATTATTCTACGCTGCAAGTATGCTCACTGGGGAGTCGAAGTATACACACTCATTTGTTTCGTGCATTTAAGACAGTTGTCTTCCAAATTATTACGAATATTAATTTTAGATATTTTGGTTAAATGATTGAGTTTATATTAATAACATCTATATAATATTAAAAAATTAAAATATTTCAGTAAATAAAATAAATATGAAATTTAAAAAAGTGACTTTCGATACGTTGACAAAGCGTTTGGGTTTAACTTGTATTTATTTCTTTTAAATCTGCCCGCCAGATATTCAATAGTCACTATTCATTCATTCATCAATATTCATTCGGTTCTAATACCTATGATTCAACGAAGCTTCTACAAGAATGTTGAGTTGACAAATTTTAAAATGGCGCATCTGCATTCCGTCGACCGGTAAATGTGTGAATTAAATACGATTTACATTTACTTCCCACCATAAATCAGCCGTCTATCCATCGCAGTTTATTGAAAGACGATTCGAAAAGCCCATTAATTCTCGCGAGAGTGAAACATTGTGACGTATTACCGGTTTTAAAATCGGTCACACGTGGAGTATGTTTTAAAATATTCAGCGCCGGATGCGGCGACATCTGCAATGCGGCGAGACGGTCTGCTATGAATTTGCCTATCTGCACAGATTCAGGCGCTATTAAGATTTTTTACAATTTAGGACACAGTTGACATATTGGTTAGAGCATTTCTGCAGAATAAACATAATATTTTATGTAACGAGACTGCAAATAGGCTTCGATTTTATTTCCATCATTTCTAAATCTGTCTGAACAGTTTTCTTTTGTTTTCACAAACATACGAATAGATGAAATTTAGACAAAACCTAGACTTTCAACTGAGTGAAATTTACTAGATTTTGAATTGAGTGCTATTTTTAGTAATTTTGTGTAATTATACCTGTCGATTAAACAAGTTGTATACCTTGTTTAATTGACAGGTATAATTTGCCAAGAGACAACATTTTTGTAAATTAAATTATATTTACACAAACATATACACATATGTATGTGTATACGGTGTCCGGGAATAAGTGTCGGACATTATTTTGTAGCTGAACAATAGTTTATTGTCGTTAAAATAAAATTTAAAATATGACTTTATTTAGAGAATTGAAAACAATATTCATAATTATTTGTCATCTTTTTCGTACACACGATACTTGCGCACATTGTTCAGCGCAGTTCGGGGAGTAACCACGAATAGCTGCGAAGACATCGCCACTGCGGATAAACATCGCGCTCCAGGCAAATATTGGGTGTGTTAAAAAGAGTTATGTGCAATATTTTTTTTACTCTCAATTAGAAAAAGGGCGTGTTCTACGTTTTATTTCAATGATAATTTATTCCTTTGTAGCCAACGAATAACGTCTTTCTTTGTTCGACATCTATTCCCGGACACCATGTATAGTTTGTTACCATGTATAGCATGTTTTATTCCGAATTCCGAAGTAATTCATGAGGAATAGCATCGATCGTTTATTTTGTTTATTAGGTACCTATTTGATTACGCGGTACTATCTGGAAGGAAAATTCTGTAAATTTGATTTTATATTATTAATTCGTACCGTCTATCCGGAATTCTCAGATTGAAGCGTGGTTCCTGTGAGATAGCATAAAATATTGTCTCCCTTTTAAAACTCACTCATAATGTTATTACTGAATGCGATCAGCCTCGATCCATACGTACGAAGTCGCGGGCGGAATCTAATATAATTGATTGTGTTTGTTAGCAGTTTCAAAATAGTCAGGTAACGAGGAAATTGTGTTCCAGTTTTCACGATATTATTTTTTAGTTAAAGATGGTGTGTTTGAAATCGTCGGCCATTTTATAACGTTTTGCAGTCTACGATTGGGAAACCATATTAACAACCTATTCATTTGTTACTAATATAATAATATCTCGTAAACTGTATTAAATATATTTGGCGATAATTTTGTAGAAATTCATTGTCCTTTAATTTTTATTTACAACAAAATGAAACTACGTGATGCAGTATTATATCTACTTTATTTAAATTCTTAACCACGACCTAGGTTTTGTAGTATGACAAGATCTTCAGGTGGGCAATATGTAAAGATGTTGTCATACAACGAAACCTAGGTCGTAAACTGTAATTAAATACATTGCAGTATTGACTTCACACTATCGTGTAACGTAACATTCATTTCTATTAAATTCTTGCTTGCAGTTGGAACGAATCGGAAATCAATTCGACATGAAAATGCATCATAGCCGTCACGATTGGCTATTATCAGACTAATGAAGTCAGGCAATGTCGAATCCGTTTAGCATCGCGTGTCGTTGGTGTTTTTTAAAGAGTTTTACCAAAAAGAAAATTAGCTCTGCTCACACAATTTTGCATTCCAAAAAATAATATATAAACAATTTCGTCAACTCGTTTATATAGAATTGTTGTAATGTTTACAGATCTAGATGAAATTTGGCATGAAAGCTAGTTAGTTGTATGTACGATTAGAATATACCCTATAGGGGCGCTCTTTTGAGGCCTCCACACGGGGCTTATTATTATAGAACTCTATAATCTAATATAATATTCGCAATATTTTGATTACAGAGTACATATTTTATCGTGGAGGCATAATGACAACCTTACTGAGAGGTCAGATACAATAGCATTGTTTTATTTTTCAGATAGGACAGGACTACACTACTATCTTAATTCTAGAAATGTGTTACGTAGGACACTTTTTTCACATGAAGAGTAGGCAGAATAGGCAGCTTAGAAATAAAGAAAGGGATGAGTTCAATAACCTCAATATTTATTGTTTATTTACTTTTTTATAATTTCATTTAATGTATTAAACAATTTCTGAATATTTAATGTATTATATAAATATATGTTTATAAGATTGAGGATATATGTACGTAGACTATTATTATGATGCGGGAATGTTAGGATACAAGTTGGTCTAATACATGAAAAACTAGCTTTTTATATCTCACTATGACTTGTGTATGTTTTTTCCCCATAGGTGATAAATACATAAATAAATTTCAGTCTCTATGACTGTTTTACAGGTCCAATTACATGTCACATGTTTGTAGATTATTACTCGTAAATAGCAGAGCCTATTTGGCTGCTAGTAAACTAGCAGAGCTATATTATTTGTGAAAATAAAGAAGAATTCAACTTGTAGGGGGTGGAAACACGTAACTCTATAAAAAATGCGTAATATTTCATAAACGGATCCCCGTATAAAAGTGTCATAACATATCTCCAATATTTTGGAGAGACCTATTCAACGATACACTACATAATGGAAAATGCGAATAAAAAAAAACTTGAGAGGTGTCCCGGGACACCCGGATGGAACGAAGTTCCTTTCGATTAATTAGTGAAGGAATTGTAATACAATTTCATTTCTTTTAAGTTATAATAATAATAATTGTTATTATTTTTTATTATTTATTACGTACAAAAAACCTGTATATACTTGTATAACCTGTATATACCTATATTTATTATGTACAAAAACCTGTATATATACAAATAACCTGTAACAAAAATAATCGTCGCGACACCACACTGTTCAATGAGAAATAGAAAGACGAAACGAAAATAACTGGCTCGCTTTCTATGAGAGAGAGAGAGACAGACAGAGAAACACGCGCACGCCGCACGGCTTGCAGCGCGCCCGCTAGCAACTATGGCAAAAAGTGTCGTCCCTTTCGCAACGCGCGATAAGGAACTTCGTTCCAAAAAATTAACTTCACTCTATATGGAGGGGAGGTACCCTAAAATTGTTTTGAAGAATTTATTTCCTAAGTTTATAAGCGTTATGATTATATATCTCCATGCTAAATATCAGATTTATAGCAAAGATAGTCTGCGAGTAAAACGACTGTAAAATACCGAAGTACTGTTATAAACCTCTTGAGGGGTTCTGAGAGATACTGAGTGGAAGGTGGAAACAGACAGACGGTTTAACAACGAAACCCTAAATATAGAACATAAGAACGTAACTTTTCAAAAACTTTACATTTCTGTATTTTAGCAGAATCTTTCGCTAATCCCATTTTCAGATAAAAACGCAATAAAGTATTTTAATAAGGTTATAAATTACATTAGTTTAATAGTCTTGAGATGAGAATATAATTGGCGAACGTTATCGCTGTGCGTTGCAGTTCAACGCGCCCATGTGTCACGCGCAGTGGTGATTATGAGGCGAGTGTACCGCGCGCAGCGTGCGTTCATCCGACACCGTCGATACGCGAACGTCGCGGGAGGCGCGCTGGCTAGTGACCGCCCACTCGCCAGACTCTCCGAACAAATGTCGCCTTTGGTAATACATAATTATATTATATGCAATTATGGTATTATGTTGAGTCGATTTTATTATAGTACCATAGTTATTATAGTACCATAATTATTGATTATTCACGATATGAAGATATATTACTTAAATGCTTGAGCTTTTCATATATTTTTTGTTGTTTTTTCATGTCGTTTTCGTTTATGTATGATTTACGACAAGGCTAACTGTGCATTTCGAAATTAGGAAAACCTAAAAAAGAAATTTAGGTAGAAGTATAGGTCCGTTCGGCAAATCTATTAAATATGAAATCCCACCAAAACTAAATAAACTGTGAATAAATTTATCAAGTTCTACGAGTGTTCAGTGCACACTTCAGTTCACATAAACACACTTAAGCATAGAAGGTATATCTGTTAAACGATTAAGAAATATTAATTTTACTTTTCGTTATATAAATATATTCTTAGTGTATCGTTAAAAAAACAATCCGTATTTTGCCCGTTTTGCAAACCTAAATGTTAAATATAAACCGCGTGACATGCCCGTTTGTATTTTCCTGCTTTAAGTTGTGTATTTAATAAGAATATTAGTAAAGAATATTTAATAAGAATATTAGAAAGAATTCAATAAAGAATCAACAATGGAGTTAATCAAATTTTGCGTCTATTATAGTGAGTTAAGTCAATAATCCATAAAGAAATTAATAAATTAAACATATCTAAATAAATTTAGAACAAAGCAACTAAAGTTAATAGATTGAATTGGATAGAATTATTATAAATATAAGCACAAAATATACTAAACATCACTTTGTTCTATGTAGGAGTTACTTGTTTTTGTTATTCTCTATAAGTTTATTTTTAATGACGAATTGAGGGCCCAAAGAAACCCACAGTTGAACAAATTCATTTAGGGTACGGCTTAGTCTACTAACTAGAGAAAAATATAGGGTATATTGGTGCGACACTTTGATACAAAGAAGGGACGATATATATGTGGTAAACTGGAGGTCATTGCGTGAAATATTAAATCGAAAGTACTGACGAAGTGGGCTGTTATCAATTGCATTGTCATAAGATTTCTTCTTCGAGTCAGAGTGTTTAATTTAAAATTTAAAAAACGCTCTTCGTAACTGAGTATTTTTTGCTTAATCCGGTTCTAATGACATTGATGAATGAATAAATAGCGAAGAAAAAATCAATTAACTTTATTTCAAATGGGCTCTTTTGGCGGTATACCATCGATGTTTTCCCCCAGGTATATCTTTTCATAGACACAGGCGTAAAAACAGTAACGAACAAAGTAAAAAGTCGTATTTTTTTTTAAAACTATGAGTTTTAGAATAATTGCCACAGTTTTATGATAGATTTTAGATAAATTTCTAGTATTTCCTTGTTTTGTTTTCATAATTTTAACTTCAGCACTTTCAAAGATATAGGAGTGGGGTGACAAATGTTACATAAGATTTTAAAAACAATGGTTTGCAAACTCTGTAACTTGCTTTTTTCAATTGATATCTCACATAATTTATGAAAATAAAAAAACAATGACTTTATTTGTACCGTTAAAATAATTGAAAACCTCTGATATTTATGCAAATTTTAAGCTTCTACGTTGGAAGTTTTCTGAGAAAAACGGCTGTAACAGACTCGGTGATCGGTTTTTTTTTCGGGTCGGATATACGCGTTCGGTTTTTTTTTCAATTGAGGTTCAAAACCCCAAGAACGGGACAAGTCCTCTTTGAGATCAAAGTATAGCTCAGTGTCAAATTCCAAGTACTTTTTGAAGCGGAAATCGATATGTGGTGTTATTTAGTGAGCCTGCATGAAGATAAAGAAACCTGTCTTGGCTTCCGGTCGCGAACTTGGCAAGCCTCGATATTTCTTTACACAGCATTTGTTTAAATTATTTCTCATTTTTAAATAAATACTTTCACAAAAACACGTCGAGTACAAACATAAAAATTGAATTATAACTTAATTATATTAATTATTCTATACATAACTAATATTTCATTAATTATATCTCTATATCCTAAATATGTATTGAGTTACGCAGCTGTTAATATGAGATGCAGTTGTTCGCTAAATATTGAATTAATTTTTTTTTCACTTCTTGTATTGTGTTGCATTTCAATTGGAAAAAAATTAGAATAAATATAAACTAATTTTCGGGGATTTTATTTAAGACAGTACCAGAGGTGTTGTTCAAAATGTTCAAAAATATGTTCGTCCTCTCGGCTTGCATCTGAAACAGCTAAAGTAAAATTATGAAAAAAAAACATTGTTCTTCTGGTAAGTTTACCTAAATTTACCGGAAAACTGTAACGAGGATTGTAAATTTAATAGTTTAAACAATATTAATATTTGTAAATGGTTCAATAAAAATATTATGCGCACTTAAATGTTTATAGTTTATAGTGTGCACGGACCCGTGTGTTGCGAGTGGTATCCATATTTAATAAACTTATTGTTAAAAGGTTATTGTGTTAACATAAGTATCGCTAACGGTTGTAACAGTTCGCTTTGCAGCAGATTGGTTTATTATTTAAATTGAAGTATGCAATGCTGCACTTTCGAAGCGAAGTCCACGAGTGAGTCAGTGATCCACATTACGTGTTCGGTCACGTGACGCATCTCGCATGCGTTGACTGCACAACGACTGCGAGCCCGATAAACGCACCGTGTTTACTGCTTATTATCGGGTACGGTTATGATATAGTACTCATAGGGCGAATACATTTCTATACGTTATCATCATTACAGAAAGCTTGTTCGCCTCTAAATATAGCTAATTGTCAGAATTGCATTGTTTCGTTAATTTCATTGAAAATTAATGATTTAATGAAAATCATTCTGGAACTAAGTTTTTAAAAGATTATTTTGTGTGTATGTGTGTGTGTGTATGTGTGTGCATGCGTGTGCGTGGGCGTACATGCGGGTGTGTGTGTGCGTGTGTGTTTATTGCGCGGGTAGCGTTTAAATTATTGAATCGATTTAGATTCAAATTTAGGTTCGGTTGTTTTTTATAAATATTTGTAAATGTTTTTTCCTTTAAGCTTAGAAATTTGGGACAATCTATATAAGAAACACAATTGAAATAAAATTTTCTCAGAAAAGAGTCCAAGGATTTTCCTAAAACTTTCCATATTATTCGAATTTTATAATCCAAATAATATGTTATGACATATTATTTGGATTTTCGTTTTCACGCAAACAATTCAAATAGGATATCACTCTTTAAAGACAAATAAATTGCGTGCAACTTCATGTACATGCTATACAAATGTATGGTATGTATAAGAAGTTGCAGGAGTATATTACGCCGGAATATGCTTTAGGAGTCTTACATTAAAACAAAAAAAAGTATTATTGCGACATTACACAAAAAAAAATTATATTAAATGCGTTTGCGAAAAAGTATGTCAAGTGTGGCTATACCGTTTATTTATATCTTCTTCTTCAAGTGTCTTCTCCTTGTCGAAGGTTGGAAATCATTATGGCTACTCTAATCTTGGATGCGGCTGCTCTAAAAAGTAATTTTCTGGTTTTAATTACATCTATGTTTTCTATGTCTTTGTTAATTCTTCTTAAGACTTCGATGTTTGTTACTCTGTTCATTCATTATATTTTTTGGATTCTCCTGTATGCCTGTATTTCAAACACTCCCAGTTTTTTGGTGGCTGCCGTCTTATATAAGATCAAATTGTGCGGGGTACTGTTTGTGGGTACGGGGTACAATACAGGGTCCAGTGTGAATTTCAAGATAATACAAGATTGTTTATGACATCAGCATACAAATATCAATTACACTCTTCTATTTTCTATTTACGATCCCGAAGATGGGAGTTAGCAATCAACAAAAGTTTGTGGCACATTTAATGATTTAAGCTGATTTATCAAAATGTCAAAGTTCACACAGTTGAATGTATTACTGAAGTCTAATAATATAAGATCAGAGAGTTGGGTGATGTTCATGAATAGACGCAGATCGTCAAGCATTTTTAATAGTGTATTTGTAGTACTATGCCATTGACAGTAATTGTATCTTTTATTAATATATATATATATATATATATATATATATATATATATATATATATATATATATATAATTATAAGTAATATAATGTATATAGAGATCTAAATTTTGCGCAAAAGGGGCGTAATAATCTATGAAAAAGTGGATAGAGTGAACTTTTAAATTAATATTCCACCTGCTGTGATATAACACCGCCGATAACAACAACGGGCGCCGCCACGGATTCATTTGGCTAAGCCGGTTAGCAGGTAACAAAACTTATCTCATTAAAAGCTCTCTTTCTCCCACTTTGGTAAAATCCGTTTCCGAAAAGCTCACCGGTTTCATCGCCATTTTCTTTTTCTTCACTCAGAAACTTTCCTACAGTGACTTTTGGATATCGGGAAAGCTTAGTGGAATAAAAGTGCGCTCGTGAAATAGGACGGTAGATAAAACCGTATATTTTTTTCAGTTTACGCGAGGGAAAGGAGCGTTTCTGCGAAGCTTTCGAGTGTAATCTGTTCGTATATAATATAATAAGTTTCTTTATCATGATACTATGAGTTTCTTGGTAAAACGAAAGGTAATTAATATACGGTATCTGTTTTATAAGTACCCAATAAAAGTATTTTAGTCGACCGTTTTCCTTGTGCTTTTTATTCCATGTAATGAACAAGGTCAACGTAGGGTACGTTGACCTTGTTCATTACATGGAATAAAATTAGATTTTTTACTTGATATTATGATGATATTCGATGCATACAGAATGTGGCAGAACTTAATCTCCAACGGGTAGTTGCATGGATTTACATTTTATTAAACCGATTGTAGTTATTTTAAATAAAATCGAAGCTGAAATTTTATTTTCAATTAATATGAGAAAACGCCTTTTAAAGGATTCTAAAAATCACAGTGATGTGAAAAGTCACTGTGACCTTACGCAGTTGCTAACCAGTTGTTTCGTAGGAGTCAATCAAAGCAGAAAGCTTGCTACTGTGTTTTTGTTATATTTAAATTCAAATGGACACAGGATTCGATAAAATGGATTCAAGAAACCAGCTACGTTTAACAGATTACGCCCTTCTTCTTTTGAAGTACAGATTTTTCCAGTACGAAGTAGAAAATATTTACCCAATCAGTTAGGTTACATTTTTATATTTCAACGTAATCTACTTACTTTTTGAATTACGTTCACCATCTTTAACGATTTACTGTCTTTTACATTTTAAAACTTTAGGTCCAAATTAGATGGCTTCTTTCTTCATTCACGTTAAAAACTTGAGAACAGCCTTATTTATAAGAAGTTTCTATCTTATAAATTTATACTACATTCAGTTTTCGATATCTTTTTATAAGTGTAATAGTTTTAAGTGAACTTAGATAAGTAAAGACAACGACAAAATTACGATTGTTATGTATAATTTCTACGAATTAAACTTACATCGAAGTGATCCTAACAGTTAATAATTTAGAAAGAACGTGCATAACAAGGATTCCTCCTCGCGGATTCCATCAGTATTCTCACTTCTATATCATTTAGCACAGATAAATACATCTTATCAGGAAAATTTAGTGAATTGACGAGAATGTAGGTACGAAACAGTCCATAGATTATAAGTACTTCTTAAAGTTATTGTGATAATTAGTTAAATGGCAATCCATTGTAGAATTTAATTATAAATTCAGGTTTCTATTGCAAAGTATTTAGTAATAAGTATTTAATTTTTATTTAATACTTATCCTCCAATTTTTTCCAGACTTATGACCTATTGCAACAAAGTTATGACGTCATATCGTGTAATGTAATACTTAGCGCGAATTTCGAAAATGTTTACTTTGTATTTAATTTTATTAATAAATAACGCATTTTATTATGTTTTCTTTTCAATAGTGTTTATTTCCATTATATATTTTTAACATAAGTCAATATACCATAATGATTATTAGTCGAATAGAGTTATAATCATTATGTATATATATATATATATATATAAATATATATATATATATATATATATATATATATACACATATACATACATACATATATATATATATATATATATATATATATATATACATAGCATATATATATAATCGCATAGTTATTGTTTATTCATTCCGGTACCTAATTGCTGATATGAGAGCTATTATGTAAAGAGAGCGCTGTCGCCTCTACGCGTGTTTATGTCATTTTATCAGATACTCGTTCTATTTATTTACTTGCGTATTCCCTTTATTATTGTCTTCTCTTTAAAATGAGTTGTAAAACATCACATTTAGCTTTTAAAGTAAAACGTAAATGTTTTTATTTGAACTAGAGCCGTGAAGAAAGCGTGCTTTATTAATTCAATTTGTAATTTTGTGAAAATGAGTTGAAACCAAATTTAGTTTCTTGTAATGAGAGTGACGTTGCAATTTTGGTTTCGCCGTGCTGCTGCGGTACGCGGCTCGATTCCGGCGGTCACCGCTGCGTTCGAAAATAGACTATCTGCTACGTATCTCGTGTGTGCGATATTAAACATCACAGTTGAGAGATAAAGACGTTGTATGTTGATAAAGTGGCACATAAAGTAGAATTATTTCGTTTGAATGACTAATTTTGTTTACACCTTCAGGTTAGCAATTGAAATTTGCCTAAATTGTAAAATAAAATCTATAATTTGTTCATTTAGTGAAGAGTTCAGACTAGCAATAATACTAATAGAAGTTAATTTAAAAATATGTGCTAAGACAAAATGATATAAAGCTGAAAACGAAAATACAAATAAATAATGAAATTGATATTTTAAATAATTAGTTGCAATATATTTGTAAACACATTTTTATGTTAGCCTTAGAATAAAGTAAAGCAAAACTTTTATAACCCAAAAAACAATAAACTTTTTTTGAAAATGTATCTAATTTTCATGATAATTTATGAGGATATACATGATAATGTACATCGACTATGAGTCGAAGCACCGCGCACCTCTCTTGTCTCACTAAGCAGATATCAAAACGATAAATTTTGTTATAATATACCCTGAATAGAAAGATGTAATTTTACGATATTTTAATTGAAATACATTTAAAGACATAAAGCATTATAATATTACCAAATGTAACAATAGCAGTCAATCATACTACAAAATTGTATTCCCATTTTCGGTACCTTAATTGAGGTCACTAAACTCATAATATTATGAGGTGTTTATCTCAGAAACTACTGAATCGATTTTGAAACTTATTTATCGGTAACAATGCCTATCTGATAAGTACAGTGTTTATGGGTCAAGCGGATTTTAAATATGGCAGGGAATATAACCGTCTCTACACTACGTCGCACATTGCGACGTCACTGTGTACATCTCTATACATCTGTACATATCTGTATGTATGTATACATCTGTTTCGAGTAAGAATAAATAACCGTGAGGTTCCGAATAATATTAACAAAGATTTCATTATATTACAAAAAAACACTGGTGTGAAAACTAAAATGAAAAACTTGTCAAGCACGAGTGAAACTCGCACTACGAGGGTACACATTTATAAACATTTAATGGTACATAATATTCCTACTAAACTATTTACAAAATTTCAATTTTTTTTGAACGAAAATATTTTGCGTACTATATTTTTCTCAGGCGCATATTTAAAAAAAATTATTTTTTTTAACTTGATATACACAGAAATGAGCAATTTTCGTTTTCTTTTGTTTACTTGTGTTGTGAGATTTGCTTTTTGCCATATTACATGATTCTAAATCAACGGGAAGTACTTATTTTATAGGTTTTGATTTATTTATAGAAGCTTATTTTTTTTTATAGCTCTAAGGGACCGTAGACCTAAGTATTTTATATTAATTTCAACTTGATACCTCCCGCGTTCCTGAGAAAAGGGTCTTGACAGACAGATAGACAGACGGACAACGAAGTGATCCAATAAGGGTTCCTTTTTTTCCTTTTGATATACGGAACCCAAAAAATACAATAATATACGCATATTATATTAAACTAATCTCAAATAAAATATTAAATACCAATTGTATACACTTGAAATATTACACTTGTTATATATAATAACATACGCGTATTATATTAAATTATACTCATATAAAATGTCAATAAGAACTAAAACGTAATTATTGTAACGATACACGTCATGTTAAGCAGTGAAAGATCGGCCAAGCGGTGCCGAAGGAAGCCGAGTTTACCCGATTCAGTATCACCGACCCGAGCGCGACGGTTCAGTTTCATTCACTGCTCAGAAAAAGTGTGCATGGTGCATCTAAAGAAGTTTTCACTTTAAAAATACATGTTATCGCTTATTCGATTGAAGGGCGCTTCTTCAGATATGTAAATATACAGGTGGCTTTATGCTTAAATTAGGCGGGATATATTTAAATGGCGGAAGGGCTATAAAATGATCCGCTGGTTGTTTACCTTCGGGATATCAACGACTGTAAACGTGCCGAGTTTAAAAACAAACACTTTTCCTTTAATAAAATGGTTTAATCAAGAATCACATGTAGGTTAATTCGTGTGGAATAATATTCCGAAAGGCTGCTTTTTAGATAACGAATTTACATTTGCTTGTACATAATGTAAGATCTGAGCATATTATTATCTGCTAATGAGGTTATATTTATTATTATCTACGCAACTGCGAAGTTCGACGTTTGCCCTCAGACACACCTTCACACGTCCAATACGACCGTTTGTACACAGATGCGCTCGTGTTTCGTTCGGCCGGGGGTCGCACGGTGCATCGAGTGCGTCGGTCTCGCATCGCACGTGCACGCTACGAGTGCGCGCGACCTTGTGCGGGTCGCGACTTCGGCACGCCTTCCTTTGGCCCGACTCGTTCCAATGCAAATTCATAAGTAGATATCCGCCTCTTTAGTCCTCATTAGAGAGCGAGTCAATAACCCCCGGGTAAAGCCGGCCCGTCGGCATGTTGATTGCAATTCCGTTTTTTAATTTATTACAAGGTCACTTAATTTTTAATAAAAATTAGTGATATAATAGATCAATCTTTACCAAATTAACGCCAAATATATTCATTATTCTAAGGTTCTGTTTGTCCGCTATCTATGATAAAACAAGATAGTGCTTGCATCTTTTGAAGGTAACGGAGAAGTTTTTTTTGGTTATGCACGTTTACCACATGTATAACCAAAAACATGGTTAACAAAGCATATAATAATAAAATGTATATATATATATATATATATATATATATATATATATACGTAATGGTATAGTAATATAGAATTATCTTAATTATACTGCGTCCACTCCTCGCGGTCATTAAACGCCTCCGCTCCATTCGCCAAACGACATCGGCAATCGGGGACGGATATGCGATGTATTTTGCCGAGAATACTAGGGATGATCAATCAATAAATAAGTCGGTTTCTATCTACCTTGTACCGTTTCAGCTGTGTTTCTTGATTTCTGTTACCTTTTCTATCACGGCTCTGTCCCTATGAAATGTAGCATAATGATATATATATATCGCCTACAATCTTCCTCAAATTACATTTTTCCAACATGCGGTTTTAAATATTACCGCGAACAAGCCAATGGACAAACAATTTTTTTGCTCTTTATATTACTATAAATTGTCATTGCATTTTATTAGGAGACCAACATTCATCTTTGCAAGAACAATATGAAAACACGATTGCGAATGGTCAGTGACCTTCGATTAAAATACGTAATTAGATTCACTTAATAGTATAAATGTTTCTATGTGCTTGCTAGGTAATTTTAGTCTGTAAGTAAATTTGGTATCAAAGTCAAGCAAATAATTTTGCAATTAAATCGAAATCATTTGATAGTGATGCTCCTAAACCTGCAGTCTCTACAATTAATAATAATTGAAAACCGTACTATGAAAATTACCAATTGCTAAACTTCTGTCTGTATACAGAAAGAGTAAACACTTGAAAAATATTTGGAGCAAGGTAATATATCGAAGCAATGCTGTGAATATTAAATTGGATTGGTAAAGTACTCTCATGTTTGCATACAACGTAGAAAAGTCAAATTCACTTGACATTACGTATGAAGTTATGATGACAATTTTCTATAAGAATTTATATTTGATAAATAGTTCGGCAGCATTATTTAACGTTTGTGAAATGGTTTACAGAATTTTTATAAAATTTATTCTAAAGAAATGAGAAAATACAAAAATAAACAGTACCGTATTCTAAACGCAAAAGAAAATGTTTCTTTCGACATGGAGAAGATAAAATTATTCCAACCAGTCATATTTCGGTTTACGTTATTTATCACATATTATAGTTATCTCCAATCTGATTTGTCCTGATTGACAAACGGTAAACTACTATTGGCATATCTAAATCGAAAAATCTTCAAAACAACAGTTAGGAATCAAGAAAACGACAGATATGATTGCGATCGACAAGCATCGACGTGTGAATAATAATTTTGTAAATAACATTTGTCGGTATTTTTTACTTTAGACACATAGAGGCGTACTATCCCCTTGTAATCAAATACGAATATAAATGTAATCAATCAATATTATTTATATTGTTTCAGATATACAGTAACTACGCGTCGCTTAAAGTATTGTTCTATGTCCATCACTGATGGATGAGAGCGACCGGCGGGTGAAGAAGTCGCGGGCCGAGGCAAGACGTAAACAAGGCTGACATTGACCTGAATGTGTCCGCTTTGCATAAGGCGTGCTCGTGTGTGCTAACGATTTACGTTTTTTACGATCGGTACGCGTGAGTAATGGAGGTATAAAAGTATAGCAAGAAAAATAGTGGGTTCAACTCGAGTAAGGTCGAATGGACGAGGCTTTAAATTTGGAATAGTTTTTGTACTTCTGATAAAAAATATGGCAAAAAACTTAGGCAAGGTAGGCGAGTAGACACAAAGGCATGCACGTATTCAAAGGGTCCATATAACTACTGTAAGTTTTTGAATTTAATTACATAGCAAGCAACTGAATTGGTTTTCAATTAAAATAATTAAGAAAGAAAAAAAAATTAGTTTAATGAACTTTACGAGTTGTCCGGACACCTATAAGAGCGTATCTGGCTTCTACTCAATATCAGACACGCTCCTTATATAAGTTTTTCCAAAAAGTATTCAATGTACGTACTTATCACATCGAAAAATTTAACTTACTAGTATAAGATAGGTAATGTCGCATTGGCATTTAATTTTTTCAGTCAGGAAAATATTTTAATATCGTGTGGAATTATGTGGATCACTAATAAAATATGAGTATATGAGATAATAAAATATGAGATAATAAAATATAAGTCAGAAATAAAATATGATATTAAACTCCTATTAAAACTTACAAATAGAATACTTCCACTAAATATAGAAAACTTCCATTAAAATAACATGATTATTTAAACTGTAGAAATTCGTGAAAAGCGTAATTTGGTAAAGTTGGGGAAACCGTGTTACCCCCGAGTTTAGTGACACTCTTAATGTTCAGATCAGTATTTATGGGAAGATTCTATTTACATAGTTCGTATATTCTCTTTGCAAACTATGTAATAGGTAACGAATATCATAAAACTGTGTGTTAAAAACGAGAGTCTATTTACAATTTTTAGATATCGTATCCCATCGATTCAAAAATAAAAATTTTGCCTTAAATAACTGAATACTTTACAGTTAGACCTCTGGTTCTGTAATGGATTAACAAAGTTAGTAGGTCTTTTCGGACACTGCTAAGTTTTGACTCTATTTAAATTCCTATAGGTGTTGGAACTTTTAACCATGGAGCGAATACAAGAAAACAAGTTGTGAAATAAGTTTGTAGGATAAAAAGCATGCACATAAAATGTTTCTGTGAACTGAACTTGGAATAGACATTCGTATAAGGCAAAAGCTGTTGAATTGTAGACTCGCTCAAGCTCTATCTCTGTCAAATGACGGGAAAATCGCTTAGGTTTATTTCCGGCTGATCAGACAGTTTCCGCTTTAAAATATTGAATGAATTTCCTCGGATTGAAACGTTTTTCGTGTGGATTATTTCCATCCGAGTAGATTAGTTTCATTTTTGCGCGTTGATATTTTAATGTTTAGATGTTAATGTGGGAAAATAATAAATGTCATAAAAGTAAGTAACTTACGATTGTGTTGAAAAAGTGA
This sequence comes from Druceiella hillmani, assembly GCA_039881145.1. Lineage (NCBI taxonomy): Eukaryota > Metazoa > Arthropoda > Insecta > Lepidoptera > Hepialidae > Druceiella > Druceiella hillmani. Next base: position 2,080,256 of record JAYKKI010000140.1, on the reverse strand, counting down.
CTTTGAGGAACTCATTCTTATTCGATATGTCGGGTCACTTTGGAAACGGTATTAAATATAATCCTCGTAAAATTCTTTAGTAAGAAAGTTACTGAGTGTAAGAATGAATTTAGAATGCAAATTGTTTTATGCAATATTCATTGGTATTTATGTATTGACTTCTATAATCGTATTGTAATGTAATGGTATAAGCAATGCACATTGCAAATATAATGTATGCAGTTTTCATAAACTATTTATCGCCTATTTTTAAACTTTTTTCTTTTTCTCATCCTTTATACTTTTTCTTTCCTATCTATAAATATTGAAAGATAAAAAATTAATAAGAAATAAATACAATTTGTAAGGTTTTTTTAATCCATTCACACAATCATTTCAATTGTGATCTGTAATATTTCTGAATAGACTTGCTGACACCATTTAGATCAACATAGACAACCTGCCCATCATTTGGAATATTCTTCACTATAAATGTATATTATGTAAATTTATTATATTAATGTACATTTATTTCTTAAGGGTTTCTTGTGTAATATACTCACGAAAGATAATTTTATAGCAAATAACACACGGGATGTTTGAGCTAGAACTCTTTGTTTTCTCTGGCAATGTTTTTTGGGGTACGTTTTCCCATAGCTTTACCTTATTACTTAAAACGCAAATTCAATTTGGGTTATTTCTTGTTTTCACTTGTACATGATTGTTTATGGGCTAGTTGGCTGCATGTTATGCGGTGGAGAAATATGTTAAGCTGTGACGAGAAGAAGGTTGTGACTATCAATAACATGATTCTACACATTAAATTGCTGAAGTATGATTATTGGTCAATTCATTTATGTGTTCATTAGCACTAATATGGGGTTGATCTTTCTTTACAATTTTTTATTAAAATCGACAACTGCACACGCCACAGTTATGCGTTTCATTATTGACTTGCGTGCCAGCTTCAAGTTTTAGCCATGGAATTAAAACTATGGTCATTTTACAGGTATTCAACTTTTAATTAAGCCTTTTGAAAGACATCTTTCTCTAAAAATTATATCAATATGTTACAATACTTATTATTATCTATTATATATATATTGTGCCTTTGAAAAATAATATGCGTTTCCTTTCGTTAGACTGATGTACGAGTAGGTATGAGGACACGCTATAGGAGGCAATCCTTGAAAGATTTTAGTGATTGTTTTTTATGGATTGGCTAACTTTCAGAATTATTTACATAACGATTGATTTTCATTAATTTTCGCAACGAATTGTCAAATAGTTAAAGTTTTTTAAAAAGTTTTCTAAAAAAAATGCTTTTTCATTTGTTATTTGCCGCAGATTTGTGTGAATCTTCTTGCCCATTCTCTACTCCCTGCTATTTTTCACTTGTTTTTGTTTTTAACTATTTTTTACAATTGTTTGTTTCAATAAAAAATTTGCAACAATAATTTGGTTTTGGTTTTTTTGGCCTTTGGTTTAGCATTACGGACTAACCGGACCGCTAGGACTTGAGAGGAAGCCTCTTAGCTAAAAGTCGCATTATCGTTTCTTTTTTATTTACTGCCTTCGAGTTCCTTTAGAGTCGAGTTTTATTCACGAATACGTAAGATTATTGAAGACTCATATTTAATTAATATCACTACTCCTATGTTATATAATACGACATTCTATGTCTTTAATCGAGTGGACTCATATTCATGCTTAAGTATCTACCTAAGTATTAATAAACATTTTATATTTCCATTGACGAGGGACAAACTGCGGTATTTGGTACGATTGTGATCAGATAGTTTATCGTGAGAAATTGTAGCGTGGAGAAAAATTGTGAACATTTTGGTTTTATATAGTGTTGCTGCTTAAATTAACCGATTGCCTGAACACATAATTTAGTGGTTACGATGGACGATACTTCAATAAACTGAGATCTAATATTTTGATGTGAAACATCTAAAGGCGCAGGTATAAACCGGATCGTTAGCGTGGCGACGCTTGCCGTGGCGACGGGTCGCCACGCTATACTAAGGTATATAGTCTATATGTAGTAGAGTGTACGGTATGGCGACGTGTCGCCATGCGCAACCGACTACGCGACCCCCTCCTCACTCAGTTCGACCCTGTTGTTTACTACGGTACACATAACCTGTGCTTTATTATTTTTGTATTAATTGTAAATAAATGTTTATTAAATAAAGTCACAATTTTCTGTAAGAAATTCGTAATACTTAATTTTTTCATTATGCCATATTTAATTCCTGTAATAATCTTGTCTTTTATGCATATTACTTGCACGAACACGATGCTTCACATCTGCCAGGCGTCCCGTGACGGCTCATTTCTTTTTTTCTGACGACGAACTAAATACAGAGGTTACGATAAGTACAAACGATTTAAAGTTTGGCAGGAAGTCGAGATTATTGAAGTGTCGATTTAGATATAGGCAAACAGATAGTTGCCTTGCACGAAACACGTTTAATCAACGACATTGATAACGATTCTGACGATGTTATCGTGTCGCGATTGTCACGTACTGGACATCAAGTGTCGCGTGCGCGCGTCGATTGCGGGCACGGAGGAAGCGCCGATGCACGTAGTTAAGTATTTACTTAGAGCTAATGAGGAAGTATGGTTTTTAAGCACATTTTCTTCCATTATCTTGCTGGGGTCAAAAGACACAGATCACAGACATTGAGCGTGCTATTATATTATTTAGGCTAGCTTCAATGTCATTATCTTATGTTTGCAATGACTCATATTAAATTAGCACTAGCGTTAGGTTAAAGTACAAGCGTTACTTTTAATACGGTCTCGTTTGAAAGTTAAGTAGCCTAAATACTGTAAATAGTCATTACATTATTTAGGCTACCTCCCGTGTAATAATATTTTGATTGCGTCGACGTACGTTAAATTAACCAATAGCGTTAGGATAAAGTACAAGCGTTTCTTTTAATATGGTCTCGCTTGAAATTTAAGTAGCCTAAATAACATAAATATTTTAATTATTACATAGGTTACCGCCAATGTAATAACCTTTTGGTTGCGCCGACTTACATTAAATTTAACAGTACCGTTAGGTTAAAGTGCAAGAGTTTCTCTTAGTGTGGTCTCGCTTGAAATTTAAGTAGCCTAAATAATGTAAATATTTATTACATTATTACGTCTATCTCCCATGTAATAATCTTTTCATTGCGTCGACTTACATTAAATTTAACAGTACCGTTAGGTTAAAGTGCAAGAGTTTCTTTTAGTGTGGTCTCGCTTGAAATTTAAGTAGCCTAAATAATGTAAATATTTATTACATTATTAAGTCTATCTCCCATGTAATAATCTTTTCATTGCGTCGACTTACATTAAATTTAACAGTAGCGTTAGGTTAAAGTGCAAGCGTTTCTTTTAGTGCGGTCTCGCTTGAAATTTAAGTAGTCTTAATAAAGTAAATATTTATTACATTATTACGTCCACAATACGAGCGTTTCTTTTAATACTGTCTAGCTTTAAACTTCAGCAGTCAGATAGTTATTAAAATATTTAGTTACCTTCTATTAAAGTGATTATTTCGATTGAGATAAAACATTTCAAGAGTTACATATTAGCCATGTGTATTAACAAATTACAATACTGGTAGTTTTTGATTTTAGTAATGTATTCAATTCTGTGTAGGCTTCGAGATTTCATTTCCTCGGTTTTATTCTAAAACCTGAAATGTCGGCTTTTGATCTAAAACCTGAATGTTAAAATTACCACAGTTGATGCTTAGCGGTTCTGTGTACCTTTTCTTCAGCTGTGGGCTTTTTGTTATTACGTATTTTTTATTATGTTATTTACATCAATTTATGCATTGATAACAATAGTTATTCACTCAAAAGTTTATATTAGTGCAGGTAGATAAGCTGCTTTTGTTACTATATGATTATTAACGGATTTTTGTTGTGGATTTTCCTAACTAATATTACGAATGTGGAAATTAGTTCGTTTGCTTATTTATTTATCTCGCTTTCAAGTTTGTCAACTACACTATGTACACTGTGAAATTTTGCAAAGTTTTTATTATGGGAATGAAACAGACTAAATTTTGGTAAAATTTCACATAAATAAATATAAAATAATTTTATTCCACAGCATTTTATATCGGTTCATGTAAAAGTATGACTCCATTATGGATGAAAACGTAAAATATCTTCTTAATCTTAGAAAACAAATTTCGATTATGCTATCTGTCTCTGTTTTTCACGCCAGCTAGCCAGGCTAGTAATAAATAGAGTGATAACTTTATATTTTACAATTTTTTTGGAAAAATTTATTTGTTTAGACTGCTGCAAACTTTTAGATTAGGTAAGGGATAATTATTTCTGCAAATAAAAATATCTTATTATTGACTGTAGATTTTAAATGAGCATAACCCGAAGAATAATTAGGAGTATTAGATTTTCTTTAACAATGTTTGCATGGCAAACAAAACAAATCAAGTTAATTAATTTAATGTTTTAATTAAATTAAAGCTTTGCTGCGCTATGTAATTATTGTTGTTTGGAAATGTGATGGGTCAACCTGTTTTGACCCATAACGTCAGGCTAAGTCGATAGATAGTTGCCGATGGTTGCTGTCAGGGCGTAATCTGTTATAAGATGCTTCTACGTTATAAACATTGGCATTATTACTTCATCGAAATTTACGTCATTGTAAGATTTTTGTACAATTTGTCATACGACGATATTTGCTATTGGAGTTTCACAATTTAAGTTTCCCCTTGAATTTATACAGCGCGTATTTTCCTTACGAAATATTCTCAGAGGGCCGCTCTTCATTGTCTTAAGTTATATAAAAGCTAGATATTTTCGATTTAATTGCCATCGAAAATAAAAACAATCCCATTTTTAAAAATCAAATAACTGGAATATATTTATGACATCATCTCTTAATTCTTCTAGAAAAATAAGACCATTAAAATTTTAAGATTTAGGTTTTACTTGAAACTATACATCGTGTATTTTTTTTATTAAATATTCTCGGAGGGCCGCTCTTCATTGTCTTGAGGTATATAAACGCTAGATATTTTCTATTTAATTGCCTTCGAAAATAGAAAAAATCCCATTTTTTAAAATCAAATAACTTCAATATATTCTTGGCATCAAATCTTAATTCTCCTAGAAAAAGAAGACTTCATTAGAAATTTCAAGACTTAAGTTTTATTTGAAACTGTAAACCTTGTATTTTTTCTCATGAAATATTCTCAGAAGGCGCTCTTCATTATCGTGAAGTAAATCTTAATTCTTCTAAAAAATAAGACTTCATTAGACATTTCAAGACTTAAGTTTGACTTGAAACTATACAGCGTGTTTTTCCTTACGAAATATTCTCAGAGGGTTTCTTTTTATTACCGTGAAGCATGAAAAAGCCAGCGGTCCAAGATAATTTCCTTTAAACTTCGAAATGTTAAAAAAATCCCATTTTTGTGATTAAATCATTTCAATATATTTATTAGATAAAATCCAGGCACACTCAAGATAATGACACTTTAAAAATGATCAGAAAAGTCTACCCAAAATTGAAATATCAGCGATAAGAAAAGATGATGGTTTGCAAAAGCCGATAAAGCGTTTTTTCATAATTTTCAATTTAAAGTAAAGCTTCATTTATCACATTACTCTGGATGGGAAAAACTAAAAGAAAAATGGGCTTATTAAAAAAGATTTGAAATAATAATTTATTCCTTTTTATGTATTTAGAATAATGGGTCAAATCATTTCTGCGAAAATAGGTTTTAAAGGATAATATACTCTGTATATATACTAGCGATTTCAAAAAAACACATTTTCTCTTGTAAACTCTTATATACAAAATGAGGCCCTACAAATATTTTTTTGCAAATTTATTTGAACATTATTAGTTATTAATATTTCTAATGAAATTCAAAGTTAATAAAAAAATGAGAAAAGAATTTTATTTTCTGGAGGCTCGCAACAGAGATTTTTAAATTCTTTACATAATTTACGTGTGATTATTAATAATACTACAGGAAACATGAAGTTCTAGTTATCCTGACTTACCTTGATTGTTGATAGAATGACTACAGTTTTTATAACTACTCTTTAAACGCAATATAATCTACGTAAACCATATGTTTTATCAAGATTTCCTTATCATGTAATACCATACACTTACGGCTAACTCTGGCAAGTAAAATGAAAAGTCATTGTGATAACAGTAGCACACGCAGTGAAACAAAGTATGATAATCAAAACAAGTTGATAAATTAAATTTATGATGGCGTTAAAATTTATTGCCTAATTTCTTGAATAAATTTGTGTACAAACCTGGAATATTTGACAGATTTAAATTGTCATCCGTTCGTTGCTTTCATGCCCCATAGTTGACGCGAAGTCAGCAAAAAAAGCGAAGATAACACGGTAGATTTAAGCATGTTCTAGATTTCATGTAAAGTATTTGTTCGTGCTCAATTACATTTAGTTAGGTCACATTGGTCTATCATTGTGTAAATACAAGTGCATTTGCAAACATTACATAGACACGAGTAAATACCTTTGTAAAACAATGTGTTTGCCTCCTTTGTAAATTATATTCAAATAATTTGAAAGTTGAAATTAGATAATAACAGAGCCAGTCATTTTTCTAGACAGTTGCCATCAAAAGAATAGCACTTTTACGTCTGAATGAAGCAATAAATCTGAAATATTGATTTGAAGATCAAAAAGTGTTGTTAATAAATAAGGTTTTATAAAACAATATTAGTAAAAATAAATAACATGTTGTTTAATTTTTGTTTTTATTAATATTTGTTTTTTTAAAATAACAATAACAACAAAAAGGCTTTTCTGAAATTTTTTCCATTTTAAAAATTAAAATTCCAGCGTGTCACCATATGACAATTGATATCCTTCAAATACTCTCAAGGTGGTGGCACTCAGAATGTGCTAGGGTCGCAGGCGAGGGATCCAACGTATTAAGGGTGGAATTTTACAAAACTCATTGGTAAAGGAGTTTGATTCTGAATAAAACAAATCTCCAAATATGTTCTAAAGATCAATGAAATGAAGAAAAAAAAAATGCGATTAAGCTATAAAAGTAATGTATCGTCTAAATTTTTGTGTTCTCAGCGTCAGAGATTAATTCAGGACGTCGATATGTTAGTGAGTGATTCAGGTTTGATTATCATAAATAGATTGACGTGCAATAAAAGTTACCTTCTCTTTTTCTTTGTCTAGGTATCACAGACTTCCCCTTCTCCCTTCAATATTATTTACACATGTAAATAATATTGATGGGATCTACATTAATATTTCTATACATGAGAATATTTTCTCTGTGTTTTCATATCGAAATGAAAAATCACGCAGTAAACTCGGCAGTCAAGAGTGTTATCAGCAATATTTGTTTTGTTCAAAACTATGCAAAAGGTTCTCGTCAGCTTTTAAACAGATTTTATTGCAACATATGTTAGTAATATTATAAATACGAGAAAAAGATAATTAATATGTATTTGTTATTCAAACTATTCGCAATTTAATTCGTTACATATGGCTCGATATCAATCGGTGACCTCGTCGCCGTTATCTTATTACTCAAACAATGTAATATAAACACTATTTGTATTAACGATACTCATTACCTAATTTCATTATTATTTTTCAAAATAAGTAAAATTACCCATTTATAATTTTACGAATTTTTGTAATTTATAAATGCATGCACATACGTATTTCCCGAAAGAAAAAGTAATGATATAATAATAACTTCAAATACATTTAAATTTTAGTGTAACAAGTCTCATTTATAAATAATAACTGTCTCTGTAAGTGTGCAAATAGCATAGTACTCGTAAGATAGTTGATAAAAACAATTGTGCGTGCCAGCCAATAACATTTAATAATTACATCTTGATATAACCGAACGATAGTAAACTATGTGTGTCACACTCCGTCATTGCGATTACGACATAAGAAAATGCAAAATAAACATATTGATATCTCATTTCCAAGATGCGCAGAAATGTTACGCGGAGAAGCCACCAAACGTTATATGTTTTTAACGCCTTGATTTTACTCCTCATAAAACTTTAACCGGGCGCTGTATATGAAAATAGATTCTTAAGGAGTAAACTCCAATAGGTGGCCCATTGTTGAAAACTAGAATAATAGAAGGCGTAATTGGGGAATGTGCCAATTAAAATTTATTTACACTTCTACATATCAGACGTTAGCATATTCACATTTAAACATGGACAATATTTTGTTCACGAATTATGAACGAGTCTGGCAATATAAAAAAATTGTATTTAACAAGCTAGTAATAAAATATTTCCTTTAAACTATAAATAATTCAATCGTTTTGGATATAAAGTGATACGGAATTTACGATGAATGCGTCTATGAATACGGGCCTATTTTTTGAAGTTTAAAGCTAATACATATTTAATTACAAATTTATTTTTTATTTACTAATTTCTACTAATTTGCTCGCCACATCCTATTTTTTCAGTAGTTAATTGAAATATCATGGTTTAAAAGGTTTACAAATTTTTTTGTTAAAACGAATGTATTGTACGTATGTATAAACGGGATACGAATTCATAAGGTTATACTGACGTAATGCTGTAAATTCGTCTGTACAACCGTTTAAAAACGATACATTATAGAGTTACACTAAAAAACCTGTCAAGTGAACTCGCACACAATGAGTGGAACTCGCACTCTTAGGGTGCCGTACACATTTAGGCATTTATAAACATTTAATGGTACATAATATTCCTATTAAACTATTTTCAAAATTTTAACTTTTTAGTATATATTTTATAGGTGCATATTCAAAAAAATAATTATGTTATTTAACTAAAAAATAACGTTTTTCTGTGAGTGCTGTGAGACCTTGCTTCTTCCCCAACTTCATGATTCTAGGTTAATGGCCGTATTTTTAGGGTTTTTTTTATTACGTTGACTTAGAAGCTTAATTTTACAGTTCTGAGGGACTTTAGACCTAAAATTTGATATTCATTTCAACTTGATACTTCAACGCGTTTCTGAAAAAAGGGTCTCGACAGCCAGACAGACAGACGGACTACAAAGTGATCCTCTAAGGGTCCCTTTTTCCTTTAGAGGTACGGAACCCTAAAAACATGACGAAGCATATTTATAAGAAAATTGTGGCAGATTTTTCAATATCCATTATTTGCTTTAGTATTTAAAGACAACAAAATCTTGTCGTCAGTTAAAGGAAAAAATAAAAGTTTTGGAAAATTATTTTTATTGCGTGAATAAATTTGTGGAAACATATGTTAACATTTTTATTACTTATTGTGTTTGTTACAAAAACGTGTCTCTAACACCAATACAACATTGTAGCAGTATTATTTAATAGAGGGGCTATATTCCATTGTATCAAAGAGTTATTTCCATAGTATTTATTTCATAGTATTTTAAATAAAATGTTCTTGTTGTTTTACTTATATTACTTCACGGTTAATAGTGTACGTTATTTACTAATTAAAAGAAAATATTTCACCGTACACTTCAGATCCAACGAAGGATCAAATTATAATAAAATTTACGAATCACAATGACGCCTTGTTGAATGTTGTAAAATGATGACGTTCATTTCATGCAACTGCGAAATAATCGTATCACCTGTAACTATCATCCATATAATTTCAGCATCATTGTGTTTTATTTGGGCAATTATGTTGCCGAAAAGATCGTCAACGAAACAAAATTAGACGTTATAAAGACGATATAAATGCCTCCATAAAGAAGTTAAGGTTGACATTACGAATACCACCGACTCTTTTTTCATAAACGTGTTTGACGAATCTGTGCGTTCTGTGTTCAAGTTTGAAAGGTGCGTTCCTTCAGCCGGGCTAAAGCTTGATGCGCATGTTACAGCGTCATTCACACGAAAGTTCACTACACCAACTTTCGTAAAAGCTTCAATATACCAAGTTCACTGCGCTTTGTCAGTGAAATCCCAAGTATTAAAGAGGTGGGTATTACGTTCCCGCCATATATTACGCTTTCGGCCAACATTACGGATATTTTATAGACGAAGCTTACATCACGACCGCTCGCTTTATTTCCGAGAAACTACAGCACCGATTGAGCTGACTTAGAACGGTTAAGTAAAGCTTGGTTTAGATTGAAAATATAATAAATACTTAGCATTCAATTTACAGAAAAAGTTTGTTTAATATAAACTGAAAAAAACAATGTGCTAATGTTTTTTGGAAATATTTATGTAAGTTGTCAAATGATCCTGATTTTACAAAAAGAACGTTATTATAATAAATAAAATTACTTTTCTATAAAAATGTAGGCAGGTAAAATACCCATAAACCTCTGTCCAAAATTTTTGAAAAAGATGTTTAGGAAAAAACTTTATATATATTCGTAAAATATTTTCTTGATATTCGGGATTTATGAAATTCTGCCATAACTTTTTTTAAATAAATCAAATTCCGTTATGAGCCGAGATGTGTATACATGATCACACATACACACACATACACACACATATATATATATATATATATGAATATATATATATATATATATATATATATATATATATATATATATATATATATACATATATATATAAATTACTTTGTGTGATTTTAATGGTTGTATTTGTAATAATTTTCACACGTACAGCCTGCACGTGGTCTTGGAAAACTGGCGGACAAGGTGATTCACATAACAGGGCAGATGATAATAAAGGATCAATGCGAACGGAAAATAACACATAATTAACATGTCGCGTGTAAATTAAATTGTACCGACATGCGTTGTGCGTGCGTATTCATAGTAATTATAAGCGGAAAGTACTGGTTTCAGATAATATCTACCGTAGACGTTGGAAGACATACTTTTTTTATCCTGAAATGCTGTTAATGCATAAATCTACGTAAAGCGTTTTTATATTTTCTTTCAAAAATTAAATGACAATATTTCCCAAAAATATTAAATATTTTCCTGCGGTTCATTGAGTGTGTATCAGAACGTTGTAATATTTTCATACTTTCCTCTATCTACGAGGTTTATTATATTTATAATCCGAGGTTTAAACATTGTAGGCATTATGTTCAGTCTACTCTTGTGTCAATTAGGGTGATTAAGCTTTTTTATGGTTGTTTTCTCTCTTTGAGGTATTTTTCATGAAACATTTCTGAAGAGCAGACTTGGTACTTACTGAGGTATAACTTCGATTTATATTGTATTGATTTGTAAATCAATACATAGTCTAACTTGGAATTTGGATTCATCTATAAGTGCGAACGTAAGAACCTTCTTCCTTGTACCTGAATGAAATAAGTACTTTTATTGATATTTAACAAGTTTCCATTTATTTATATTTTTTATTAATATATGTAACTTCGCAGAACTACCAACTCTTCCAAAGAATGCGTCAACGAGATAAAAATAAGAATAGAGAAAGCAAGAGCTAACTTCAGTAAATTGAACAAGGTACTAACAAATAGAAATTTGAGTCTGGAACTAAGAATTTAACTTGAAAAGTACTACGTATTCACAACTCTCCTTTATGGAGTAGATTCATGGACAGTTAAGGCGGCAACCACCAAAAAACTAGAGGCGTTTGAGATGCGGGGAAATAGGAGAATCCTGAAGATATCATGGATGAATAGAGTAACAAACATCGAAGTCTTAAGAAGAAATAACAAATACATGAAAATTGTAGATATAATTAAAACCAGGAAATTAAAATGTCTTGGACATATAATACGAGGATCGAAGTATGTCATGTTAAGGCTTAACTGAGATAAAATCCAAGGTAGAAGAAGTATTGGAAGAAGAAGGATATCATTGCTGCACACCTTGAGAAAATTGTATGGATGTACATCAAATGAACTTTTTAGAGCGGCTACATTCAAGATAAGAGTAGCCATGACGATTTCCAACCTTCGACGAGGAGAAGACACTTGACGAAAATGAAGATATCACAATACAAAGTACAATTCGCAGTCTCCGATATCCTTTGTCAATAGGGTTGAAATTAGTTTTGGTATATGTAACAATTTCTGTTTTAATAGAAAAAAATCAAATAGCTTTATTACGCAGGTTCTGATACCGCAATAAAATTTAAAAATTAAATATTCAGCAATTGTTAAGAAGAAATTTAGTTTCAAATAGAATAAATGGAATTAATTGATTAATCTTTTAAGCCTGAATTATAAATAACATTTTTTTTAGGTTCGTTATAACTGTGTCCAAGTTAATATTTTGTCAGAAAACAATTCATTTCGAAAGCGAAATCCACATTGGAAACAATATTAATGATATACAGGAGAATATAAAAATAAGGGTTAACGCAGCCTCGTTTTGATCCTTGATTGAAAAAGCTTATGGTAACCGTAAACCAAGGGCAAAAGAACACATAAACGCGCAAGTCGGTAAACATCGTTCGAAAGGCTGTTTGCAAAATGACGCCGTCAACCATTGTTCAAGCTTTCTGACGCCTGCTTGAAGCTACAATTCCGCTCAAGTTTCGCAGTTTTTCTAACAAAGCTTACCGCGTCGTTTATTTTCACTGGGTCCCCGTAACAAGATCGGTTAATACGCTAGGTAAAGCTGTCCTGATATTTTTTATGTACAAAGATAAGGTGGAGGAGGGGAGGGGTACAAATATTTGAAACATTATACTTAGTATTTCTTCAGAAAAATCACGCTTATAATGAGTGTAGTGTTTTGACAATTGTTTGCAGAGCTTGAGAGACATATATCGAGAAGGACTGTACAGCACCTTTCATAGAATTAGATTCTCATAGAATCAGTAATTAAAAATCAACAAATAGTATAATTAAGTAATAACAACTTGATGCAAGTAATTCATCATCCCTTGAATATATTTATTCGTTGTATATATATTCTGAAGGACAAGAAAAATAAACCGATTCTCCAGGAGTTTTTTAATTTGTACCAAGTTTGATTGAAATTGAATGTGCTGAAGATAATTTTATGACAAAAATGTTCTGTAAACCAAAATGGTATAACTCGTCAACAAGGTTATCTTATTTTTATTACACGGTTACCTAAATATTACTTTAAAAATATATTTAAAGAAATTCCCCATTTAACACGAGTGGCCTCCTTTTTCTAAATTATGTTATACTATTAAAATTCGCGCACAAATTTATCTCTTTTAAAAAGGCCGTGACCCTACAGGTTCCACAACATTTCATATTGAATTGTATCATTGAACTTAACACATTAAGATATAAAAGTTCAATGAAACTTTGCGCTTATTACATTAAAGCTTATTACGCTTATTCGTTTCTATAAAGTGGTTTCGTCAGATATTTGTCCTTCGTATTGAATTGATAAAACAATTGGATTCATTTGCAATTTGGGTCATTTTGGTTCATTTTTGTTAAAGAAGCCACACATTTTATTGATGGTTTTGTTGATATTACACTGACATGGTTTGTAGATTGGTAAAATGTTGATTTTGGTGACACTGTTTAAGAAGTATTCATAGAGCCTTGAAAAAGTAGAGATATCAGTTGCAATAACTTTTTCTTGTAAAATTATCATTGGTATGGTACATGAAATAAAGTTACAAAAGAGTTGCATTGCGCTAATTCTCTTGATTTTGAAATTGTTGTTTTTTTAATAATAATTGTTTTTATTTGTCTTTTTATTTGTTTTTTAATAATAATTTGTTTTTTTAATTTAATAGTGAGATGTCCTTCGTTAAAATGGTTATGTAAATTAATTAACTATATGATCACATTACCTACATTGAGAATACGGAATATTTATGAATCTGCAACCAGACTGATTATATTGGTTTGGTTCATCTCGTTATTTTACGTATATTCTTTTATTGATTACACAACTTTGAATATTGTTGGCATAATCTAATTTTCGCTCCGATATTTTCATATATGTAATTTTCATAACCTTTAATCTCTTGATAATCCTCGAAGGGTTTTAAACATTAAAATTAATTTTTTTTCTGATGTACTTCCTTTGAATAGTGTTTGGTATCTCAAATACTCGTATGTGGTATATGACCTCATTCAAACTGCATAATCTCTTTAAAGCGTAATGAGATTCGGTATTTGTACATTGTTAACAAATATTTTTTCCACGATTAGGAAATGCCATTATTTTTTAATTGTCTTTCGTTTTTGTTTTGCTAGAGGCGAATGTAAAAACTTAAGGTTTTTGTTGATTTATAAGAAAAGGTATAGGGTCATTCAGGGTAATATGGCCATGTTTTAAAAAAAACCTTTCGTTGCCCAAAATAAAAAGATATTTTAGTGCTTCTTAAACTTTTATTTAATAATCATTAGAAACTTAAATCCTTCGTATTTAGAGAAGAAATTTTTATAAAATATAAGTTATATAATAATTGACAGAAAAATTACCTTTTAACTAATGATAAGCTTTCATTAGCATAGCCACTTATTGTGATCTTTTCTAATTGTATTAGAAGTATAAACGTATGAGTCAAGGAGCCAGGACTTGATATTTCTTTACATTTCTTTGAATTTTTTGTTTTGCATATAATTTCTTACTAATGTATGTCAAAAATGAAGGAGTCGCAATAGACGGCCGTTTCAATATGTTAGATTTCTGTAGTATAAAATACAATCGCACTAATTTATCATTTTAATGTAAAAATTGAAAGAAAACATTTAAACAAGTATATGTGGCTATAAACGCCTTATAAAAAATTGAAAATCAATCAATCAGTCGTACTTATGGTATAATCACATATTCAAATCTGGCTTTACTTCCTAATTTGCGATTCATTTTGAGGTTACATTTTTGGTATGCAATTACAATTATTTATTTAATTCAAGGTGATAATAATTATTGTGAATGATTCTTGTGCGATCGGTTCAAAGTGTTAAGTTAAAAATACTTACTTCATTATTTTATAGAAAAAAAATTGGCTATGGCTATCTTATCAGACTGGCCATATTACCTTGATTTATCCTACTACTTTGGTAAAATCCTAAATTTACATATATTGCAATATTATTAAAGTTATAATATCCCATAATTAAGTCGCCATCTATATACGAAAACTTCTATTGAAAAGAATTGAAAAAATTCGCGGTAACAAAGTTTTAGTGATCTTATTGGCAACAAACATTGAAGCTAGTAATAAATTTCTAAACTTTAACTACATATTAACAAATATGAAGTACTTAAAGGCGTGCAACTTTTTAATATCTTTTATCTTACCTATAATTAATTGCTGTTTTATCTGGAAATATGCACATAAACTTTGAGCTTTTTGATGGTTATTGAAATATTTAATTTGTGTTCTTTTTCGCAACAATTTTTTATTTTTTTATGCAGTTCCATATGGAGAGGGTTTATCTTAAATATATCGTTTATTTAAATAGTCCTTAATATATCCCTCGCACAACAGACGTCCATCTAAATATCAGTGTTTAGTAACGGCATCGCACTAAATGTATTTATATACTAACACAAAACGCTTTGTATTTTTAAACTTGACAGGTTTATGTCTTTACAAAAGTTTATTACAAGAATGAATATGTAAAATAGCGTGTCGGAATAAAACACCATTTGCGAAGGTCGCCTTAGTCATACCACAGAAACACGCTTCGTATATATTTCCGTCTATCATGCATTGGTCAGATACGAAGTGATAGGCCCTGAAGTTCATTGAGTTTATAAATAAGGAGCACATGTCAACGTAAATATGATTAGAATTTTACATCATTTTCTTATCCCGAAAAACTTGATATTTTCCAGGTTCGACGGATTCAGTAAGGAAAAAGTATTATCACATATGAGCAGTAATGGGCACATATTAAGGTCATTGGAGTGTGAGGTGTGGGCTCTGCTTAAACAGCACGTTGTTAAGCAAACGTAGCCAGGAGTAGCGGTGAGGAACATAATTACACAACAGTCGAATTTGTGTTTGGTTAAGTAATTATTGAGCGAGTCGGCTGTGTATTTTGAATATTAGACATGCGGGTCATGTTTCCGAGTTGAATGGGAATCCTGTTACGTGTTTAGTCAGCGGTGTACTATTCAAAATTGATAATTTCATTTAACAGTGTAGGAATATTTGCAATAGTAATATATGAATTATTACGATGAAATTTATTTTTATTCTAAAAATATCTAGTGAATTTTCATTGTATCACTTTAAAATAGTGATACAATGTAAAATTAAAGATGTCCTATTTGACATCTTTAATTTTTCATCGTATCACTATTTTAAATCAAAGAATACATATCAAAAAGGGCAAGGGAATCTGGCTCGGGTATTGTGGGTTTTGTACCCCGTTTGAAATGAAATCTCTAAATAAGTTATCACTAATATGGATTTCCTAGCTACATATACATATACATACATGTATATATCACACACACACGTGTGCATATATATATATATATATATATATATATATATATATATATATATATATACACAGACATTTTACAGAATATCGCTGAAGATATATTATCTACTACGAAATATATTTTCCGTTTTCGTTCTGAGCTCGGAAACTTAAAAAAAACAATGCATTTTACACTTATAATCTCTCATTAATAATTTGTTAAAAAATTGACTGAAAAACAACTATCAAACATCAAGCTTTAAACAATTTTCTTGGTTTTATTGTAACGTAAATTGGACCATTGGCCTTTTTATTTATATATTAAATAGCTAGTGACAAAAATAAAAAAAGCTTTGTTACAACTAATTCATCAATGTGTTGAAGAGAAGGTGTTTCCGTTTTTCATTGTGACGTAAACACGGAAATATGGTTAGATTTCCTCAGGTCATATATGTAGCGAATAAAATAAAATTGCAGGCGTTCCAGTTTATTTAATCGATCTTTAGTGGGGTCAGGGAAGTAGACATCTCCACAAACCAGCAAAGAAAGGAGTTTGATTTGATCGATCGTATTATAGAGCAGTGATATTAATCATTTAGTGCAACTTGCTAGAGATGCGATTACATTTAGGATATTGCCAAATTTAATTCTATATTAACGACAATTTATTAAAATATTTGGAATAAGGTTTAATTACGCAACAAAATAAGTTAAATATAAATCGTGGTGCTATTGGTTTTTGTGTAATTCTTTGTGCGCAAAGCGTTAGTTAGAGATGCGATTCATTAAAATAAATTAGTTCATTAGTTTACTTCAGACTCTGACTTTCATTGTTTTGCGTTCCCTTTAGCATTATTCCTTTTAGTTCTATGTACTAGAGTTACATCGACAGTTTCAATTATATTCATTGTTTATTAAATTCTAATAATATGACTGATAAATTTTCTATTTTAAGCTCCGTATTATTTTCTGTTTAGTTTCTCCTGGTCAGGGTTCAGTAATAAATCGGCCGTGCTGACACTGGTATTGAACTATTCCATTTATTGCACTCCGCTCTAACATCTCTCAAGCCTTGGGAAAGCATGATAAGTTCGCACATCAGTTTGATATGCATTTGTTTATACTGCGTTACGTATTAAGAAATGACCTCATATAAAATAAGGTCAATGGTTGTTAGTGAATTTATTGAATAAATATTACGTTTTCCATATTAGATTCAAAGCCTTGTCTATTTCCAGTTTTGAAAATTGGCTTTATAGATTATTTCCAAAGCAAACTTTGTCAGTAATTACATTCTAATTTTCCGTTTAAGCTAGAAGGATATAGAACTAAATAGTTTTGTAAATCAGAAAGACATAAAGATAAATATTACTCATAATCGAAGGCTTATTTAATTCATTAATTAAATTGATATATATATATATACATATATATATATATATATGTATATATATATATATATATATATATATATATATATATAAAATATATACTGGAAACGTAAACCAACATTTTGACAAGAAAGTTGAGGAAACTGAATGCCGCAATCCGCTAAGTATTTTCATTAAGAGCAGACTTGGCTGTATCTCACCGGAAGGCTTAGTGTTATATATTCACACTGATGTATTGGGGCTTGCGGTCTGGAATCCCAAATCAAATTTGAATAATCGGATGTAGTTTGAACAAGTAATACCTAAATCAAATGAAATTTTTAATAGTCACTATAATGGCAGCACTTTGTTTTCTTGTAATATTCAAACACTCTATTTCAACTACAGAATGAGTATTTTAATTAGGTTTCATCATCGTTTTCGCTTTTTTTATCTACTTTTCTTGTCGTTTTATTATTCGTATTCAGTACCTACTGGTTACAGCGAGTTATTGCAGCCAAAACGATAGTCATCTTGGTTCTTTCGTATCGTGAATTCAGTATATTGTAATGAGGTTTTGGCGAGGTTGTAAATCTATTAATAGATATATACAAATATATATATATATATATATATATATATATATATATATATATATATATATATAATGTTTTAGATACAAATGAAAAGGCAAATAATTAGAAGAGTAACTTAAAGCTCAAAATAATTCTTAAGGCTTTTAAAGCTTTCTAAAGTCCCGGAAGGGTTATACAGCGATAACTTGTTTATTTATTTACTATAATAGAGCAAATATGACGTTGACATTTAGATATATTGTACTCATATGTAAACTCTCTCTAGTTACTGGTTGGTTGCTTAGTGTCGTGAGATGAAGAAGCGCCTACAAATGTCCATGCGCAGAAATGACGCATTTGGCGCTATTAATAATATTTTCAGAGTAGAGCTTTCCGCTGAATGGAAATTCTCCAAGATCAAACAGAGATATCAAAATCGCATGATAGTTGAAAATATGATTCGGGTTGAGAGAGATATCATAGTTATGACAGGGTTGATGAAAATTGCCCAGTTCTTTAATATAATTACATGTTATATAAATAATTTTCATATCTGATAGTCTTTTTTCGCCGCTTTTTCTCCTAAACAGTACCTATCATGCATAAGAATTTGCATCGCCAAGGGTAGTTTTAGTATTACTAAAATCACTAAGATCACGTCTCTAGTTATTAAGACAATATTATAGTAAGACAATATCTAGTTATTAAGACAATATTATAGAATAATTCTTGACGTTCCATAATAAACTTTTGAGTTTTAGGGTCGTTATGTTATCATTTATATAGTAAATAAATCTGTATGTAAAAATTAAGGTATTTCAAAATTAAGTAACCAAAAATGCATTTTTATCAAAAAATTCCCTTCATAACGTTCATCTCATCTCTACATTAATAATGAAGAGTAATTTTCCTTCATAAAACAAAAGTAAAAATAAATTTGATAAGGAAACTGAAATAATTCATCCTCACGTTTTCCAGAAATATTGAAGGTTGTTAAATTTTGATTATAAAAATAAATATTTACTTAGTATAGAACTCGGTTAGTTACATACGTGGTATGACATTGAAATATTTTTGTACAAGGATGTTCCGCATTTTTCAATTCAAATTATCAATGATGAAGCAAGCACGCCCGTCAGTATCGTAAGTAAACACCATCACGGAGCCCTCTATCAAACCAAACAATGGACGATCACGCGCGAGAGATACTGCGCACATTGGTCATGTGACCCGATATACTTTTGAAAAATCGAAACAACGATTACTGTTTTGTACCCTATTCGTTATCTGTGGAATATTTTTCTTATCAGATATCGTGATCACGTATCGTGATAGCGATTGGAATTCGGAAACCAAAATGTGTTTTTGATTTTATTTTCCCCTCTTCAACGATTATGACATGGGAATATAAGATTTGAATCGACTCAATCTTGATGTCTGTTTGAAATCGGATTACAAAACCTTTAAACCTAGACTTTAAAATAAACTAAACGTTACAGTAAACCAATTTAATCAATTACATGACAAGATACTACCAGTGACCTTCCAAATATTTTTTATAAACGTACATTCTGATGTTTTATGCTATTTTTCTTTATCTTGGGCAGATGTATAACATCGATAAGTGATATTATGAGGTGCGTCAAACGTTAGAGGTTAGGTTGTTTTATCACGTCCTTGTAACAGTACCTCATATACATTTTTCTCTTTTAAATGGCTCTAATGAAAAAAATAGATTACGTGGTCTTTTAAGTTTTCGTATATTTTAGCCATTTTACTAGTAATAGGTATATTAAGACAGCCCCACAACTTATCGCTATCGTCACTGCAAATAATGATTAGGTTTTTATATCGATGGTTGTACTGATACCGTTAGCCTACGAGAATTTCCTTAAAACTTAACTTAAAAAGTTTTTGTAGTGATAAATATCACTAAAAACCTTTTAAGTTTTTGTAGTGATAAGAGTGTGACAGTGAGCTCTACCTATTATTATCTGTCAGTATTAAAAAAATTCGTAGTTCGTAGCCATAGGTATATTGATACACTAAGCGCTACAAACTTTTACTATGTATCAGTACAAAAATATTGTCTGTAAGTTTACAGAGACTGTCAGCATAAACGTTTTTGTTCTATCTCATCAGAAAGAAACACGAAACGATTGAGGCTAATACAGAGAAATAGGCATTGGTAAAAGTAAGATGCGCATACTATCAAAAACATGAAGTGCTTGGTAAAGGTTTTCACTTTTAAAGCGTTACACGGGATTAAAATTATTTTACCGACATAACGTCATACATAACGATGACTTAGTTCATTGTATAAAAATTGCTAAATAAGGAGATCAACAAAACTGAACTAGTTTTTTCCCATTGCATCGTTAAGCGAATTAATATTGTCTTTTTTTATAATTCACATGCATATTGGATTTACAAAAGAACAATTAAATTGACGAATTATGTACAGGACAAACAAATAAATTAAACTACCCAATCTTTGCGCTGTCGAATAGCGATTTTCATATTAACGTTTTAGATAGTGTAAAATTATGTAGAAGTAAAATTTCGCTATTGAACGATTTGTATCAAACTTTTTGCGATTGCATTTTTAACTAGTTACTTCCTAATCACTAGAGCACCTTTACCCATACCTGCGATTTGACTAACAAATAATATAACTAACGTAAATGATGATTTTAACGGCATTAATATTGAAACTAGCGTGACCCGTGCAAAGTCTTCGCATTATAAATTATTCAACTCAATTTAATAAATCAAAATTGATTGCAGGTATTCAATTCATTTCTAATTTTGCACACTGCTTATTACGTTTTTATTCCATTATGAAGCTCAGATGACAGATCAAACAAATATTTTACTAAAATTGACATATAGAGGCGCAAGTATCAAAAGCATTGAGCTAAAGCGCCACTTTATTTATACGTGAGTGGATTTTAAATTAAACAAAAATTTTACCGACCGTCAATCATATTGACGTTGAGCCGTTAGATGGCAGCATTGCTGTTTTGTGTGTATAATTTTAATAATTAATTAATTTGCAAAAACAATAGCAATAATAAATTTTTTAGTTGTGGATGCCGGTAGAGCAAGCAATTATCTATAAAATGATATATAATTTATGTGGATTAGATGTGAGGTTTTTTCTAAAAAAGGAGAGTAACATCTTAACCTTAGCGTATTAATATATATGATGATGATGATGATGATGATGATGGTGAAAATTGCATTGAAGTAAAATTTAATTATTATAGAATTATGTCAGTTGCTTTTTTATTCAATTTATTCCTAAGCACTAGAACGTCTTCACCTACACATGCGATTTGACTAACAAATAATATTATTACAGTAAATAATAATTTTATCGGCACTGAAATGGAAAAGATGAAAAATTGTGTAGAAGTAAACGACGCTAATTTGTCACATCCATCGATAGTCGCATCAGCATCTATCAGCGAATTTGAAACAAAAGGGTTATTTAAAATAACAATAAATTAACAATGTTGACAGAAAGATCTCCACTGATCTCCACTGATGAGAAAATCTCCACTGATGTCTTAAACGTATGTGTCATCTCACACACGCGGAGGTACACTTTTTGTTGTCGATAAAAGAGTGCTTTTTTATTCTATTTCTCTCTTTTCATAGCTTCATGGAAAGTAACTTTAAAAAACAGTAAATTTTTATGGAGTTTACTCCTTAAGAAACGCTCTTCATATATAGCGCCAGACGTGAAATTTTATGAGGAGTAAAATCAGAAGTAAAATCGCATCTTTAGTGAGTAAAATCGCATCTTTAGTGAGATATCAATATGTTTATTTGGTATTTTCTTATGGGGTAATCGCAATGACGGAGTGTGACACACATAGTTTACTATAGTTCGTTTATGTCAATATGTAATAATTAAATGGCGTTATGTGTGAATATTTGGTGTCTCCTATCCTACAAAATCAAATAAACTGTTCTAATTTTAATTTCTTAGTCTGATGTTACTAAATGTTTTTAATTTTGTTGTACAAATTTGATCTTGTTCATTTGTGTTAATGTGTGTTCACTTGAAAATAATTATATTGTCAGCATTTTTTTATAAAAAAAATTTCCATTTACATTTAATGATATTGATATTTATATTTATACAGTGTTACTTATTTTATATATTCCAAGACATTCGTACTCAAGGAGTAAACTTCAGTCGCGCGTCGGAGCTGACGCACACAATTTTAATTTTAACGCATATAGTACATGCTGCTTAATATGCAGCATGTACTATATGATGCTGGAGCACATACTTGCACATTTTTTACTAATTTCATATGTGTAAGTGTAAAATTATAGAAACTACCAGAGTGTGGATGGAAAAATACACGAACGAGGCGAAATTATAAGGGTTCCGTGTTTGACTATGGACCCCTGAGAATGGAAAGATTATGCACCCTATGAGAATTCTCTTAAGGTAATCTTTAGTTTTTGTATACAAAAATTCCAGTACTCCTTTACCAACCATCCTTTTGCAATTCCATAATATTCAATAGAACTCAGTTATACCAGAACTTTCATCTTTCTCAGTTCAACTTCTCCGCCACTTGATCGCTATCGCAGCAAAAGGTAATTTGATTGCGATGACATAAAATAAAGTTATTGTCGTTATTTTTATACATATTGCAGTATTCGCAGTATTCGTGGTCTATAAATTACAAATGAAAAACATAGGTTTCATTACCATATTTCTTTAAAAACTAAATGACAAACCGGTTCATACTTCATTCCCTTTGTGGTTAATGTACTATTATTATTCTATGATTAGATAACTGAATAACATTTTAAATTATGGGTAAAATTTATTTCAAAAACAATTGTACTTCCATATAAATGTCAACAAAATTATTTACTTATTTAATTTCATATTTAAAGTGACAAGGGTGTCGCTTAGGACGTATACATGCGCTTTTCCATCTCCGTGCGCCATTGTGGATGAGTTTTCATTCGAATTTCACGGAAACAAGTTTCGAGCATACCAAATGATAACATTATCCCGTAAAACCCTCCTAAAACTACCCTTTACATCATTGTTCTGCGCAAGTGGCACGTAATAAAACCCGTATCAGCCGATTAAGTGTTTCCCTGTCTCGGTATTATTGAATCTTCCTACCATTGCCGAGGCTGTGCTCGTAACGTTATATCACTGCCAGAGGAAAAGTATTTGCTTGATAGGGAAAAGCTTTCAGCTACTTCCTCTGGAAAAGTATATAAATGAAATGTTTCCTGTTTTATAGCAGATTACGTAAAAATTTAGACAGAATTGTTTGCTAAAATAAATATCTCTTTCCGTCTAATGTATTTCAGGCATATTTTAATTTTTTTTTGGGAAAACAGTGAGAGAATTAAAAAAGAATTACAAACTAGCAAAAGTTTATGGTAACTCGGGAAACTTAAATGTGATCATTTTTAAATTAATATAGTCATCTTAAATATATATTTCTTCTGATATGTAAATACAACAAAAACCCAATTTTTCTTACAATTTTCGGAGCGATCATGCTCTCCCACTTGGTAGTGCGTTCATGATTTTAGTGTTTTGGCATTATGCTACATCTAATGTGAAAGGTAGGCGATAATATGGTGTCTATTTACTTTACAAGTTAAGACTAGTGATTATAGTGATCGTAGTGAAGGTTGGGTATTATTTTATTTAAATTATTTGCGGAGCAATGATTTCTTATTTTCAGTAAATTCGTTACCGATTTATTTAATTTTTAATAACATAGAAGCGCCTGAATGTAAATAAGGGAATATATAATTATCTAAAGTTTAAGGTTAAAGTGACTATTTAGTTTCCGATGATATTAATTTTTTCGAGAAAACGGAACCTTCACTGACCATATCAATGTTCCTTGATCATATAAAATTTGTTATCATCATATGTTCATACCACCTCTTCGTCCGTCTGTTTGTCACAGTAAATTTTCTCGGAAATAGATTACGTGGTCTTTTAAGTTTTCGTATATTTTAGCCATTTTACTAGTAATAGGTATATTAAGACAGCGCCACAACTTATCGCTATCGTCACTGCAAATAATGATTAGGTTTTTATATCGATGGTTGTACTGATACCGTTAGCCTACGAGAATTTCCTTAAAACTTAACTTAAAAAGTTTTTGTAGTGATAAATATCACTAAAAACCTTTTAAGTTTTTGTAGTGATAAGAGTGACAGTGAGCTCTACCTATTATTATCTGTCAGCATTAAAAAAAATCGTAGTTCATAGCCATAGGTATATTGAGACACTAAGCGCTACAAACTTTTACTATGTATCAGTACAAAAATATTGTCTGTAAGTTTACAGAGACTGTCAGCATAAACGTTTTTGTTCTATGTCATCAGAAAGAAACACGAAACGATTGAGGCTAATACAGAGAAATAGGCATTGGTAAAAGTAAGATGCGCATACTATCAAAAACATGAAGTGCTTGGTAAAGGTTTTCACTTTTAAAGCGTTACACGGGATTAAAATTATTTTACCGACATAACGTCATACATAACGATGACTTAGTTCATTGTATAAAAATTGCTAAATAAGGAGATCAACAAAACTGAACTAGTTTTTTCCCATTGCATCGTTAAGCGAATTAATATTGTCTTTTTTTATAATTCACATGCATATTGGATTTACAAAAGAACAATTAAATTGACGAATTATGTACAGGACAGACAAATAAATTAAACTACCCAATCTTTGCGCTGTCGAATAGCGATTTTCATATTAACGTTTTAGATAGTGTAAAATTATGTAGAAGTAAAATTTCGCTATTGAACGATTTGTATCAAACTTTTCGCGATTGCATTTTTAACTAGTTACTTCCTAATCACTAGAGCACCTTTACCCATACCTGCGATTTGACTAACAAATAGTATAACTAACGTAAATGATGATTTTATATGGTGATATCGAAATGGTGAAAATTGCATAGAAGTAAAATTTAATTATTACAGAATTATGTCAGTTGCTTTTTTAATCAATTTATTCCTAAGCACTAGAGCGTCTTCACCTACATATGCGATTTGACTAACAAATAATATTATTACAGTAAATAATTATTTTAATCGGCACTGAAATGGAAAAGATGAAAAATTGTGTAGAAATTAACAACGCTAATTTGTCGCATCCATCGATAGTCGCATCAGCATCTATCAGCGAATTTGAAACAAAAGGGTTATTTCATACAGACTGGAAGATAATCGCATGTTCTCTTTTATTATGTCGATGAGTGTTTTATGCCATACTGCAATATGGCACTGCACAATAAACAATGTTGACAGAAAGATCTCCACTGATCTCCACTGATGAGAAAATCTCCACTGATGTCTTAAACGTATGTGTCATCTCACACACGCGGAGGTACACTTTTTGTTGTCGATAAAAGAGTGCTTTTTTATTCTATTTCTCTCTTTTCATAGCTTCATGGAAAGTAACTTTAAAAAATAGGAAATTTTTTAATTTTTGAAGTTTTATGAGGAGTAAAATCAGAAGTTCAGAGCGTTAAAAAAGTATAACCGTTAAGTTCGGATCGTAATACGTTAAAAGCATTAAAAAAGTGTAACCGTTAGGCTGCCTCTCAACGCAACATTACTGCGCATCTTTAGTGAGATATCAATATGTTTATTTGGCATTTTCTTATGGGGTAATCGCAATGACGGAGTGTGACACACATAGTTTACTATAGTTCGTTTATGTCAATATGTAATAATTAAATGGCGTTATGTGTGAATATTTGGTGTCTCCTATCCTACAAAATCAAATAAACTGTTCTAATTTTAATTTCTTAGTCTGATGTTACTAAATGTTTTTAATTTTGTTGTACAAATTTGATCTTGTTCATTTGTGTTAATGCGTGTTCACTTGAAAATAATTATATTGTCAGCATTTTTTTATTAAATAAATTTCCATTTACATTTAATGATATTGATATTTATATTTATACAGTGTTACTTATTTTATATATTCCAAGACAATCGTACTTAAGGAGTAAACTTCAGGCGCGCGTCGGAGCTGACGCACACAATTTTAATTTTAACGCATATAGTACATGCTGCTTAATATGCAGCATATACTATATGATGCTGGAGCACATACTTGCACATTTTTTACTAATTTCATATGTGTAAGTGTAAAATTATAGAAACTACCAGGGTGTGAACGGAAAAATACACGAACGAGGCGAAATTATAAGGGTTCCGTGTTTGACTATGGACCCCTGAGAATGGAAAGATTATGCACCCTATGAGAATTCTCTTAAGGTATTCTTTGGTTTTTGTATACAAAAATTCCAGTACACCTTTACCAACCATCCTTTTGCAAGTCCATAATATTCAATAGAACTCAGTTATACCAGAACTTTCATCTTTCTCACTTCAACTTCTCCTCCACTTGATCGCTATCGCAGCAAAGGGTAATTTGATCGCGCTGACATAAAATAAAGTTATTGTCGTTATTTTTATACATATTGCAGTATTCGTGGTCTATAAATTACAAATGAAAAACATAGGTTTCTTTACCATATTTCTTTAAAAACTAAATGACAAACCGGTTCATACTACATTCTCTTTGTGGTTAATGTACTATTATTATTCTATGATTAGATAACTGAATAACATTTTAAATTATGGGTAAAATTTATTTCAAAGACAATTGTACTTCCATATAAATGTCAACAAAATGATTTACTTATTTAATTTCATATTTAAAGTGACAAGGGTGTCGCTTAGGACATATACATGCGCTTTTCCATCTCCGTGCGCCATTGTGGATGAGTTTTCATTCGAATTTCACGGAAACAAGTTTCGAGCATACCGAATGATAACATTATCCCGTAAAACCCTCCTAAAACTACCCTTTACATCATTGTTCTGCGCAAGTGGCACGTAATAAAACCCGTATCAGCCGATTAAGTGTTTCCCTGTCTCGGTATTATTGAATCTTCCTACCATTGCCGAGGCTGTGCTCGTAACGTTATATCACTGCCAGAGGAAAAGTATTTGCTTGATAGGGAAAAGCTTTCAGCTACTTCCTCTGGAAAAGTATATAAATGAAATGTTTCCTGTTTTATAGCAGATTACGTAAAAATTTAGACAGAATTGTTTGCTAAAATAAATATCTCTTTCCGTCTAATGTATTTCAGGCATATTTTAATTTTTTTTGGGAAAACAGTGCATATATGATTTCAAATATAAAGAATTACAAACTAGCAAAAGTTTATGGTAACTCGGGAAACTTAAATGTGATCATTTTTAAATTAATATAGTCATCTTAAATATATATTTCTTCTGATATGTAAATACAACAAAAACCCAATTTTTCTAAAAATTTTCGGAGCGATCATGCTCTCCCAGTTGATCGTGCGTTCATGATTTTAGTGTTTTGGCATTATGCTACATCCAATGTGAAAGGTAGGCGATAATATGGTGTCTATTTACTTTACAAGTTAAGACTAGTGATTATAGTGATCGTAATGAAGGTTGGGTATAATTTTATTTAAATTATTTGCGGAGCAATGATTTCTTATTTTCAGTAAATTCGTTACCGATTTATTTAATTTTTAATAACATAGAAGCGCCTGAATGTAAATAAGGGAATATATAATCATCTAAAGTTTAGGGTTAAAGTGACTATTTAGTTTCCGATAATATTAATTTTTTAGAGAAAACGGAACCTTCACTGACCATATCAATGTTCCTTGATCATATAAAATTTGTTATCATCATACGTTCATACCACGTCTTCGTCCGTCTGTTTGTCACAGTCAATTTTCTCAGAAATCGTTTTGATATTGAAACTTGAAATGGCATAGTGATAAACATTTTGACTCATATATTTCAATACATTCAAAAATATTAAGATTCAATAACGGAAATGTCCATTTCAGATGAAAGGATGGTTATAATTTTAGTGTTCTGTTTTTCATTTTGAGAGTAAGGAATACAAGATTTGAGCAAAATGTGAAAATCATTTCCCCAATCATATATTCATACCATATATACATGAATTCCTCAATATGGTTTATACATGGAATTATAATTGAACCAAGTATTGTACTGCTACTTTTACTATTAATAAAAAATATTAGTCCCCGATGTGAAAGCTCAGCTTATACATAACCATTATATATTACACCTAATTTTTCCCAGGAATTTTTCTCTGTAGATGTGGTATTTCGTAGCAGTCTAGTGTCTTTCGTTAGAAATCGGACTCATTTTCGAGCTAGTAAAATCCTAGTTTTACCAAGAATTTTCTTGTAGAATGATTTAATTTTGTATTTTCTCTGCCGTATCTATCTCTATAACTAGCTGTCTTCACGTTGATCTGTCCTCGATCTTCCCCACTGAGAGGCTCGTGAGGGTCTTAATATGACCTAATCAGCGAATAGACGATAGATCGCCGAAAATTGTAAGAAAAATTGGGTTTTTGTTGTATTTACATATGAGAAGAAATATATATTTAAAATTACTGTATTTAAAAATTAGATATCACACAAAGGCGTTTTCCTTCAGTATTATGTCCTAACACCAGTTTGTTAAGAGTGTTTGGATGTCTACGGGTTGGTTACGTGACCGAAGTAGCCGAGTGCTCATTAGTATTGTTTATATTTATGTTACATTATATTGTGTATAGCGAGTATTGTTGACAGTCTAGTCTTAATATCGAGCTGATCCAGGATTTAATTATTAGCTCTATTGGCTATTGGTAGTATCCACCTCAACACCGTGTCTTAAATGTATCGATTTTCTTTCTCTCAGGTACGTGAATCGTTTCTTATTTATGGCAGTCGAAACTTTCAGTTTTGTGTCTCATGGAAGCTTTAGCCATTTTCCAAATGTTCTTTTCACGTACGCTCAAGTCAACTACGTTCCGAGATACTTACGTATTTTAATCAGTTATAACATAAGCGTTTTATTGCATATTACAATATACAACTTTTTAAAAGATAAAATCTACCAGTTTATAAGATGTAAACTTTCGGAATGGAAAGACCTTCGAGTATTAAATCTACTTAGTCCCTTTAACCATTACGAACTTTCAACGGCTGAAATACTTAAGAAAGTGTGAGCGCTTATTTCTCACTAGTCGATAGCCTCATATATATACTTATCTAGAAATATATGCACTCTTCTCAATACCTATAAGATCATTCATGTTGTAACAAGGTATGTAAATAAATATAAGGTTCGTAAAGTCATATAAATTGTAACACGTGTACCAGAGTATCTGCGGATTAAACACTAAATAACTCGCAATTAACGTCGGCATCAAAGATAGCTCTTTAATAGATGCTTGGAGACTTGCCAGACGAAGGATTTTGGTGTCAACGACATCGTCTCTCCCGTGTTTTGTTGCTCTTTCACCTGTCTCGTGCTACATCGCCGACTACCGCCCTTTCGGCCCCGTGCGGTCGGTAGCTGGCCCCGCAAGGCGTGTTGCTGAATTACTGCGCGGAGGTGCAATTAGCTGACCTGCCATTATGTACCTAAGTTTCCTAGATTTGATATCTTAAACACGTGAAAATGAAACTCTGCAATTCTGTTATATTTGGTCGGTATTGACCAAATATCCCTAATTATAGCTTTAATGATTCGCGGTACTATGATGGAATAAATTATCTAGCGTGGATATTAAGTATAACAGTACTATGGATAACATAAATGTAAATAAATATTTAATATATTTGTTTACTTGAAAGTTGAAAATTTAATGCAAAATATTTAATTTCAACATTTATGCTCATTAATTTAATTATTAAATTTTTTAAGGAATGTCGAATTCAACGATTCCTTTTAATTAAAAATATAATTTCTCTTTTGTAAATCTTCCCGTCGACCACATTTAAATACTTTGAGATTGAATGAAATAATTTTTATGAGACTTACACCGAAGCATAGAAAATTAAAAATCAAAATATATTTTTATGCAGGTAGTAATTATGGTGCATTTAAAAAATAAAAAAAAATAATTAACATGGGCGAAACAAAAAAAATTGTTAAAAAAACATGAAGTGTATTCCTTGTTATTTAAGGGTTTTTGCCTTTAAACTCTTACCACGGTTGATTCTCTATTTTTATATTTATCTTATTATTTATATTTATCTTATTATATATTTATCTCTACTGTTGCGAAAATATCACCTTTCGAATATAACAGTAAACAAAGGATACTTCAGCGGAAGGAATTTGAAAGGTAGCTATTTTTACATATAGCGTTTGTGCCAAAGCACAAAATGATTAAATAAGTAACTCGCACACGGAGTATCCGTCTTATTTCCTCGCCTGAAACATAGTAAGGCGACGAGGAAAGCATATCTGAGATAAATTATGAATGTTTCCTCTTTGAGGAATATTTTGCGTGGGCGGAATGTAAGTGGCACCAGCTCCGGTCGCGACGTACGTGTAGTCTTTGCTAATTTCACCGCAGCTTCTTTCGTAGGAAGTGTATATTGCGAAAGCTCACTTTTGCGGATATTAACACTTTGTTTCATACGTCTCATACTATCTGATTTGTTTATTTTCTTTTTGTTAGAGTATTATAAATAAGGAAGTTATGTCGCCATTATTGCAGTATTAACAGTTTTATATTATACAGAATATAAAATTGTTATATCTATAATATTTGATTCCTATGGTCATAATATTTCTATATTTAAAATTGATATTAATTTTGACCTCTTTTCTTTCCTTTGTTATTTGTATTTTACATGTTTCATATCTTGTTTGGTTGAATTTTTATTTCTTTAATTTAAATGTATTTCCATAAATCCCTTAAAGATATTGTTCGTGGTTTTTTTATTTTTGGCTGACGATTTTTTGAAAGACAAATTCGTTCTGCTTGCTTCATGCATTGGTGCGTCATTGTGCGGAGGATACAATGCAACACAACTTGCATTTTGTTTCATCTTGTGGGTTCAAAAATATTTACGTAGGGTACTACTTTAACGAGGCTATGTTAGGATATATATCTATTTAATGCCTAAGATTCTAACCATTGTATAATTAATGACGTTTTTATTTTGTTTCCAAATAAAATGCTAAATTTATTATTTCCCATAAGTGCCAAATATGTACGATAACAAAGGAATATAAGTAGCAATATTATTGAAATACAAAACATTACACATTTTGGGTATTATTTTTTATGTCGATTATACCCCTGTTTTTTCAGAGTTTTAGCGATTGCATGTTTATAGAAACAGACCGTGGGTCGCGGAAGTGCATTACACATTTTTATAAAATTTGTTGGTCGTAGAAATTATCAAATCGTTTACAAGTTACAGTCAACATAAAATTTTATTTGGTTGTTTTAAATTTATGAACCTTAGGACAATGTTATTAAATCCAGAATTAAGTTAATTTAAAATAGCCGTAATTGTAGTTTATTATTAGGTTATCTGTTAGACTTATCTTAAGGAGGAAAGTAATTTTGGGTATAGTCAGGATACCTGATTCAGTATATCATGATAACTGAAACTGATATTAGAGAGTAGAGTTTCACTTATTTAGTTTCACTTCAAGAAAAAGAATTGGCGTAAAGGAGACGTGTGAAAATAAATCAGGCCTTAAAGAAAGAGAATAAAATTTAAATTTTTTTTTAAATTTTTTATTTATAAAAAATGAATAAATAAAAAAGCCAATAATGCGGTGTTTGATCGATTAAATATAATACAAAACAAAAAAAGCGCTACATTCATTTACGAGTACACATTATACTTCTAATATAAATATTGTTATTAAGAAATAAAAATAAAATACAAATCTAACTAAGTACGTAATAACTTTTTAGAACTGGCTATAAAAACTAACCACAGTCGATCCTTTTTTAGCTTGCAGTCATTGACTTAAAATCAATCGACTTAAAAATAAATTGGTAGAAATAACCACGTCTATCGCTTTTTAGCGTATAGCCATTGACTTAAAAATAAATTGTTAACTGGAATTGATATTGGTTTTTTGTTGTCAAAAGGAATGTCCTTCTCGTTCTTTGCAAGTTACACGTCGCTTGTTTCGGACGATCCTCTCGACCTCCTAATTTCATGAATTATTAAGTTATATCTGTGTGTCGCGGATACAACGGAATACGATATGATCTTATAGATGCAAAGAGTTTCACAAAAATAGTATTTACAAAATATTATGAAAATTAACCAGAGTTTTCATAGAAGATACAACATTTTAATAAGGCTTTTAAAAGTTTTTATTTCATTTTCTCTATTTAAGAATGTCATTTTTATTCTCGTAACCCCTGGGGTCATCACTATATGATCTTTCGTCAGACTCCTTTGTTTAAAAGAAATAATATGAATATATAAATGACTTTTAAATTGATTAAATAGTCTTACTTTTGTTTAACACATTGCGTATATTGCAAAGATAGAATCCAATACTGACTGTATTTTAACCGACCCTCATCTCGCACAGAAGAGAGGAAGCCGCAACCGTTTCCATCTCTGTCCTTGCTTATTTGACAAGGCTACTGTTTTCGTAAATATAATTCGTTCCGTACGGTCCAATAATCACATAGCAACGTCATATAGCAACGTCGCCGACCACGCATGAAAATAGAATTATTTTTCTTTCCGACCTAGCTTCCGCTACCGACCGGAATTAATATGTCATAACAGGGTTTACCGGTGAAATAAAGGTATCGCCTTTCTCAGAATACGGGTTGGACTCAGACGCGTGGATTCATTGCGGCGATAAAAGCTCGTCGGCGGGTTAATATATTTCACGATTCCAGTTCGTCCGCCGCATTAGTTTTGAGTTCGGTAGGCTTTTTGCGTACTTATAAACTTGAAAGAGGCAATAAAAATTCAGTGTACAGCTAAACATACGAAAGTTTTAGCGTAACTAAGACGTGCTAAGTATCAAAACTAAGCTGAAGCGTTAAAGTATTATAGAGTGTAAGACATTTTTCAATATATCGTATTTTCGAAATATTCAACTGCTGGTATAGCAGTGCAATTTTTATGTTCTAATTGGTGACAGTTTAAATTACGCTGAAATAAGTAACATGGATAACTTTTTAATATTTTTATGGAATATGCTCACAGTTATGCGATTATCGATGTTAAATTAAGCATTTTATGTAAGATTGATAATGCTGATGAAGTTATAGTTGAGCTCCATTGACATCGGTGCGTGTGAAGAAAATTTTTTCAGGATTTCCGAACTTGATATGTTAAATTTGGTATAGTAATAAAGCGATATAAAATTATATATTTCCCGATAGTTAATACTCAAAAAAATTATATGAAAACTTTAGGCTGGGCAAATCAAATCTTTGAAAAAAGAAATTAAAATTTATTAATATTTTGTATCATTTTAACGACCAAGTTATAAAGGTTTCAAAAACATTAAAAATATGATTAAATAAAAATACGTATCTTCATAACTTCATTTAGTGCATTTTCGTCGGGAAATATGCATAAAATGTGCCCATACTTTTCTTATTTTCGATATCAATTAATTTAAAATTATGAACGAAACAGGATTTTTAGAACTCTAGGCAAAGGTTGTAGGAAAACTATAAAGAGGATTCTAGATGTCATATTTTTTGAGATATTCCCCATAATTTATGTCTCTTTTACTTAATTATATTATACATTATTAACTGTTTATTATGCTAAGAAATATAACTTCAAACGAGGAATGGAACTCTTCACGCACGAAGGACATTATTGCTATTACAGTATACACACGTCGTCTTTATAGTCATCGGTATTTTTTGTATCGATATCTATTCTTGTTATATTGCTTTACACGACTTCATTACAATAATGTATTACAAGAGTTCACTATCTTCATATTTACTTTAATCCGTTAAACCGGTTAGGATTTATAGAAATTATATTATATATTATTATTATATGCAGTGTTGAAGACAACTGGGCTCACGAAGTTTTTGATATGTTTAAGGGTATTTTTGTACTATGTGAGACTAAGCCATAAAGCAAATTTTGTTTGGTTAATGTGCTAAAAGTACATTAACCAAACAAAATTGTTCTACTTAAGTCATAATATACAACGTTTTTAGTATAATATGAAGAATTTAGGCAATTTTATTATTTTATTGATGTATTATGTGTTTCAAAATCCAGTTATTGTCCGAAGATCTAAAGCATGAAATGATAAGGTGATGAACAAAATAGTTTGTTATTTTATTCATATAGGTATAAAATATTTACCTGACTTATCGGAGGACTTAAAATGTGAGTCGTTTCATAAAATTGTATATTTTTATTTTAGTATGTGGCAACACTTATAATATTTCTAATACTTTGTCTCCTTCGACTATCATAATCCCACATAAATACACATAGATTTTTTTAGTTCCGCAAAAACTGTTGTCTGCGTATGAAATGAATTATGTCCGTACGCGTTTGTGCATGATATAGTACGTCTATATATGTTATGTAGATTTGTGATATATCATTGCTGCCTTATTTTCTTCACTGTGAAATAATCTTTGCATTATTAACTTTCTCGAATTAAATAATTTCCCGGAGGTAACAGCCAAGTGACTATTTGACAGATCTAGTTCCAACTAGTTAGACGAGTATGTATATGGTTTTCCATATAAACTTGTGCCAAACTCTTTTATTTTCGCTTATCACCAAGCGCGTACCGCATGCGAGTAAAGATAAAAGATATTAATACATTTTGCACACGAGACAGACAGCGATGTTAATATCATGAAAATATTGTAAACAATCACTGTTGACGACCATTCCGGACGCGATAGCGTAATCGAATCACAAAACAGCCGATTCATATCGTCTCGTGTCCATCTTATGCGGTAAAGGTTTCTCTATCCGTTTAATCTAGCCGTGTTACGGTGCGACATTCGAAATCTTGTAAACGGATTATCTAGATCAGATTGTCACATGTTTATTTTTCGATATACTCTTAAAATGTTAATCCAATGTCTGTAACTTGACATCATGACTTGAAAAATGTCAAGATCGGTCAGTAAAAGGAACAGTGATAAGAAAGGCCTCGTAGATTGGTCAATATGCTATATGTGGATAATGTTTTAGGTTAGAATATTGTATCTATAGGCGATTGGAAAATGTGTAGCAATTGGACTCGTAGCTGTGGCCTGGCTTTGATAATGTTTGATTTCGGACGATTGATATTTCGTTCAGACAAATATGTACTAATTTACGAATGATATTGAAATTATATATAATTACGATGGAGCGAAAGGTCGAAAATTGAGTGTTTGTTGTGACCGTCTTTTGGATACTTGGATTTAACATCTTGGTTGATTGAACCTTAAAAATATTATGGAACGCATTGACCCGCTTTTACAATAAAGCCAAAGATAAGATTTAGAAAGGAACATATTATTAATTAACAATACCGTAAATATTTCCGAAAAACTGTTTTGTTGCTGGCAATGACGAACGTCTAATTAAATCTGGATTTCATACGGTTATGTAAATTGTTTTTATTTATTATTTTTATAAGTTTTTTTTTAATATAGTCATTATGATCTCATTCAAACTTTTCGAAAATATGAATACTTGTTTCGTGATATAGTCGGCGTGAGCAATCGATATGATTGTCATTTGTCTGTAATTTTTAACCTACTTGAAAAATGGAGCAGTCTTTGAATTCAACGCGTATCATGTATTAAATGTACAACCGTAAATCGGAAACAAGTCTCAAGATTTTCATATTTATTTTTTTATTTAAATGGAAGTTATTTCGAATAGGTTTCATGTAAATATGATCAGAACCTGATGATGTTCTACAGAGATATTCTAAGGAATTCCTGAACGAATAAGAATATCCGTTGAAAATGTTGATACCAAATATGAACCCATTTATCATGTCTTTGTACAGGCTGTCTTTGTAGTGGCCAGCATGTGATGGAGCTGGAAGGTGGTTACAGAACTCCTCCTCAATGGCGAATAATCGATTGAGTTCGTTTGACTTGTTTTCAGAAATAGGGACTCGAATCTGAGGATGAACACGGCAAGTGATGACAGAAACTCGTCAATAGCGAAGACTAAATTTACCATGTTTGCCTTCGTTTGATTTGTCGTGTTATTTGTTAGTATTTTATTAGTGTACAGTAGTTTTTACGTTAGATATTTTTGTTTATTTTACGTGAATTTTTTTTTCATTTGTTTGCACTGTGTGAAAATTTGTGTATTAATTGTAGCACGGTAGCCACATGATGCATAAAAGAAATGGGATATATAGTTAATAAAAAAATTAAGTTTATGAATATATTTGTTCATAGGTATTTAAAAATATATTTTCTCTTTGTTACTTTGCATATATCGGTAGCTATAAAATAAGGTAACACGACTTTTATGGTAATATCGATATGTATATTAATGTATAAAACTTACAAAATTGAATCAAGTAATGCAGTTGCAAGTATCGTAATCACACTGTACTGCCTGTGGCTAATTTTCGGCCACTCTATCGTTCAGTAGTTTTACATCGCTTACTTTTCCGCGACAATTCACAAGCGACAGTAGGCAAAATCAACAGAAATGAAAATACTGGCAGGTATAACAAAAAGCATGGGGAAAATGCTTTTTAATCGACGTACCCCTATTATTCTTTTAATTTCCCTTTTTTTTTGTCAGTAAATAAATTATGTCGATCTAAAAATTTGAAACAACTTTTATACTATCCATTTACAGATGTTTTCCCATATAGGCTATAAAATTGTGCTTTTGAATAGTTGCGTATTTCAGTTGTTTATTGGATATAACTAAAGCGTTAATGTTAAAATCTACATTGGCGTGGGCGGTGGTTCTGAGAGTGGTTGAGATACAATTAAGACATATACAAGAAAGATAATTATTTAAATTCAATCACTCTCGTGTTATCTCTTTATCCAATAATACTTCTTGTAACAAAATTAATATTGATGACATGTCACATCATACGTATCATTGGCATTTTTGGCCAGTTTTATGGAATTGTTTGTAAAGTTCGTTAATATTAATAAAACTTCTAAAATATTTTTTAAGAAGAATCGTATAATTACTCGTTATTCGAATCGTTTAATGTGCTCGTTTTTAACTGTGGAATGAATGGTGCATATTTAGTAAAAGAACGCCGATTTTAATTAAAAGGAATGCAATGACGTAGCTATTATACAGTAAACTTCCCGTATACACCAGTTCTTTGAATTCATTTAAAATACATTTTTGTAAAATTTCTAGGTGTGTGAAGATCCAGATTCAAAAAATCTGTAAAGTTATATAAATGTATAAGACGTCTTGAATAGCTCTATAACATATAAATATTTTGTTAAGCACATATGGTATCAAAAGTCAATAGGATTAATCAAGCAAAGAGAAAAGTAAAACAAAATATATTTTAAAATTTTGATATTTTAGTAAATACATATTTTTGATTAATCGATACTTACGCTTCATTTTTACTGACAAAATCGAAAATATAAAGTCTTTTACTTCACAGAACAATGCTGTGAAGTACGAATTGAAAAATGAACATGAAGCTAAAGAAAATATGTCAGAATATCTAACATGTTCAAAACAGCAATGAACGCTACGTGCATAGTAATTCGATTGTCACCAACGTCGCCTAGCTCCTGAATATTCTTGGTTTTGCATAAAATAATTTGTTATCCTAGACAATATCAAAGCGAAATGCAGCGTCGCACTGGTACGCCCCGGTTCCGGAGATAACCTCTCAGGACAATGCAACGTTCTGAACAAATATCGGCGTCCTGGTTTCGGGGCGTGCCGCGTACACGAGTGCTTAATACCATGTATCCGTGGATTGATATATATGTTCCAGATTATTACAAGCATTTCTTATACATTGCTTTTAAAAATAATAATTTTAAAGTGAATTATATCGTCTAATAATTTTATCACAACAGAAGATTGCAAAAATTAATAATTTATAATATTATTTATGCCTGCCTTTCATTGTATTGTCGAAATTAGCTATCTGCTTTTTTATTTATTTGAAACTTGTTTTATTTGGCCAACAATCAATAATCTGAACGAAATTTTCAAAGATGATTAGATTTTGGTTAGTTTCATTTCCAAGTCTGCCCATATGCTCAAAAAGTTTGCTGTTTTTCACTTTTTGATTATTGAGAAAGAATAGACAGATATGTGCTTTGGTAATATTTTGAATACACTAGTCAAACTATTTTTATATATACAAATATAAATATAAGTGCATATATATATATATATATATATATATATATATATATATGTATATATATATATACCAATATATTTGTGTGTGTGTGTATATATAAATACTTAACCGAAATAAATTTATTTTGACAAGCAATATCTGCCTCTCATGGTCAACCATAATATTCGATTTACTATCTAGCAGAAACACTTTACAGCACGCATCGATTTAAATAAAATTATAAGATCTTTGAATTAAATCCTTCAACTTGTTTACTTCAAGTCGCTTCAACTATCACAGTTGTATACTACGTCATTACTACTAAACGTAGATATATTAAAAAAATATTTTAATACAGCGTTTTTATAGCAAAAATTTAAAGATAATTTTTAGATTTTTGAACACTTCTCAGGTCTGTACCTCCGAAATGGTTAATTTTAAATAAAAAAGGATATTAGGGCGTTTTGAAAAATTGGGGAACGCATTTTGATCTTTATTATTTCTCCCCGAAAAGGTGCGAAAATCTTTTTTCCCCTCTTTTCCTTCCCACGAATAGATATATATATATATATATATATATATATATATATATATATATATATATATATATATATATATATTTATATATATATATATTCTAGAGGATTTAGTTACTGGAAAACTCACACTCAAGGATACACCACAATGAATTAAAAAAAATTTAAAAAATCATTACTAAAATATCATGGATTTGTTACTTATTTTGAGCAATTTTTGTCCAGTTTTGACTAAAGTAATATTATATAAACATATTTTTTAATTTTTCTGATTTTCAGTCGCTTTCAAGCTTAGGTCAGTTATAAGCTTAAAAAGTTAAATTGTAATTTAATAATTCTGTGATTTAAAAAATGTAACCACCAAGGGCGGCATAACGACACAGTCTTAACCCTGACATACTTTATACGTTTTACCTATTCTTGTACATTCTTTTATACGAGCTGTTTTATTTTTATCTGTGTCTCAAGTAAGAAATTCAAGCGCTTAAAGGAAAGAACATTTGCGCTTGAACAAATAACTTGTTAAGTACTTGTTGAACTCGCACAACGAGGGGTTTGTTCATATTTTGGTATGTATTAAAACATTTAAAAACACAAAGTATTTCAGTTAAACTATTTATATATATCAATATTATTTTCAATCATACTTATTGCCTAGTATAAGTTTTACAGGTGTGAAAATAGACCTAGGCCATAGTTTTTTAAAATCTTCTAGTCACGTTATTTCTACTCTTTTTTTCATGATTTTTAATTCATTGATTTCGGAAATATTGATTTCGGTCGCCATCTTATTTCCGAGATTAGTGAGGATGCGACTTTTGGTGGATATATCTGAGAGTATGCCATTTGACATTCTGAAAAAAAAATACGTAATAATATTTTTGAAATACTTTTGATATTTAAAATTAATATTTTTAAATTGCTCCTCAGTTTGACCGTCTATTTGTGTCTTAGCTTCTGCAAAATATCTGAGATAATGTGATCTGTTACTATGTCAATAATTTCCAAGAAAATCGGCTGTGACATACACACATGAGTGACGTTGTAAGAGTTCTGTTATTTCTTTTCAGATATGGAAACTTTTGTTTTGCACGGAGAAAGTATAAAGGATATTATGTTATTTCGTATTTCGTTATGAGTTATTGCAGTCGGGAGATTTTGATTGTATAGTTCTTAGGTATATATGTAGTAATTCACTTATTCCTTTTAACTTAAAAAATGTATCACATCTGCATTAGGAAGTCGGAACATCCTCTGTTCATTTTTAGAGTTTATTGGAGTTTACTACTTAAGAATCGATTTTCATATATAGCGCCCGGTATGAAGTTTTATGAGGAGTAAAATCAGAAGTTCAGAGCGTTAAAAATGTGTAACGTTAGGTGGTCTATCCGCGCAACATTTCTGGGCAACTTTAGAGTGAGATATCAATATGTTTATTTTGTATTTTTTTATGGCGTAATCGCAATGACAGAGTATGATGCACATAGTTTACTATCGTTTGCTTATATCAAAATGTTTTCGTTTAATATCATTACGTGTGAATATATGATGTCTTTTATCCTACAAAATTAAAAAGTCTCTTTTAATTTTAACTTCTTAATCTGACATTACTAAATGTTTTTAATTTAGTAGTATAAATTTGATCTTATTAATTTGTGTTTTACTTGAAAATAATTATATTGTCAGCAATTTTATATTAAAGAATTTTCCATTTACCTTTAATGATATCGACATTTATATCTATATGGTATACAGTATTACCTATTTTATACATTTTAAGACAATCGTACTTAAGGAGTAATCTCCAGTCGCGAGTCGGAGATGACACGCACAATTTTTTTTCGTAGATTCCATGGTATTTGAGATATTCTGCGGTTGAATGATGCAATAACGGAATATGAAGTGAAGTTTTGTGGTTACGCGTAAGTGTCTACACGTTCGCCCCTTTTATATACTTTATTTAGCGTTTCGGTAGTTTGTTAA
The DNA here is from genome assembly GCA_039881145.1 of Druceiella hillmani. Classification (NCBI taxonomy): domain Eukaryota; kingdom Metazoa; phylum Arthropoda; class Insecta; order Lepidoptera; family Hepialidae; genus Druceiella; species Druceiella hillmani. The sequence continues at coordinate 2,039,248 of JAYKKI010000140.1, read as the reverse complement.
AACTTTTACATGAAATATTGTTCTCTTAGCAAAATAATTATGGTCATTAACCTGTATTCATTTCGTAATTAATTTTGATTGCCACGTAAGAAGTGAATACTATCTTTTCATAGATAGTACTGTTTGTAAAATAACAGTTATTTACAGCTTAGAATGCATTAAAACTGTCACTGTAAAAGTTTATTTTATTATTTAAAACAATAACAAATAAATCAGTCACATTTATTCAAGGATGGGAAGAGAGAACATAAATATTTATTTTCTAATCTTATGGTTGGAACAAGGTTATATAACCAGTTATACTTATCTCCCATTTTTTGTTTTCTTTGTGATGTGTCTCATTAGATGTTTAGCCGGGCTGAAACAATTTGCAGTACAATAAACTCGCTAACGTAAGCAGTGGGAAAACCTACGCAACCATGGCTTCCGCTATTGTTTTGTATAATATTTAAGTGCTGTTGCAAGTTTCTAAGAGTAAATCTTTGTTAATTGCCCACTGGAGATGTTGCAATACAATGAAACCTAGGTCGTGGTAAAGAATTTAAATAAAGTAGAAATAATACTACATCACGTAGTTTCATTTAATTGTGAATAATTAATTTAAACAAAATTAACGTCAAATATGTTCAGTAAATATATTCAATAATATAAAAACAATTTTAGAGCGTTTTCATGATTCTTCTACGTTCGATTAGGGCTCGTTAGATATAATTATTTTTTAAATGTTTAATATTTTAATATAAATACAATAGGGTATTAAAAACGACTGAAACCTTATACTTTTATTCGAAAATATTCATTTTGTCTGTAAAATCATCCAATGGAATAAACTGATAATACACGATTCATTGGGCCATGTTTGCTTTCAATACTCGAAAAAACCAGATACATGTTACTGCCCACTGCCAACTGGCCACCTATTGGCAAAGTCGGAATCATAAAAAAGTAATATGGAATTTTTCGTGTATCTAATAATGGGGTATCCCGATACGAGGTCACGATGGAACGAGATAATGACTCGTTACTAGAACGACGCTACGAGATGGGAGGGACGGAATTATCGCACGCGATAAGTCAATCAATCTCATGCCCCATTACGCCTTTAAGCTCACGATTTAGTCCGATAAGTCCGCGCGGACTAGTAACAGACGGTATCGGACAATGTTGTTTTGGTGACATTCGTGAATTGAATGACGATCACTGCTTGATGGATAGATGGTTGGCTTTCGAATGGAATGGAAAAATGTCGGCATTGTATAATTGAAAATAATGTGGGTCGCTCGAACATTGCAGCAAATATTTTTTCCAAGATTAAAAATCTTTTTCCTGCCTTTTAAGGGTATGGTGTTTCAAGCTTTAAATTATTTGCTTATTAGTTTTATTGAAAATTGAGTAAAAGGTTTTATGTTATTGTGCATAAGATACCATTCCATGGTTACTAAAGAAATGAAAATTTATTTTTTGCAACTGGATGTAGCTATGTTTGAATGCAGTAAGTAAATGAGAGTGGTATGAAAATAAAATAAGTAAAATTCTTGAAAAATATTTTAAAAATTTTGTTGACATAAATTTCTAAATGGTATATCTTGTTTAGATAATTAAACGATAATAAATTTGATATTTAAACAAAGACAACTCTAATTAAAGTTACGATTATATTCAATCATCCAATGAAAAGCACAGAATTACAGTTCAAGAAATGTGAGGCTTACTAAAATTACCTTGAAGTTCCCATTAGCCTTCGTTATTTTTGTAAATTGTAAATTGTATAATCAAGTCATTGTTAAATTGTATAATCATTAATTTTCCTTTGTTCATAATAATTTGTGAATTGCATAATTCTTAATTCCCAGAGAATGAAATGATAATTCCTAGTTCCAGCCTGTAGTTACCATTTCAGCGGAACGTGGGATACAATGCCAACTAGAAGTACACTGCTGAACAAAACCTCTTCCCCAAATTCCCTATAAAAATGAAATGATATTGCAGATCTACAGACTGGTATTTGTAATATACTTTAATTGTTTGTAGTTATTACGTTGGTGAAAAGTAGGATGTAATGTCACCATCAACCGGTAAACATCTACTGCTGAACGTTATGGGCCTCACCCTTTCTTCTTCAAAAGTATTCGGTTGGGCATGCCATAGGGCTTCTTCATTGCCACTTCAACTCACCAACCCTACGAGTCATATTGGTAACCTTAATTGTCTTACGGATCTTCTCATTACAGATCTTATTACGCAGAGAAACCTCGAACATAGTAGAACAGAGAATCCTCCTTTTTTACGGAGCCGGAGCCACTTTTTATTTGGGATATGTTTTATGGAAATTGTATTGAATTCCATAAAGACAAGAATCTTAGGAGAAAATGTTAAAGAGACGAAAAGAAAATGAACAGGAGAAAGAAAATGTTTTTGGTATTCCATATAGGAGGAAGTGTTGATGATATGGAAAAGTAAATTTGCCTAATCATATTTTATTCGTTATTTAGTACGATTTTCCACTTCTATGGGTATTTGTAGGATTCACTACGACATCAATTATACTTGGTAAATATACAGGGAAAACAATTTCGAAAAGTTTATAGAAATATAATGTAATCATACAGTACATAAAGTTGCTAAGAAAATAATACAATAAATACCAAAGCCAAATATAAGTATGACTGACGCATGACTGGCGTAAATCTACGTTATTTATTATAATTTATAAGTAATATGGATTTCTACGTACAATCAATATTTAATAATATCTATATAATTAAGTAGGGAGGATATATATATTATCGTGGATAATTCACAAATTATGACATGTAGAATCACTGTCTTAGTTTTCTCAAAAAACTTGCAAAGGCTTTTAAAAATCCTGTTTTCTTCATATTTTCCGGTTTAGTAGATTTGGGAATAAAAGGGCGGGTGGGGGCACATTTATTTCAAACGATACTGTACAGCATACGCGGAATTAAAAAAAAAAGTGTATTGGGTTTTGGGGGTGCAAATAGGACGAAAGTATTTTTTTCTCTTAAAATTCCTATAAAATATTTTTGCCTGTTAGCTACTGCAATGTGTTTAGGTTAATGGGCTATTTTACTGTGTCAAATTTTAAATTCTACGACAAGTGATTTCAGATACTATGAGAAAAAGATATGCTATATCAATGGTCGGGAATTGGCGGACTGTGGTCTAGGTCTGGACCGCAGAAGGTCAAAAACTGGGCCGCTAAAAATTTATGGAAAACTTAAATTATCCAAATAAATTATTTAAAAATATTAATATTTAACAATACGACTAAGAATGGTGGCCCTTACCATATTTTCTAGTGTTTTACAAGTAATTGTGTGATTGATTTGGGTTCTTGATGGTAAGTTAGTAGGTAGATTAAATACATAGTTGCTATGTTATGTAGCACAAGAGAGGGCGCTGGAGAGCGGGGGCGGGAGGAATCAAGCTAGCCGGCCGGCATAGCATGCTTTGTCGATCAACATGAAAACTCTGTACACCCGACGGCAACGCATTAATTTTATTTAATGAAATAGGGATTTTCATAAATCGGTCTCTGAAATCTGACAATCTATGAATACTCTTTTAATCGGAGCAGACATATTTATTCTAGTACAATTTTACGCTCGTGAGTTGAATGAAAGTTTAAAGCAATATAGGAAACTTTGATGTAAAGTGATAATTTTATTTTGTGGGTAGGTGTACTTGGCGGCCGTGACTTTTGACTCGGAAGCGGCTTCTTTACTGTGCGTCAAGATGCGCCTTGATATTGAGCAACTCCTTCGAGATGCAATGTTCGTTGGCTAAGTAAAGATCAAGCGATTAAAACCTTTTGTCTCATAAAATAAGTAACCTCCTTCTTAAACAACTTGGATACACAAGTAGCATGGAAGTATTTGGAGTTCCTAGCAAATAAACGCAATATACTAGATGTGGTTTTACTGAAAGATAGTCTGAAAACATTTAAATGCCCTCAATATCGTGCTATAAGGAAATGGGAACTTATTATGTGATCTGATACAAAGTGTGTCTTTTTTCCGTTGCAAGCTGGATATATTTGAAAAAGATATTGCAAGTCAGGGGCAGAATGGACTTATGTGGCTGCAAAGTGGTTCCACCTATCAAAGCATTTACTCCAAATGGAGATAAGAGACTTGCAGGAAGATATTTCGTTGCAAACATATAAAACTGCATCTGCCGATGAATTATGGAGTAAACATGTCGCAGAACAATATGGAAATTGAAAAAAGTAGCCATTTATTTTATGTTTCGCTCTACATATATTTTTGAAACTTCAGTTTAAAAAATAAATTTTAGAATCAATATAGCTCAAGTTTAACGGTCTCTCACCTTGAAGACACTATTCGCATAACTTGTTACCCTCATGAACCTAATGAAATGTCTCCCCATTGATTTTTGGGTACGAATATACCTGTCGACTGTATTTCATATTATTTTGTGAGTAAATATTAATATAAAAAATTAGTAAGGAATATGATTTTTTTTATGGACCTCGATAAAAGTGTTCAAATGTATTCGGACTCCACATAAGATTACTTGCTCTATACCATTATGTTGAATATATTCTGAGAAAAACGGCTATGACAGATTTTATAAGGGTTCAGTCATCTTTTTGAGGTACGGAATCGCAGAAATTATATCAAAGTCGGTTTTAGGCTTCATGAATTTAATAATAGAAAAGAGAGGCTATCGTTCGTATTATATGCTAGTTTATAACGGCGAATCTTGTTTCTCTAGTTTCTAACGATATATAAACGGCAACGTCACGCGGTACGTAACGATGTTCGGTAAGTACCATTATACCATTATCTCTTCTCTAAGCAATAACGAACGTTGAATCAATACATAATAGCATGTTTGTTGATTATACAAGATACCGTTCTCACAAATCAATACCTGTGGTTCAATAAGAATCAAAACTTGTTGACTACAGCACTTGTGAAATGTACGGTCACAAATAAATACGGTCACAAGTAAATATAAGTTTAATCTTCTTGTGAATTTAATAGAATTTGATTTATAACTAAACATTTTGGCACGGTTCTTGTTTTAGTTTGACAACTGGCAGTGAGAAGGTCGAGCATTTGACTGTTTTCAATTATTCTTTCCGTATTATTACTTTAATAATTTGGAAGGTTTCCAAACTTTTTAAGTACATGGTTCGGCAAGTATTTTTTATAATACGATATTTTACCATATTTAATATTTTCGTTGGCAAATTACTGCTTAAATATTTACAGGATTAAAAAGCATAAACAGTATGTCGCAAAGAAAATTGTTGACATTTGTAACTAGTTCACTTCACTGAGATTAGATTCCAAATGTTTATTATCTTTGGATCTGGTCCAATTATGTCAGAGGCGGTCTTCCTCACATTCCGTTACCTGTCACATATCGCGTATTTTCTTTAGTAAGCGATTTAATGTAAACGAATTTTAAATAAATACACTGCTCTAACACACCTTTCGTTGAGATGAAATATAAGGCCTTCGATAATGGTTTTATGAACATTCTATTTTTATTGTTTTTAATTTACTTTTGTAAAGCTTTTATATACCTTAATTACAGTCGAATATTACTGTGTTGTGTAAAAGTGTTGATAAATATATATTTTTTTCCTAATTATAAATTATTGAGATAATATAATTTTCTCCTTTTCTGTCCTCAATTTATTACAAGAATTTTTTTCAAATTACCCGTGATTCTATTTGCAATTGCAATTTCTTAAAAAAAATATTGAGCACTTCTTGTTTCTGGACTTCATATCTAAACACATCTGCAAAATAGTTTATTGTTCAGTTCTGCTATCTGTTTCTAGATTGCATTAATACATAATTTTGAGAAAATTATCTAGATATAAGTCTATCAAGTAAATGGTAGCTGCCAATATTTCCCAGTAATACAATTTTTGAAGAGTCTTTCAATATTAAAATTAAATTAAACTACAATTGATCCGTGGCAATTAATTTTATTGCCTTTTTGTCTATAAGGATTTTTTGAAGGTCGTTTAAATACATCTGCTCTTCGGAATGTATGGTTTTAGTGTATTTTTGAGTTCAGGCATGTTCATGATTATACATCGTCAGTCTTTTCACTGTTGCCGACCTAATGTATATATAATGTGCAAATATGTGACCGACCTAATGTACCTTCTCTTTACCAGTTTTTTTTCAACGTGCGGATGACCCATTGTCCCCTTGATTTTAAATCAGCTTTTCTTATGCTACATTTTTCAGGTTTCAGCACGAAGTCCGAGGTCATATTCGTGTAAACCTCTACACGTCACACTTATTTCCAAACGTAATACTTTATTATATGAATACTTTTTTTACTGCTTGTAATAGACGTTGTGTCAAGTAAACGTTGTATCGTGTAAACGTTGTGTCATGTAACATTGGAGCATGTAAACGATCGTACTACTTATTGTAACTTGTGTAAAAAATTTGCCTGCCTTTTTTCACTTTCATATTCTATTGGTTTCCTATTTTCTTTATATTTTCTTCGCCAGATAGAAATCATTATTTTATCAGCTGACATATATGCTAATTTGTGAGTTTTGGTTGAGTAAAAGAGATTTATATCATAGCAAATTACTTTTACGTATTTGTATATTACAAATTTCAGCGCGGAAATGAAATTTGTCGAAGAAGTCATAGTTTCATAATAGAGAGAGCTTCTTTATTCTAGATAATTCGGTGGAAATCTAGTTTTTCATTTGGTTGTAAAGAATTTTGCGGGTTATGCCATCGTCGATAAATGTTTCCCAGAAATATCAATAATAAAAGTTCATCAAACATCTCATTTTCATAAACAACATATCTCCGTCCGTTGAAATAGGTCTCCACCAAGGCGCTTACCATTAGACATAATGCCTATAATGGCACGACGGTTAGTGATAGCAGTGCGTAGCTTCTTACACTCACTGGTCTGTTTTAGCTTCGCAATTAAAATGCGACAACGGGGTACTTAATTTCCAAGTTATAATTAGCTGTATGTATAAAGTAAAATTAGATTAGTCGCAACTGAAATTTAGAGAAAAAACGACTGACATGGGCAATTTAACGACCAGTTGTGTCTGGCCAAATATTTTGTTCAGTTATTGTGCGGTGATGCTTCAATAAGTCTAGACGAACAAACTTATTTGCGGAGACTGCGCTCATTATTCGCGTAAAAACCGTGGTGGTTTATAAATTATTCATCAAGCACCTTACTATTTTGCGTTTAACATTTATCATTCAAGTTTTGTATTAGCTAATAGAAAACCTTGAGGGTAAACACCTCAACTGGTACAAACTGGTAGATCCCAAGGTTAAGATAAGCATTGCAATCAAGATGTTTTTAAAGTTTTGTTAGATTAGATTAATTAAAGTGTTGAATGTGTGTAAGTGCAAGAAAATAAAGAATAGTGATGGAAAAATGTTCAAACATCCGACACCGACACACCGATATTTTGGAGTGCAAGCGTGCGACAAACGGACGGGCGCTGCAGTATATACTAGTACACTTTAGGCAGGTGAAATAAACTATAACATTCTCCGATTATACTATAGCCATAAACATAAAGCATCACACAATCTAAGAATGAGAGATTACCAAAATAAATATTAATAAAGTTAAAAAGATAAAAAACAGAGTATGAAAAATATTTCATAAAAATATTAAAAATTCGCGTAGGTATTAAAAAATTGAATAATTAATAAAGAAAGCAAAAATTATTTATTGGTCAGCATTATAAACGTGAGTGGAAAATATTGTTTATAAAGCTTAATCACCGGAAAAAGTTTTTCAGTAGCGAGCTGTCGTAGTACTGGAGTCTATTTATTGTTATTGATTAATGTGTACTACTAAACTAATGGTATGCCGCGGTTTCACCCGCGTAGCATAATGTCAATTATGCTGCTCAATTTTCCTTTTGCCCTTTTCCGCTTTGTATCTTAGGTAGATTTTAAGGTGGGATATACCTATTTTTTGGAACGACTACTTACTGAAGTGGAACCTTTTTTGCATTGATGGACGGAACACTGGACCGTACTTCCTAATTAATTATGTCCTTCATTGTGACGCTAAAATAACGCAATCTAATGCAATTAAACGTGTGTAGAAATTTAAATAACAAACCACAGATGGCACTGATTATAATATGTATAAGTTAAATCCTGAAACAATTTTTACTTTTATATATTTATTTTAAATACCAATCATATTTAATTACAAGTATATCGTATAAATTTATTTAACATAATATTCATAGTAGTCAATAATATTGTTCATTTATTTTATTGGACAATGTGTCAAGACAAACCTGCTTCAACTGTTTTGAATAAATTTACTCGAGTTTGCAAAAAAATAATTTGATCCATTTTAGTCTGTTAAATTAAAACAGAGAAATGGTTTGCTTGCCATATTTAATTTTTGTCATTATTTTTAATAGCATTTTGAGTAGTTGCAGCGAGCGAGTCACGGTGCAAAGGCGTTGTTATTTATAATTTTGGCATAACATAATTCGGTGATGTAGCAAGAATTTTAATAAAGAGTTCATGTTTTTCAGCTCAGAATCGATTTGATCGAATCTTGACCACGCCTCCGAGCAAGACCTCGTATCAGTGTTTTCAAACGAAATCAATAATAATTATCACGGCTCGTCAAACAAATTTTGTGTTTGCTTCTCTTTCGAAATATATTTATAGATAATTCGTTTTTCCATTAGAATAATTTGCGTAATTAGGTCCATCTGTATCAACACGAGTATCTTCAGGTGGCTTCAAGTGACGCCATTATTACATACGCCTCACGAAGAGTAATTGCGTCAATCGGCTTCGATCGTTGTTAATACACAATCGTAAAAAAATTGTATAACGTGTCCACTGACCTGTATTTCATCAGCGTATTTATCATTTATTGACCATCGATTAAACCGGAAACTGAAATAGGGAAATTTATTTAAAAAAACAAAAATATTTTTGTATTGCGCTTCACGTAAGAAGGGTCATTTAATGTACGTAATTTAAAAAAATAAATGCATCTTAGAATTAAAAATCCAAAATTATTTCGTTAAATTTATTAAAATTTCTTATTACTTTAAAGATCAAGAGCGATGAAAATTAAAGTAAAACTATCCTTGAGACCTTTTCAAGGATAGTTTTAGTATCCTTGAAAAGGTGGGTTTAAATAGTTAAATCAGTGTATTCTTTTACTGAAGTGATGTACATTTTAACACATGCTCGCAACGGTAGTGACTATGTCTAGGTATTCCAGTTATATTGAAATGAGAATTTCAATAATTCTATATGGATTAGTGGGTCTGATTAGGTGTGGGATTATGATGGGTCTGTCTATCTATCGAGAAATAGTAACATAAATATATTACCACATTTCAGTATGAAATATTTCAAGCCTACTGACATAGGTATTGTTATATGATTAATCAATAAATAAAGAAACATACATTTATTATCTATTAAATAGGAATTAACGCGTAACGCGCAAGTCCTACTTTTGAAAGTGGGTCAGTGGCCGACAACTACCGATTTTTGTAGGAGAAAGTCGGTAGCTGACTTCGCATCGACTCAAGAGGGGCGCGCGACCGACTAAATAAATGTATTCTGTCTCCGTTAGAGTGTGTTCGGTCATGTGTATCCATCGCTTTTATTTCTTAAAGTGTTTTCATTAGTAACGTTCGGAAAACTGAACCGATAATTGTGACGTTGTGATAAAACGGTGAAGTGCAGGGATACAGTAAGATTCTGTTATTGTTGTGTTATCTATTGAATTTGTTGTGTTAATTAAACAACATAATTTCAATTCAAAGTCCTACACGAATACTTGCGTTAAAAACAATTTATACAGTTTCTAAAAAATTAGAAGGGACACACATTGCACGCCATTTTAAGTCTGGATATTTATCAATTGGTTCTTAAAAATGAAAATCGGACAAATATAAGTCTGGATCGTGTACCCAGTGTTCCATGGTTGGTATGAAGTGAAATTGCTTTGTTTATCATAGGTAATCACTAATTAATATTAGCTTCTAGAGTAATACATTTCTAACAACACCTAATATAGGTAGAGGGGCTGTGTACACGGTATCCGGGAATAAGTGTCGGACAAAGAAAGACGCTATTCGTTGGCTATAAAGGAATAAATTGTGGTTGAAATAAAATGTAAAACACCCCCTTTTTTGTATGAAAAAGATGACCAAGAACTTGTGTACGAGAAAAATGATCTTTTTCATGTGTACGAAAAAGATAAATAATTATGAATATAATTTTCAATTTTCTGAAAAAGTCCTCTTTTAAATTTGATTTCAACGACAATCAAACTATCTTTTTCCGACACTTATTCCCGGACACCGTGTATATTTACAATAGAGGGAAAATACAAATTATCGTCAATACATGAAAAACTCTATCATCAAAAATCATCGTCGTAGGTTTCCTACAATCTTTGCTTAAGCCTCTGAAGATAAGAGAGTTGGCGAGGGGAACAGATTTTTTGCATATTTTTTAGTATATTTCTGAACGCATATTATTAAAAATTAAATATTTTGAAACAGTCATAAATATTCCAAAATTTATACTGAATTTTAAAAAATTTTTTGGTTTCCTAACTCAGTCTGCTGCCACCAAAACATGTATATTTAAATACTTTTGAGTCTTAGTTAAACTTCTAATTTCCACCTCAATCTATTATTGAATGGTGTGACAAGTGGACACGTCAGTAATTTTATGAGTTCTTTTGGAGGTACGGAACTCGGAAAGTATGAACAAATCCCATTAATTTATTCATGAAAATCTTGATTTTCCAATAACTTCTGATCGCTGGAACATTTTACAGAAGTAACGTTCTGACGGGATCGTTCTTCCTTGAAGCACAGGGTTGGATAAAATAATAGTGACGTGGGCCGTGAAGTCAGACATTCGTTGATGGAATTTGGAATGTAATTTTAAAAATGTAATTTAGGAGATACTTTTAGCACAAAAAGTAATTTATGTATTTCGCTTAAGGCTGTACGATATATAAAGATGTAATAATGCACATAGAGGCAGCGCAATCCGAGATGTGACAAATATCGAATGGCGCGACCTCTATGTGCATTATTCCATTTTATGTAGAAGAAATGTGTTGTCAGGGCGACGCAACGAACATTTATGTTAAAATAATAGAGTTGTTTATTAAGTAGTTATTGTTATTGATTTTGGTATCGGGTTGAGGACAAAATTCGTTAGTTGTTTAGGATTGAAACAGATTGCATTTGGCTACTGTGCTAAATAAAATCTGTTGACGCAAGTTGAATGTTTGAAATAAGAAAGCAATGCAACAAACATTGCTTTAATACAAAAATTATCTAATGAGCAATGCCTACATTTCTAGTTGTCTTATGCCTTTTCGGTTAATATGCACGAATTTATTTCCGATTTGACGCTATCCTAAGACGTTTTTTACAAATGATTACATGACTAAGTAGAAATTTAATGAACATCGTAAAAGGTAAATATTATCCTTCAGGAACTAGCTCAGATTTTGGCAAAAGTATATGAAGGCTATACATTGCGATATATATATATATATATATATATATATATATATATATATATATATATATATATATATATATATATCTTCGTATGTAAAATTAAATTTAGATCCCTTTACAATTACTCCATAACAGTAAAAAATATACATCAGTCCATTCAAACTTTCATTTTTTGTAATATTACTAATATTTAGTCAAAAGTTCGGATGAAACAGTTACACATAGTAAAAAAAAAGTTTAAATTAAGATATTGCAGCCGATGCCAATGGAAAAATTTCATAATCGCATTAATATAGAAATATATCGGAAAATGTCTTAATACCCAAAAAAAAGGCCTTTGGCATATAGTCCCGAGTATAGACACGACAAATTACTCTACGTATTTATAGTCGCATTATCTTTGAATTTATAAAATTAATTTTCTTTGGTCCTTTAGTTTATTTGCGTTTAACTGTTTTTTTGTTTTAATTAATAGAAAATGACTTACACTATCGAAATATTAAATACGTTGTCTGATTCAAATATTCAAAGTTATTTTCGAAGATTTGGTACTGTAGGGAAAAAAGCTATAACGTTTATCGTTTTTTATAAAAATCATAAAATAGTTAACTTATTTTTATTAATGCGTTTTGGTATTCTAGAATAATTAACAAAATTTAACATAGTTAAATATGTGCGAAACTCAAATAACTGTGACACATGTGACACTGTGTTTATGTGTACTTATTATTCTAACACCTTATTAAGTCAATTAACATGCATGTAGATATTCTAAATAAAATTAAGATTATGTCATGCTAGGTTAGGAAAATAGACACATAAACCATTTATGTTCTATAGTATTAAACCTTACGTTCTTTCAACTAATTTCTCTGCATTATATTGTAAAGAGAACTAGGTTACGATCGACTTTGCGATCTTAAGATGTTAAGTTAACGTTCAAACATTCCAACATTTCAACTATGTCATCAGACGATTTCCTTCTGGCATCGCTGAACGGAATTTTTTCCCAGAGATTAAATCGGCCTAGTAATAAAGGTCACTCGCAAACGCGTTTGTGCAAAATGCATTAATTGACGTCGACAGTAAATTAAGATAGTGTTAATTTTGTATAACAGAGCAGATACAAGAGGAACGAGGAGCCTAGAGGTCGTAATATTAAGGAAAGCTGTTGAATTATATGTTATAGTTGCGTCGCTCTAAATATGTTTACGCGCACGCTCATTGATAAGGGCAAACTGTGGAATATTTCTTGTTTATATAATGCGGTACGAAATATCTCGCACTAAGTTAGTGGTTTTGTGACGTAATAATAGAGATAATGGAGACACGTTTATGTGAACATGTTTGGTTGAATCAAAGAATTAAAAGGCGATCAATTGTGAATCTGCCTCGCGCATTGAAGGATCTGTACATCGTTTGAAGTGAAGACACTTTGTCTATTATAAGTCATTACTAATATGGACTTACTAGCGTAATAAATATTTAATAATATTTAATATAATTAGTTAGGGCGCAAATCATTCTGATTATTGTGAATCATTCTGATTTCAAAAACTCTGCAATTATCAGGATAGTTTTTTCACAATTATTGTGCAGGTTTTTGAAAACTTTGTCATAAATTTAGATTCAACAATTTCGGAAATATAGGCGGATGGGGAGATATTAAAACATTTTTTAATAAATCTCTGAATATATACTGCCTAAATTTATGAAAAAAATTGTGATTAAACCTTTATAACCAGTTTTTTCAAACCATATCCTAAATTATATGTGCCATTTAAATTTTTTTTAGTTACGTGTATAGATATCGTAACCCTTTCCAAAATTTCCATATGAATATTTTTGGATTTTAGGTATACTTGAGTTAATATGCTTTACTTCTGTACAAAATTTCAAAATTTCTCCGTCAAAGATTTTCTGAGAAGAACTGTTTTTTTCATTTTTCATTTTCAGGTACGGGGCATAAAAAACGAGATATTATTAATATTTCTCCTGAGTAAACTTTTTATAAACCGACTTTCTTTTAAATAAAACTAAAACTATTTCTAAGATCCAGATGATACTACTGATTTTCGTTTCAAATAAGCAATCCATCTGTATAGTTGTTTAAATTGCATTACTTCATGTATTATATCTACCTTGTCATTTTCCAAATATTTTCCCGGTTACCATCTTTATATTTCTGTTATTTTCTGAAATCTTTATAAACTGATGTCGTTTTAAAAACACTTAAAACTATTTTTAGGATGTATAGGCGGTACTGTTAATCTTTGTTGTAAATAAGCAATCTATCTACACAGTTGTTTAATATACCTTACTTCATGTATTATATCTTTCTTATCATTTTCTAAATATGTTCCTGTATATCAGCTTTATGCATTCGTTTTATTGTTTATAATCTTTAAAATTCTACGTCTTTTTCAAAATATGTAAAACTATTTTCTAGATGTTGGTGGCTCTATTTATAGGCTCTATATATTTTCTCTTTGTCCCAAATAAGTAATCCGTTTACATAGTTGTTTAATTTATATTCTTTCTTATAATAAATCTTCTTGCCTTCTATCAAAGTTCTTTTTGTTTACCAGCTTTATGTTTTTCTTATTTGTCTGAAATATTCAAAAACCGGAGACATTAAAAAAAAAACGCTTTTTTACCGTTTTCCAAATGTGTTCATTTTTACCAACTTTATGTATACCTTTTGTTGTTTGAAATCTTTAAAACGCTATGTCTTTTTGAAACTTTTAAAACTATTTTCTAGATATAGAAGGTTCAATAAATTTTTACTTCAAATAAGCAATCCACCTATATATTTGTAGTTGTTTTATTTACATTGCTTCATGTATTTTATCTTCCATACCATTTTCCAAACGTTTTCCTGTTCAACTGCTTTATGTTTTCCGTTATTGTTTAAATTTTTCAAACCTACATCGTTTTAAAAACATGCAGAATTATTTTCAAGACGTAGGAAGTACTATAAACCTTTGTTTCAAATAAGCAAGCCATCTATACACACTTAATTGTTTCACATACATTGCTTTATGTAATTTATCTTCTATGTCATTTTCCATACGTTTTCCTGCTTACCAGTTTTAAGTCTTCCTTCATGTTTATATTTAATGTTACGACCTCATTACCTTTAAGTTTCGCTTCCCGCCTTCAAGTAGAAGATTTATGGTTCAATTAATGGGTTGGTTGGTTGTTCATTAGAGGATTTGAATATATTTAATATAATTTTACTCATTTCCAAAGATCTACCGCTCGCTGTGATCGTTTAATGAATTTTCAAATAACCTAATATTAAATTACATTAAAGACTGCTGCTTTAATTTGTCATTATATCATCTAAGATTCAACGTCGAAGGGATAAATATTAAATTGAAGGGAAAAACCGACCAAGTAAAGAAAATAATAATTTGCAGTTGATATTCCACAATTAAAGAGCAATTGATATTGATTTTACTGCAAAGTAAAGGACAATTTGCAGTTGATATTCCACAATTAAAGAGCAATTGATATTGATATTGCTGCAAAGTAAAGGACAATTTGCAGTTGATATTCCACAATTAAAGAGCAATTGATATTGATTCGTTACTTGGATCCCGCTTGTAAATAAATGATTAAAAAAAATTTGATAGCGTTTTAACACTTGTTTCGTTATTTTCAGTTTATTGCGCAGTAAGATATTTTTTACCTTAATTTTTTTAGTTAAATCACTTCTATTTGGATGTATAACTTAAATGTATAACCTATTTGTACACAGGTTATGTATGCCCTGCATTTTCAGGGGAGTAGAACACCCGAATGCAACCTATAATGTTCATACATACATACAACCACCTTTTTGCTTCAGCCAGTTAGGTAAAAATGGTATCTTTGTGATTTCAATTTAGTTGTCATTAAATAAAATTTTGACCTATGGGGACATAGACATCAGGAAATCACGTCCCTAAATATTTTCAAAAATCTAGTGAAAATGTCCTTCCTCTCCTGAAACATTTTCCTTTGTGCCCTTGTCCTTTCCTGTTTTTCCCATCCCAGTCAATAGTTTGTTTTTCTTATACTTTTGTATTTATTTTTTTATTTTTTTGTCTAATGTACGAAAAAATTTTCATGAACTTCACTAAATAATTTTTGTATAAAGAATTTTCATTGCAAAATCTCTTAAGTCTAACGACTAAATTTCAATACCAATTATTATGGTTGAGTGGAAGAGTAATACTTGCTCATGTAACAATAAGTCCACCATATGTACTATACATGAAAGATGATAAATAAATAAATAAGTTATAGCATTCATATGTTAAAAATACACAAAACAACTCAAGTTATTCTATGTTAATGTCACTGTCCAGTGTTTCGTGACGGTCCACTTGTTTCCGGAAAAGTACAAAACATAATTAAAATCTACTGTCTCCACTGGCAGATGATTTATATCTTTCTATGCATTTAATAATCCAGTATCTGTACTCATGTCTGTGTGTCTTTGCTAACTACTTCTCGACGGATGAACGGATTCAAATTAAGCACACATGTTACTGATAATAAAAGTAGTTCGGGCACTATTATCATTTCATATGATTACTTACAGCAATATGTAAAAATATATTTAAAAACATAATTTCATTAAATTAAAATTTAGTTTCGTAATTCTCCACCAGATACCGATATTTTTTTTAATTTTTAATAAATGTTTTTAATTTAATAGTACAATTATATTTTAATTATTTAATTACTGCTGAATTAAATACCGTCGCTATAATATACATCAGACATAAGGGGCACTATCTTGTGTGTATACAAGAGGAAGAAAATGCGAAAGTTCAGAAATGTCATTAAATATCACAGCTTGTCTTGGAGAAGATATGACAGAATTGAGAGTATTATTTAAATATAATTTACGCATACAAATTTAAAAAAACACGAAATCTCTAATCTTGAAATACTTGATTGATCGACATAAACGATTACTTTGTAACATAATTATAATTGGATAAGTACATCATTTATAATTGATAAGATCTACCAGATAAAGCCATAATGCGATCTAAAAGTTTGACAACGATTACGTCCAGTTTCTATTTGGTCGATAATGAGCTCGCTCAGCATGTCTTCGAAGTGTCGTGTCCTCGCACATTATATGAGGGAGTTCACGCGTCGCGGAAGCCAGGCGTCGACGCGGCGACATGCGACGAACACCGTTTAGTGAATGCAAATTACAGCCTTAAACCTCCTGCACTGCCTCAAAAAATTAGCATATATGTGGACAGTATATTAATATTCTATCTGAATAGATTATGATCGTATTCAGTTAGAATTAGCCGTACGAGTTCATAGATGCTGTCGGAAATGAATGACTATTAAGAAATAGATGTGTCCTCCAGGCATTGTATTCGACAGCTTTGCAGTTTTTGCTTATGTAATGATTCACAATTAAATGAAACTAGGTGATGTAGTATTATTTCTACTTTCTTTAAGTTCATTACCATAACCTAGGTTTCGTTGTATTACAACATCTTCAACTGGGCTATTAGCATAGATTTTCAGAGATTGGCAAAGATCTTTGCTAATAGCCCACCTGAAGATATTGTAATACTTGTAATACAATGAAACCTAGGTCGTGGTAAAGAATTTAAAGAAAGTAGAAATAATACTACATCACGTAGTTTCATTTAATTCTGAATAATGAATTTGTACAAACTTAACGCCAAATATGTTCAACTTATGTAATGACTTTATATCGTTCTAAGAAATTTTATAGTTAAAGGACAAATAAGAAATATATTTAATACATGAGAACGAAAGCATTTAATGAGCACACGATCACATTACACTTTATACGCGTGATCGAAAGTCGTCTCAAAAGTCATATTACTTAATATGACTTTTTACTTTGACTTTATATTATCCTCCTTTCCTTTCTTGAAAATATTTGTGTTTACGTATACATATTACTGCATATATATATATATATATATATATGTATATATATATATATATATATATATATATATATATATGCATTATTCAATTAATAAGAAATGACAAATGACTGTTATGATTGCTAATGGAGAATGGACACTAATTTTAAATTCGTCACTTTTTATTTTTAACAATTCTCAATAAACAACTTTTTGCAAGATGAAGTCGTATGCCGACATGAACTAAATATGTTGCAGTAATATAAAAGTTAATAATATATGATTTTTTCATCTCCCTTCAATAATACTCTAGCTATTGTTATGTTTTTTTATTAATAAGTTTGTTTATTCAATCTTTACCGGTAACTATTAATGTTAACGTAAAATTTGAGAAACTACATTGTTATTGCAAAATGAAATTGAAAAAAACAATTGATGACTGATGATTAAATAAAAGGATGGACACTAGAGAAGCAAATAAATTTTGCAAATAAAAACAATTCAATACTCACTGACGATATGTATCATGAAGGATGCGAAGACCACCATCCACCCCCAGCCTCCGTCGGGAGGGGGGATGATGGCGGGGGCGTGCTCAGTCGCCCCGCCCGGGTCCGCCGAACGGCGTCTACCGCCGCCGTTTTTCACTGTTCCGTTAGACATTTTTCCAAACACTTAAAAATTAACACTAAACTTTGAAAGATTTAGTACACAAGGTATCAATTTTATCACACTATCGAAAGCTCCTCCAACTAAATTTATTTACACACGCGATTGAATATAACTATTATTATATTAAATATAATTGGAAAACTATGTTAATGGAAAGCAAATCTGCCACGTAACAACCGTAAATTTAAATTTATATAATTATTAATAAAAAGCTCAATTAAGGGGGACCAAACCAATACTATTTACATTCAATTACCACGTATGTTACCTGTCTACGTAAGACATTATATTATTGTCTGATTAGGCTAAGCGTGAATTGATTCACTTTTCTCGGCGAATGGCGCGTGTCGAGAGTTCTTCAGATCGTTCGAGAAGATGGGGTGATGAGTGCGGTGGTTAGATGCGTGCGGGGACGTCGCGGCGGCTTCTTGCATCTTCAGTTCTGGATTTTGCTCTTTCTGTATTAATATCTTTTATGCGTATTACATTATCGGTTTTTTATGAGCTTGGTTAAATATTGATTTTAGATTTTGTTTATTATTTATTGCATTATGTTGCTGGATCTAGTAGTCAAGAATCTGAAACAATAAAAATAAGTTATTTAATTATAGTTTCGCTGAAAAAATTTCCTAGCTTTTATCCGCCCTAAAGATTGTATGAAACTTCAAACCGAGGAACCAACATTCTAATCTTCGTAAGGAGTGAATCTGATATTATTCCTAGTTGTTATGATGTGAATCCTATTACATGCTATTTTTATAATCCTTCCCATGAAAAACACATTTGTTTTATTTTGTGGTGTTTTTTATTAAAATTTATCCAATGATTGTATCGGCTATTTTTTAAGAAGTATTTTTTAAAATTTTCATCAATGTAAGTAGTAATTATAGTACAGAAAAAAATACTATAAGCGTTTTGTTATTTCCATTTTTATTATTCTACAATCTACGTTATGAAATGGCCGTTTACTTTAAACTATGAATTTAAAAAGTTGCAATCTGAGTGTAAGTGTTTCTAAATTTCAAATAACCTTCAGTCATAATAATCAGAAAACTATGTTACGTATATTTCATTGTAGTCTGATAAAAAAGCTCTGAAGTATAAAAAATATGTATATATTTGTGATAAGTGTATATTTAGAAATATTGTGTAGCAATTTTCCAGTCAGACGTTAAGGAGGAGATCATTAAAGCGTCTGCGAAAGGGTCTGTCTCCTATTAAAAACGCATCAGCGAATATATAAACTCTCGTCCTTCATTCAGCCTAAAAGGGATATAATTCGAGTTCGTGTCCAAATACAACCCCGCGTTTGGGATAGACTTGCAAGTTTTCACGCAGACGATTTTATTTGTTATTTGTAGAGGCCTTATTTTAGATATTATTTTTCATCATGTACAGATATTACTTAGTAAATATGACAAGGGACTAAAATACTGAGAATATTTCAAAAAATTAAAAAAAAATAGATCATCGGTGTAGTTTTTCGGTAAAGTTTAGATTTTTTAGTAATTTTGTTTCTTCGTAATTTTTACTATAGTATATGGGGACGGGGGGAATAATAGTATATAAGGGGGACATGGGGTATTTTTACTATAGCATATGGGGGTACAGGGGGAATTATAGGATATAGGGGACAGGGTTAAAGTGTAATTTTTACTTTAGCATACATTGGGGAGAGGGGGAATTATACGGGCAGGGGAAGGGGTAGAGAGTAATTTTTACTATCATATACAGGGGGACAGGTTTTCATGTACGGAGGAAGAAAAACGTATATTTAGTGGATATTTTCAAAAATACCTCTAGAATTACTTAACATACAATTTTGATAACAATAGTTCTCAGCTGCTTGCAACTAGCTGTTTCAACTTATATCTGACACAATCTGATGCTCGAAATTAAAAAAATTGAGATTATCCATTTTGTCCTTTGTTTAATTTTTGTTTGAATATTTTGAGCGTTCACAACTAAGATAGATATATCTCAGTTGTGAACGTTCTATCACAAATTTCAGGTTTTCACGTTAAGTTAGTTTCTGAGAAAATTTTTTGACATTTGGCAACATTTTCTTGATAAATTTCTTGTAAAAATAAACTGTTTTGGAATACCTATTATTTAAATTTACTAAAACATTTCTATGAACGTCGTGAGTATTAACTATTAATATATATGCGGGTCATAATGCTTTATCACTCTGCCGAATTTCTTGTTTCTACTTCAAATAGAGAAAAGAAGCCTTGACAGATAGACAGACGGAAGAACACATGAATTACATGCAATTATTTCGTTTTTTTTTTGAGATATGGAATGCGAAAAAGTAAGAAATTAGGTCAACAATACTAACGCATCTGCTGCTCAGAGTTTCCAAGTCGCTAACTATATGTTGGTGCACTAAATCAAATGACTTGTATTATAATATGCATTTACCATTTTTCAAAAATAATTTGTTTCTGAGAAAATGTTAACAAGGTTCATCATAATAAGATTAATGTTTTTTTTAATTGCAATAGGGTTAGCCAGATCAAGATCGCGTACAACTGACAGCATGGGGAGATGTGTGTAATCTTTGCATCGCAGAGCTTCTTTACTAACTATTTGACTATAATGACACCCACTGTGAAAATTATATGTCATTACTCCAACACTTAAAGTACTGTTAGCTGCAGCGAGTAAAATCATTAGCAATTCTGTCACAGAAACTTATGCCGTAAAATTCAAAGTATGCGAATAAGACAAGGCGGTTAAGAGTTTATTTTATAGGAAGACAATTTCATCTATTCACTATCCTTGGTCTTAAGAAAAACTGTTCGTAATTATATAAGTAAATTATATAATAAACTCCACGCCCAACTTATACATAGATTTACCCGAAGCGTGAGACATGTGGAAATACCATAAGAACAAATGGTTATGAAAGTTGTACACATAATAAAGGGTAAGACAGAGACACAGAGCGTTTGAATAAACACCATTCTGATTTGTACTCATGAACAATGTGAGTACACGAAAAACGGGTGTACGCAGGGTATTCGCGCGCTCAAGGTGAAATAAACTATGAAATCCACTTTTTATGTAATACCCAGGAGCATAAAGCGCTACGACCATCCATAGCGAGCAAGTCTTTAATAAAATATTGTTCATCATATATTCAACAGTCACAATTTTTTTAGTCACATATTTTTTTTATTCACACTTTCTACCATTCTTTTGCAAAACCTTTTTTCATTCCCATATCATTGTGTCATGAATTTTTATCACGTGTCAATTTTTTATCATTTTTTTTGTAATAAACTTAAGTAAATACCTATCGACTGTAATCGATTTTTACATTCATTAATGCGAGTGTATTATCATTTATAATGTTCATTCGATAAATATTAACCGTTTTAGGCAATGCCCTCTTATTATGATAAGATAGAGAACAAATCACACTTTAGGACTTCTAATTTATTTCGAATAGAGGCTTTGGCAAGTAGTTTTACGTTTTTGTCGAGTGTTTTTATTGATCCCTAATTATCCGTTATTAAGTATTCTCTACATAAAGCTTTTTGTTCTTGTCTTGAATATTTTATATCTAGGTTAGAACTTTATAAATATTCAATGGCTATTAGAAAATTGGGTAAAATTACATTAGTCGGGTGGATTGTGTTGATGGAGATGGACGTTGACGAATTTCATTAACGAACCGTAATGATTACTATCATTATGTTCGATCTATATAACAGCACCGGTGTTTTGTTACAGAGGTGATTAGAAATTGCATACTATTGCAGTTTACTCTTACATACAGAAAAGTCAGATAATCTTGCTCAGTTTAATTGGTGCGTGACAAATGAGATGTTTCTCAGAATTTTCTGCATTTATTTTCAGCACTTGACGAGAAAACAAAAAGTGTAAGTAGTGAGTATGATTAAAAGAAACAATGTGATGTTGTTTTTAATTTCTTTAAGTTCTTTACCACGACCTAGATTTCATTGTATTACAACATCTTCAGGTGGGAATTTAGCAAAGATTGTTGAAGCTAATTGCCCACCTGAAGATGTTGTAACACAACGAAACTTAGGTCATGGTAAAGAACTCAAAGAAAGTAGAAATAATACTAAATCACGTAGTTTAATTTAATTGTGAATAATGAATTTCTAAAAAATTAACGCCAAAGATAATCAATAATGAGCATGACTTATTAAGCGTAAGTAACTTAATGAAAGGCGAAGATACATGGACTACTGCGTAGTAATAAAATGTTTACGAAATTAATAATAGAACAAACAGTTTACGTCATAAGTAGATGCAGTTGTTTGGCTAGGATTTAATTAGGGTTATATTAATATATTTTGATTATATTATATAAACATGTATAGCAATTAATTGAATTTACCGCCACCTAAGTAATTATTTCCAGTTAATCAAAACAGAACATATCGAAAATTAAGTAATACGAACAGTAATAAAATGGAAGATTATTTTTCTTTCTACCAAAACGTCGCTTATATTTTCTTTATACAATCAGCCGTTCTCTATTAAAAAATATCAGTCAAGTGCAAGCTATACTTGCACTATTAGTGTTTCGTACCACGAGGCCCCCACTTAAATATTAATAGTAATGCATTGCGATTATGTGCTTAATATGAGTTCATTTGACGCGCTATCCATAGCCAAATGAGGTAACGCCGTATTACATCGTCTATGTGCTGAGATGAGAAGGGAGTGTTTCGGCTGAGATTAAAATGAAATATTTTTAAGGACGCGCAAAGATAAAAATTGTTCCTTAGATATTTTTCGTCGACAATTTTTTTCTCTAAAACTAACGGTTAAGAAGTTATAAGAAATGAAACAACCGAACAGTTTAGACAATTAATCGCCTTTTCAGTCCAGATAATTTTGATACAATCTATGCCTAATTCACAGTGTTTATGATTTTTTTTCAGATTTTTCTGATACTTTTGGTAATAAGGGTGGGGTATAGTAATTTCTGAAACGTTTTTCCCGAAACAAATTTATTATAAATAAATAACAGAAACGTAAATTCATAACAGAAATGCATCATATGTATTTTTAAATTCGTGCTTCAATAAGTTTTCATTTGACATCCTACACGATATCTTTGCAAGATTTTTTTTGGACTTCCTGTTTATCCCCTGAAATTAAACACCAGAATTAAAATTGAACTTCTTATATTTCATACCTACAATTAAGTCAACGTACTTGAAACTATGATTGTGTTAAATTTAAAATTTTCACATTGAAAAGTTTCCGAGAAAATCGCCTGAGACAGATAGACGGACGGATACGGAAAAGATTCCATTAATGTCTCCTTTTGCCAATTTTGCGACTGTATACTAATGGAATGAAGGTTAAAGTCCTACAAAAAGCATATAAAAAGAATTGATTATATTGGTAACTCAGTAATTTTTTTAAAGTTTTTTTTTCACAGATTTTATACTAATAAAATGTTTTAAGCATTATTACTTGAAAAGTTATTGAAAATGAAATATATTTTGTTATTGAAAAATAAGTTGTTTCTAAAATGTCATACATAATTCTAGTTTATAATATTATTGAGACGATTGTGAAAAAAATTCTTATTTATTTATGTATTTTAATGCATCTAATCGATACATATGGCGGACTTATCGCTACGAGAGCAATCTCTTACAACCAACCAGAACACTAGTCAGGCCCTGGTCGACGAATCGAAGCCGAGAATCAAAGCGGCGCAGTCAAAGGCCAATTAAGGTCAAAGTTAAAGGCCAAAAAGGTCAAATGTTAATTAATAACCTTTTATGTATTTAATTCTGCACACACAAATTAAGAAATTAAATCTCACATAAATTGTCACAATTTGTATGTAGAAATTTAGATTTAGAAAGAAGCTTTTATTTTTGTTTGGCTTTTATCTTTGTCCGTGTCTTAACTCGCCTTGATTAGATATTCTTATTACAGTTTATTACTTAGGTATTTGAGTCGTTGGAAGTATGCATGTCGCAATTTAACTCGTATGTAACGATATGTATACATACGAGTATCTATGTATAGGATTTGAAAGGTTTTTCTCTATTTGACTAAACTCTGTTACGCTGAATGTATTTAATTTGAATACAAACAGAAAATACCTCAATGACAATGTCATTTTTGCATCTCTCAACTCAGTAAATTTTTTTTTGCAAAATAATTCCAAATTAAATGAAACTACGTGATGTAGTATTATTTGTTTTCTTTAAATTCTTTACCACGACCTACGTTTCGTTGTATTACAAGATCTTCAGATGGGCTGTTAGTAAAGACAATATAAATTATCTTTGCTATTATTCTTGCTAATTGCCCACCTGAAGATATTGTAATGAAATCTAGGTTGTGGTAAAGACCTTAAAGAAAGTAGAAATAATACTACACCACGTAGTTTCATTTAGTTGTGAATAATGAATTTCTAAAAAATTAACGCCAAATATATTCAATAAGCAAAATAATTTATTTAAAGCAAATCTGAAATGATGTTAGCTCGTACTAATGTCAGCTTTCATAAAGTTAGTTCAGTTTTTTTAGTATGTAGCGAAAAGTGAAGCTTAAGGGTGTATTGCCAGAGCCATTCAGATCTGATTGTGCGTACTTACTTGACTATAGCAAAAGGAGCGTAACACTGCAATAAGACAATGGTAACTTCGTCGACTAAGAGGGGCTGAAAAGGTTGGGGTGTGATATTTCCCTGTCGTATATATTTTGTCTGTGACACAAAATCCGACTAGTTGTCTGTGGTTGTCGGACACGTTTACTTCGTCTCTGAACGGGTGCAGATAATATGTCTGGCGGCGGACGGGTTCAAACATCCCATTTCAACGTTAGATTCAATTTAGGAATCTATATAGGAGAGAAGACGTTTTTATAGTTTGATTTGGACTTTTGGTATTCAAGTCTGTACTGTACAGTCTGGGTCAAGGTTCGAATGCTGAAAATGGAGACTTACAAATATGTAACCAGTGTGATAAGAGAAAGGTAGCAAGGTGAAATGAAAGAGTGTAGAAAATATGTATTACGAGGGGTTGTGTTTTTAAGATGAATTTTGGAACGATTTACTGATAGTTTCTAGTGTCAGAAATGAGTTGTTTCGACAACTCTGCAGCTTGGTTAGAACAGAACTTTTCACGGAAAGCGTTGCTTCAGAAAATTACCATAGACTATAAGTACATTAGTAATTGAATCTGTTTCTGAGATAGGTTGGATGGTTTGAATTATTCAAAATATTGAAAAGAAGTCTATATGTAAATTCTACTGCAATATCCTTATATACTGTAATACCCTTTACAGTAAAACAGTTGGAATACAAATTTTAGTATTTTTATTAGAAACTAACTAAAAATATTGTATTTTGTAATTTATTGGTGTTACCTTAAATGTTACCAAATTGATGTTTTTACATAGAAAAAAAGAAAATATTACTTTAGGCGGAGGTAAAACTTATTTTTTTACTCCAATATTTAAATCATAAATTGAAAATATGTCCAAAATACAAACAAAAATATATGAAATGTCTTTTTAAGAAAATATAAATCTTTTTTCAATATTTATATTTTCAGATAAAATTGTTACAAGTAAATCATATTCATATGATAAATCGATCGTTAATATAAATTTTAATATTCCCTCAAAGAACTGAGCGTTTAGAGGCTGTAAATATCTTATCTGTAGCCATAAATCTCTGAAAACGAAGATGGATTAGGCGAAAAGCGAAGAATATAAAATATTATATAATATATAGAATTTACAGAAAAAAGAGGAAGGTTACAAAAAATAAGGAAGGATTCTTTAGGTGAAAAAAAATAGAGCTATATAAAAACGTAGAAAAACAAAATAATGTATCAGGTGAAAAAATATGGGCTCTGGATATTAAATGAGTTTAGAAGGGAATTAGTTATTCAATATTACTTAGAAGCGCAATATTAAAAACCACGAAGCACTTTCATTTCTATTATAGCAAACTGATTATAAAATATTTTTTCCCTTGTCCAGGATCGTTATGTAGGCATCGATTGGTATCTACCATATGAACTAGAGCAGATTGTGCAATGAATTTTTTTATGCAAAGAAATGAAGTTTTGATAAAAATACTTTAGCAACCTGGGACTCCCTAGCAATCGAAAACAACAAATGTCTCAAATATTTCTACATCTATTCTGTAATTACTGCTTGATAAAATGAATTAATTTTTTATTAAAACAAAAACATAATAGTGTGGCAATGTTTTGAATTGATATAACTTTGACAAACGTCTTCTATTGATTGAATTGCTGTGTGAAAAACTATACAAAGTATCGTCAGTTATAAGTGAGCGTGAATCAAGATGGATAATATATTAAAATTCGCTATTCATAGCCAACGTGCTCAATAAATATCTTAAATAATTGAATAAGCCACTATGTAACTCGCTTAATATTTTAAGATAACATCACAAAACTTGATGTCAAAGTTTATTCAATTAAATTTATAATACCTACTTGCGATTGATTGGCGACCTAAATATCATACCAAATTAATTACTTGCAAGAATGTGGGACGAGGTTTATCTCATAAGGTTAAGAGCAAAGTGAAACACTTGCGAGTAACGTGGCATTGTCGACTTGAGACAGTCGTACTGCGTTGTGATGCGACTTGCGTGTGCAGTACAAAGATTAGCGATCGAATATGGAAAATACGTATCGTAGGTTTGAAATGATCATGTCATAATAATATTTATTGTATTTCCGTACCGCTTAGGCTACCTACGTAATAGGTATACACGCGGATGTATTTAGGTACGTAATCAAGTGTAACCGATTTCGATTTCAAATGGGAAAAAAATTGCGTGCAGGTATTTAGCATTATAATGAAACAAATGATATCTCTTTTCTAACTGAATGTACGGATTCAATTTACTGTTTATAATTATTTCCTGATGCAATAAAAAGGTGTTTGATGGAACTTATTAACGATCTGATAACTCTAACTCTATACAGTGGGTAGATTGAAGAGGTTAGACGAGAAGAGAATTTAAGTATCTATTATGATGTGCAGAAATTAATAATGGATTATGTATAAGATACAGAGAGAATAATAAATTAGACGAGTGCGAAATAAACGTATGTCGAATGAACTTAGAAAATATAAGAAATATTTTTTTATTCGATACCGTGAAGGGTTGGCACGAATACAGGACAAATGGCTAGTAAACAAGTAAAATGCAATACGCAAAATATAAAAATACTTGAAATACATTAGGATATAGTTGTAGATGGTGTTTACTGGTGTTTACTACTTATATTTAATTTGATAAAAATTATGACAGTTTTGAACAATAAACGTTCGGTAGTTACTGAAAAAATGGCGTACGTACAGACGGACAAACGCCGTCGAGGACTCTATTTTATAATATGTTTTGAGAAGAGAATGCAAAATGTATTTTGTTTAATAAAACGTTTTTCCAATGAAGACAAAATTCTTTCATTATAAATGTGTAATTCTACACAGGTGTGTAATTCTAACTCGGAATTATGTTTTTATACAGCGCAAAACGAATGTAACTTTATTTTAATACTGTGTTCATTCGATATTTTTACTTTGACCACCATTGCGAGGCGTCGAGTTGCGTCCAAGATCACATTTCTGTGAGCGTCGATTCACGGAATCGGTCGAGTTTCTGTCTACGTTTAACGTGTTGACCCGTACGAACGAATTGGGTGCGCCGTACTGTCCTTAAATGCCGTTTATGGTTACATATTTATATACACGCAGATATCTGCTGTATAAATATTAAGAAAATTCTTAACATGCTTTCATTAGTCATAAAAATGTATTTATTTGTTTTTTTTTTATGAATTTACGTAATGATTAAATGCCTAATGCTAAGACTGATGAAAAATCAGAGAAAGTGTAAAAAGTTGTGATTAAATTCAAAAACACGACTATATTCCTATAATATGGATCCCAAAAAGATATATATTTATAAAATATTACGAACTATCCATATAGTCTTATTTTTCTCAGAAGTACGTATGGTGCAGTTTTCCTTTTTATTTGGTGCGGAAAGTCATTTTTTCTTCAAGGTACAAAACTTTGTAACCATCTTGATCGGAAATTTGTCATCAGTAAATGTTAGTTAAAAATGATTACATTCAAATGACTGCATTATTAAACTACGTTTATTTTCCGATATGACCTTTGGCGTTTGAATCAATGCCGTTATATTACGTAAATATACTGTGAAAAGGCGCACTCAAGTGATACGATCTCTTTTATATATGTGCTTTCTTCGTCTCTCTATCTCTTTCTTTATAGATCGTGAATGGTCGCTAGGCACTTTTTCCGTTTACTTGAGAACAGTAAAATATGTCTATTTAATATAATGCCATTTATTCTAATATTATACTCAAATATTATTTAAAGAAGTTTATGAATTTTTTTATGGTTAGGTAATATTTTTATGCGTAAAAGTAAATAAAATATATTTTCGCGATGTTTTACTTTCAAAGTAACATTAGTATTTGTAACATCTTTTTGCTAATGGTTCTTAAGCGTGTGTAAACATCTTTTTTTTATTTTGTATGATTATGAGATCTAGGTCAAAAGCGCTATCTAGGGTAGAAAGGATGAACTTTATTGTTGTTTGGGTCACGCAGTGTCAATAAGTTTTCAATAATTGTTACCGTGCATTCACTCTTTGTAATTTATAATACATCTGAGTACGTATTACCATGCCATCACAACATATGTTGTATGTAATATTATATACAATATATGGGTCTTTCTGTGAATATTTTTTTAAAGTATTAGCATTAATTAAAGATATGCGATTCGAAAAATGAAGATAGGAATAAGTTGAAAATAAATTCAAAAGATTTTCGATTCAGTTTTATGATGATTCGTACTAATAATAAAAAAAAAAAACTTTTAGGCGAATGGGAAAAGCCGCTGCGAGGAAACTATGAAAGAAAATCCAAATGCTTGGAGCATGTGGCAAATGTGTGAGTTGATTACACTAATAATCATACTTATATTTCTATTAATTGACTGTTACTTATTTCTGATCGAGTTCGAGAGATATTCCACTTCGTAGGATGTTGGTACTCTTCGCGGATACGGGAACGCAGCGGTTGTATTTATAATTCCAATATTTCTTAACATATAAATTATATGTGCTGAAGGAAAATAATTTTGTACGGAAACGATCAGGTATATATCTCTATACAGTGACATCACACTGAAAAACTATACTAAAAATGACTACACGATGCCAGTAGAACGGCTCACTTATAGTCTTACTCGAAATAAATAAAATAATGCATCTACAAACTCAATTATAAAATGACGAATATGGCCAAACAAAAGAAAATTCACGTATAATAAACCTCAGCTTCCAATCAAACTCAAACAATATAGGAAAATCGTGAATCGCGTTCAAGTAAACCACTTCCTTGGGCCTCAAATTTGATGACAAGTCACAAGATACGTTTTGCCTTTTAAAAGTAAATATTTTCTTCATTTAAGTATTTGGGAAGCACGAACTCCGTGCCTGGAATTTAATTACCGGTATTATGGAGGCTTTGATTTAGAAACTTAATTTCTTACGACAGGGAAAATAATTAATTTCAATCATAATAAAAGGCAATTCATTATCAAAGAAACCTTACGTCACGCCAGTGAATTTATTTCTTTGATCAATTTATTACTTCAAAATTGAGGGTAAATAGAAAGTTCTAAAGATACATCCGTCGAAAATATTAAGGTAATGCTGGGTCTGCTCTTCTTCCGGCGTCACTACCATGAATGTTTAGAAAGAAATCATACCTCATTTGAGGTGATTATAAAAATAGCTCGAATTCTTCGAAAAAATCGAAGAATTTGAGGTAATGACAGTAAGGAAGGAGTTTACAAAAAATATTTGTCTGCCGAAATGGGCTTTCGTTATCGTGGTGGAGATTTTATTGTACAGGCGTTTTTTTCTTCCGATTTTCTTTAAAACAAAAGTTATTATTTTAAGTAATAGCAGTGTAAAGAGTGTATTTCTGGAGGAAGATGGTACCATCATCTTGCCGGCACTTCGGCGTTTTGCACCGTTATCGAGAAATATTCGGAAGAACATTTCTATTTTGATAGCTTCCTTATTTCATATGTATTTATTTCAAACTTCAAAGTACACATAATGTATACATTTGGCGGATTTATTGCTACAAATGAAATCACTTCCCGTTAACCACTTTTATTAAAATTGAGCATTTCGTAATGTGGATGCTCATAAAAATACTAGTAAAAACAAAACTAATCATGATATTGACAGTAAACAATAAAAAAAAAAATATATATATATATACATATATATATATATATATATATATATATACACACATATATATATATATATATATATATATATATATATATCAGGTTCCAGATGATTCCAAAGTCTTATTATAACTTGGACAGTGAAGGACTTTTCATAAAAGGTGGTGGTATGTTTAGGAAAAAGGACACTAAGCTGGTTTTCAGAGCGTAGCCCTATACTGTGTGCAGATTAGTAACTAAATCTGCTCCTAAGTTGGATAAGTAGGATTAGTCAAAATATTGATCTCCGTATAATTGCGTTCTGAATTTAAAAACATGATTATATTTTTTGCAATCAAAAGCATTGCATCCGCAATGCCACAAGTTTTGAAGACGTTCTAATTTTTAAGGCGATATTCCGCAAGGTCTGCGTAGCATGCATCTCCGTAATCAAGCAGTGGCACTAAGAGTGTTTGACAGAGTTGAACTTTAGTTTGAATGTCAAGAAAATATTGAAGATGCTTGAGGGAATACATTCTGTTGAAGATACGATGAATAACATCATTTACTTAAGGTTGCCAGCTAAGCTTGATCGATAAGAAGACCCGCGCGTCCAGTTTTTGTCACCTAAATTGCTGACTAATGTCAAATAGAGTATTTGATATTACTCCCTCGAATTTTCCTTCCAGTTGGCGATAGTCGTAAAGATATGTGATTTTTGTCTCGTTTAAATTTAAAACTATATATTTATCAGAAAAATATACTTGACTTATATTCAAGACCAAAGTAGATAACGATGTATACACGCTGGTAGTGATTTTTCGTGTTTCGTACGTGTTCTGTAGAGCACTGACGCATCTTCGGTAACAGTATTGTCCTATTCAAACACCGTCACCATACAAATACTATCATCATATTCCAAATACTGTCACTATGTGCCAATAAAGAGATGTTGTCTCTTAATATCTTTGCAAGTTCACGCCCCCAGTTTTTGTCAGATATGAAGAATAGGCTCTGTGATATTCATGCACAGAAAATAAATCAATGATTTTATTTTATTTATTGTTTGTCTAAATTAGTTAACTGGAGCGCCTTACATAAATTACTTGTAGTCTATAATAGCTGCTTCATTGAAGTGATATAGTAATTACATATGTTTTTCGTATTGATTTTGTGTCTTCTTCCAATCAAATATTGTTTCGCCTAATTAATTAACAATGCCACATTTATAATTGTATTTAATTGGATATTTTATAAAAGCATTTATTTTTCTTTGTTTTTTATGGAAATGTTAGAACACAAATTTATTCCGTGTCCGGATTTCATAGAATATTTCAAACAGTTTGCGTTTGTTTTTTTCCTTTACAAAAAAATAAAATGACTTCGCTTGAATTAAGCGAGTACGATGATGATGACCATTCTTTTTCGTGTAACCAGTCCATCAAGTATATTGAGAACCTACCGTTCTCAGTAGAACAAGACTTTACCATTAAAAATTATTTAAATGTCTTAAACGATATTCTTCTATCATTATGTTATTCTTTACCATATTTAAAGTCATCGAAGTATGCAAAAATTCCCCTATTAAGTAAATTTGTCACAATTATATCATTTTTACATAGTCGTCAAAATCAGGTGATAAATGATAATCTAATGATTGATATCTTAATTATTTCAAAACACTTGAGGTGACAAATCCAGATTGCCGGGTAAG
Source organism: Druceiella hillmani (assembly GCA_039881145.1). Taxonomy (NCBI): domain Eukaryota; kingdom Metazoa; phylum Arthropoda; class Insecta; order Lepidoptera; family Hepialidae; genus Druceiella; species Druceiella hillmani. The sequence continues at coordinate 2,007,102 of JAYKKI010000140.1, read as the reverse complement.
CGATATACTTTTTGAATATGGTTTAAATGTAATTCAAGTAATAACATTATCTCATATCGCAATTACAATAAATTATAAGATTAGAGTTCTTTTCGCCTAATAATCAGCTAAACGATGTTATCCAGAAAGGATTGGGAAAACTGCCTAATCTCTTGTTCCATATTCTAACAAATGGGATCCTTGTAGGATAACGGCGTACCATTTCAGTCTGTAATATAGAATCTAGGGTATCTTTGTAGAATAACGGCGTACCATTTCAAAATTTTTATAAATATAATTTATAATTTTAAGCAAATTGTTCAATTAGTAACGGTTAACATTTGTTAGTCCTGAGCGGCATAAATAATGTTTTTCAAATGAAAATCATTTAAAGGGGACAAAAATGACCTAACCAGATGATATCTTAAACACCAAATGTTTAAATTTACATAAGTTCTGAAAATATCTATGTTTTCATAAGTTGTAATTAAATAGTTTCATTTATCAGCAGAAAATAATTTAACATGTACATATTTTCATTTGTTATTTGAATAATACACTTTTTAAGCTCATATTATTGAGTCTTGACATTAATACGTAATTATATTTAAATCGTACTGAAGTATATGATGTATTCTTTAATAATTGCAAAAAATACTGAAAATTAAATTGAACAATTTTCCATTTTCCTATCAAGATTGATTTTTAAACTGGCAGATGATTAGAACTAGCTAATATTTTTAGAATTAGAACCTGTAATAGTTTTGTTTTTTAATCATACTTACCATTGTTATTCCTAATTCATTGTATACTAATGTTAGGTAAAGTTTGTTCTTGTAAGAATAAGTATTTTAAAAATATTTGTGACCCTATAATAAAGATCAAAATTGAAATGTACTTATTTAGAGCAAAGAAATTGTATCCAATTTTACTTTTGACTTCGATCTCAAATTCGGATAAAAATAAAATTCTGAAACAACTAAAACTTAATATTTATAAAATTTGTAAGCGGCATTCCGCATGAGTGGAAATTGCTTTGTGGTGAAACAACGAACAGTTCCTGCATTATGTTACTCAATCCTAAAACCAATTCGAAAACTCGGTCTAGAGTTTGCATTATGTTATTTGAGTTTCGTAACAAATGTCCCGATCGCTCGAACGTATTTACAGTATTGGGGTTGAATAAAGTTTGTTACTTTTTTATCCTAAATATTTAAAAACTAGTGATGATATTTTTTAAATCATATTTTCAAAATAGTGGAAACCTCCTTATTCACTTCCATTAGGTTGTTAGTATAGATGTTGGTACCAATTTTGTATTGCAAAATTTTTTTCGGAATCATTTCAAAAATATAAGACGAAAATTTTTTGTAATGGGTATTTGTTATAGGGAAATAATTTATTTTGCAATTGCATTCTTTTTAATTTTCAACGTTTTCTCAATCGTAACTTCTTTTGCATGTTTTATTATTATGAAGAGAATCTTCACGAAAAAAACTTAGTGAAAAGACGATTAATGACCAGTATAGTTGGTTCCCATTCCTGAAAATTAATATTTGTTTCGCTCAATATTCGAAGCTGAAGAAAGGTTCGCCGCTTCGGTCGTGCATCGTAATATTTAGTGTGCATCATATATAACAAAATTAAAGAATTTTAACGGATATAATCAACACCCGAAGGGTAATACGGTTCCCATTTTTAAGGCTACTCTGAAAACCGAAAAGATTGTTTTTTTACCTTCAAAAAGAAGGTTTTCTGTGAAGGTGAACGGATTTTGATGGTTCGTTTACCCGTAAAATGTAAGTATATAAAGCATTAACATATCACTTTTATTTAGTTACTATTCAAGAACTGGTGTTAAGTGCACTGATTGAGTTTTCATTGCTCTTCGTACTCCTTCAGCTATTTGAAATAGGTTAAATTTTGATTTAACTTTTACTCAGTCGTTTGATTACGTACTGTTTGCATTGATATAAAGTTTGTATTATAATCTCAGAAAGGTCTATTATTCTTATCTATATATATATGGTATTCATAGTATAAACCAAATTCAATCTATCGATGTTCAAGATTAACGTGTAATTTAAAGTTATACGACCGACGTCTATGTTTAAAATTGGTGTCAGAAAGCGTGCTAACTGTTTGAATAATATTTTTGAATTTATAAATGGAAAATGAACAAAGTTTTCCTTTAATATTTCGTGGATTTATTTCCAACTTCAGTTTCCACTTTATATCGTCTAAGTGGATTACGTGACGAAGCTTGGTAAGTTTGCGACGGGTGTGAAGTCATGACTTCGCTCCGCTCTCGTTTCCCGTATAAATGACGAGCTTTACGAATAGATTAATGACGCTTTGAACTTGCGTAAAGACATTTATTATTGGTCTGTTTATACGATATTTGCAATAAGAAGTGGGCGCCTTATTGCAGATAATATGATTGCCTGTTCAATTGATCGAACTTGTAAATAGAGTTTGTTTTCTTTTACCATTTTATTCTTGTTTTATATTATCTATACAACTTGTATTTACTTAAGCACATGTATCTAACTATTTCAAAATGTTGATTTTTAGTTGGCAATAACATGGATACTAATAGATAGTCTTCTCACAGAGTGTATATGTAGATACATAAAAATGTTAGATTCGTTCTTTTAATTTGATCCAAATTTATTGCGTAAATACAATTAGAATAATACAGTAACATAAATGAAGTTTGTGCTGTCATTTCAGTGTGTTAATAATAATAATTTTTCTTTCAATTAGGAAAACAGAAATGTAATTTACGATAATTAAGTGATTTAAGAACAGAATTTTGAACACATTAAATTGAAAACATCTTATCTACGTCGAAAGCGAAAATTGATTGCGAGATATAAAATTGGCATTTGACCGATTTTTAACGTTATAGGACCCTCTCTACTTTCAGGTTAGTCTGCCATATTTGAAGATCTATTTTTAATAAATGCGTATCGGCCGGTGCTGCGAGTTGAAATTAAATACAGACAAGTCGTACGGTCGTGTCTCCCGTAGTTACTTTTTCTGGCAATGATTGAAGGTTGATCACATTTACCTATTTATAACATGTCGGGAACAAAACAGATACAAATCGTTATAAATTACAATATTTGAGTTTCACGTTAGTCAGACTTACAGCTTAACATTTCCACATAATGATGTCATACTTAATACTTTATACGTTACACCCATACAAAATTAACAAAAAATATGATTCCAAAAAGCGCCAGTGCCAATTATGACGAAAAAGTAAGATAGTACAAGAAAACACAATCACGATAAAATTGTCTTTAAAATAATATTAATTAAAAATTTAAAGGAAAGACTACAAACAAAATTTCAATTTTGATTAGGTTACCGAAACGAATTAAAATAAAACCAATATTGAAAAGCAATAATTCGGCTGCGTAAAAAAATAAAAAGAAGGAAAAAATACCAAGATCCGCCAATGAAACAGCAATTTATATAAATTTGTGGCTCTTAATCAGAAGCAGTCTGAAAATCATTGTTTAATAACAATCTTATTAAAAATTATATTTATATTTTGAGCTTTTCTTTGAATATAACTCCACTTGAGAATTATACGCTTTGTGTATTATTTGGCTACATGTATGTATATGTATTTATATGTGTGTGTGTATATATATATATATATATATATATATATATACAGGCGCGCGCGCGCGCGCGTTTGTGTGTGTGTATATGCCTATACTAACCAACAAAATTAAAGGAATATCAAAAATTTTGGGTCATTCTCAAACAGATGTAACTCGACGAAAAACGATCTATTGAAAATGTGAAAATGCCACTTTAAAGCTGAGATATTGGTCGATTTTATGTATTTTTCGGATATTTTTATACAAATAAAAAATTCTAAATTACATAATTAATGCGTTGTGGTACAATCATTTATTTACGAGTTAGGTGTAGTCAAAGTAAAAAAAGAAGTTTTTTTCTTGGTGGCTAGTTCTCTATTTTTATAAATAATTCCAATCGCAAAATGATTAACAGATAATAAAATTAAATGGAATCGTTTGAAACTTACGATGTAACTGGATTTACATTATTGGTATAAATAAATAATAGACTACAATTGGGTAAGATATAATTGGATTGATTGGAATAAATGGATTTATGATTAAAGTTTTCACCTGTACAACATTAAAAAAAACATTTTCTTCTTATTTTTCAATCTGTTAGACACTAGGAGTAATAGACAAAAATATCCAAAGAATTCATTAAAGAGCACAATATGTCAGATTTTACTGTACCTGGCGGCTCATGCACACATACATATGCACAAAAAACATCATTCTCTTTTTCGTTTCTACAGTCAGGTAAAAAATGAAACTCAATTTTGATTATTATATTTTAACAGAATAATTTTCATATAATATTCGATTAATAGATTAACTTGTATTGGACTATAAAGGTAGTGACTGTTAGCGATATTATAGAGTACCGGTGTACTCTCAGATCAATATGTCTGCTGTGTAGTGTGCAGTATATTTGTAAATAGTAATACTGCATTAGTATAATCTTTTCGCATACTGGAGCAGTAACATTATTTGTATCCAATGACTGTATAGTGCATGCGATACTATACATTCTTATTTGCATGAAGGCCTCGGCAATTCTTAAGACGAAACCTATCAATGTAACGTCCTGTGAGGTAACATGCACAACATGTAAATTATAAACAATATACATACATCAATATGTAAATTATAAACAATATACATATGTAAGAAAATACGACTACTGAAGTCGAGGATATGAAGTAAACATGGTACTGCAATAACAGTTAAGTAAAAAGATAAATATTATCATTGCATTTGCAGATTATTTTATAGCATGTGTTTATGCATGCCATTTGAAAAAATGAAAAATGCCATAAATTATCGTTTCCAGATAAAGCGTTCACAAACGAAATGGCAATATCCCTGATATTTTTGACAACTTATGCGCGAGCCAGATTCGCATTTCATAGATTTTTTGTTTTCATTCGATTTACAGCGAACTACTGAGAGTAAGTGTGCCAGAGTAATTCCATAAGTGTTATTTAATTTCTTTGTATGAAATTAAGCGCTATTTTCGCATTATATATTGATAGAGTTTGTTGAATACATAAAATTTGATATTTTAATCATTGTTTGTTTTTAACTAATAATTTAATAACTCGTTTTCAAAATTTTATTTGTATCAGTTTTCGTAGTACGGATTAAGGTACAAAAGTTAGTGAAGTGCCAGACAAAGCCAGTAAAAAGAATGATCCAGCTGTTATAGGAATTACATTGTTTATAAGTATTTTAGGAAAAACAATTATTATTTCATGCACTGAAGGATTCAGTTTATATTTTATTAACTAACTTTTCTTTTTAAGAGGGAAATAAATTTTTTCTCTTATGACGTACTTAATGCATAGGAGTAAATTTAAGTTATCGAGAGTAAATTTTAGTAAATTTATAAAGAGTAAATTTTAGTAATCCTAATCCTAAGGTTTGATAATTTGACGGTAGTCAAACATCAAAGAAATCTGAAAAATATTTCGCTCCTCAACTCAAGTGCCTTTTCCTAATAATGTTATAACGGAAATATCCTTCCATCATCTCAAAAATATTATAAAATATATAGCTCAATTTTATACGCAAATTGGCTCTGGCACATAACGAATAGTTAAGTTGACAGGTTAAAAAGTTATTATTAAAAATGCGAGGCGTACTACGGTGGAATATATAATGCGCTTAATAAGTTACAAATTTAAAGGCAGCACTTTGTATACATCAAAACTGTCCGAGAGTAATTTTGGCTATAAATATATTTTATGTCCTCATTTAAAATAAACGCTCGGAGACTAAAAACAACGAGTTCAGATTTTTCTTTAATATAGATCTGTGGAGATGTTAACGTTAATAATACCCATAACTCTGTTTTGTGTACTTAAAATATCTCTACTGACGGAAAATAAAATGCTACAATTTAATCACACGAGTATATTGTCTCTGTGTTATCAACTACGTAAGTTGCATTATTCTATAATTACTGCTTTTTTATAATTTATAAATATGTTAATATTATATATTAAATATGTGTAATTTATAATAATTATAAATATGAAATTTACAAAAGCTTTTTTATTTGGTTCTAGCTACTTGCCCCGGCTTCGCACTGTCATTTCAGGCTATTTAGGGTATACAAAGAGAGTGTCTTAAATATTTCTGTATACGCTATGTTAAATGTCGTTCCCCGAGGTACCGAAACGACTCGTATAAAGACTTCGCACAAGCACAATTAAGCCATTTGATTAAGATTTTTTTATTTTTTTTGTCTTAGGCGAACTACGGACTATCCTATCCGGTCCTGGGTTTTAGGCAATATGTATTTTAATGAGGATAAATAAATTGACATTGCCACTTTTTTCCCAAGCGCTTTTTTAACATAAACACAGTTGCCGTAGTTTATATATAAAAGAAACGCAAATGCTGCTGCGGCCTTTTTAGACCTTTTTGAAGGTCTATATATTTTCTATACATATTATTATTGTGTCTATAACAGTTTCAGTTACGAAAGTACCCTGTTCAGCGACTTTTTGTCCGAGTATGTTGACATTGTTAACTATATCTCAAAAATGATACCAACATTTGTATATATAGCCTATGGCAATCCTGAAACAGTAAGCTTATAATGCAAAGTTGCATATTAATTGGATTAGTAGTTTTTTCGTAAATCCATAAAAAACAAACAAACCATCCTCTTTATTACATTGGTGAGATATAAAGAATAATACATCAAATAATAAGACATAATTGTGACTATTTATCTATTAAGCGAACATAGAAAACCTTTTATAAAAATAATGGTTCGAATCTGTCAACTCTAACTTCACATAAATCTGTTGAAGTTAGGATTGGTATTGCTCATGTGCTGATGTGCGATGTAATATTTATTTCATGATAATCTTCTATTCTTCTTAACCGACAAAATTAATACCATTCGAAATTTCATGTTTAAGAGTGTAGAAGCACGATAAAATTAAATGGAAATTAAACTAAAATGACGATTGGAAATTGGAAATTATTCATGACTAATCATGAAAGGAAATGAACGAAAATTACGTTCGCATATATTGACATTTTACTAAAATTCCGACAAATACGAGATCGGACAATCAAATGTCTATTTAGATCAATTTACTATTGATGGGCTGTGCTTGTCACTTTGTTCACGTTGACCTTTGGAAAATGTTATTAATTTAATTGTAAGATTGAACGCTAAAATAAAAATAATACTATCTATGTACACAACCATTATCAATACGACAATCTAACTTTTGCATTATAAATAAAGTTAAATTATCATATCTTCTTTTTTAATAGGTTGCTGGCAATGAAATAAACCCTATGGTAACATATCTTTAGCAGTTTGGTCTCACAATCAAGTTCAAACTCCATAAAGATCCCTTCAGTGGTTCTTAAGTTAGGCGTAAACAAGTAAACATACTCACAGTTAAATAGACAACAATATCATAAACATTATTTTTGTGATATCATTATATATATATATATATATATATATATATATATATATATATATATATATATATATATATATATATGAATGTATATCAGGCTTTGTATATCAAAGTGCGTGGCGCGCCGTGGCCTACATAACTTACTATTATGCAGTGTCCGCCATATTGGATTCCAAGTAATCTTCTATATTTAGTGACAGTTATGAAGCGATAGTCAGTGTAGGATGAGTATAATGGGAACATGTAAATATCCTTCAATTCATTCAGGCTGTGCACTGGGTAATTAAGTAAAAAGCAAAAATATATATAAATGGTTCTTAAACATTTTGCTTTTTACCAGATTAAAAAGCAAAAGTATAAATGGTCTCATAAACAAAAAGGTTACTTTATAATAAAACATTTGTTTAGAAGTGAAATCCTCGAAAAGTGCCATAAAATGCATATTGGTATAAAGTGCTATAAAGCTCAAACTTGTAAACGTTTAATATGTGCCATCAACAATAATGGAAAAAGATAATTGTGTTTAGTATTTTGTAAATGCTGGCCATAGACAAATATACTGCATGATATAAAAGGTTCAGATTCTATCTGAAATTCAGATGCTATCGAAAACCACCAATAAAACAAAAATTAAAAAAAATTATAATCCGACTACGAAAAATACGATTCAAGAAATATCTAAGAGCTTTTGCGTGGAAAAATAATCAAGATATTTTAAAATTAAAAAGGGTAAAATGGAAAATATTTCTCAATGCCCACGTGGCATTTAAGGTCACGTCCATTAAAATGAAAAAAAAACTGAATCCTTATTGCTTGTCAGTCCAGCTGTATGTCAAAATCTTTTTCTTAGAAACGGTTGAGGTATCAAGTTGAAATTAATACAGTATAACAAGGTCTATAGACTTACATTGCCGTAACGAGTAATAACGAGGTCTATAGGCTTACATTGCTGTGACGAGTAATAACGAGGTCTATAGGCTTACATTGCTGTAACGAATAATAATGAGGTATAAAGGCTTATATTGCTGTAACGAGTAATAATGAGGTCTATAGGCTTCCATTGCTGTAACGAGTAATAACGAGGTCTATAGGCTTACATTGCTGTAACGAGTAATAATGAGGTCTATAGACTTACATTGCTGTAACGAGTAATAATGAGGTCTATAGGCTTACATTGCTGTAACGAGTAATAACGAGGTCTAAAGGCTTACATTGTTGTAACGAGTAATAATGAGGTCTATAGGCTTACATTGCTGTAACGAGTAATAATGAGGTCTATAGGCTTACATTGCTGTAACGAGTAATAACGAGGTCTATAGGCTTACATTGCTGTAACGAGTAATAGCGAGGTCTATAGGCTTATATTGCTGTAACGAGTAATAACGAGATCTATAGGCGGTGCTGTAAAAATTTCATATTTTTGGTTCAGGCAAGAAAATATATGGTCTTTTATCACTTATTTTTTGTTCATGCAGTAGTCTTACTGACTGATCATCAAAATCTATAGGGTACTTCCGGTTGATCTACAATCTTGAAAGTCGACATAATGGGAGTCCTTATAGCGCAAGTAAAGGGATAAATCTAAATATCAATGATTACTATTTTATAATAAGTTTATTTTAACGCCTGTGAAAGGTATAGTATTTACTTGGTGAAAAAATAATATTCGGAAAGGGTTTAATTAATAAGTATTTCTATATACCCTTAAATATTTACGTGTTTTAATTGTATGGACCCGTCGCAATGGGAATTCACCTTGTGCTTGACAGTTTTTTTCGTCTTGTTCGTAGTCGATGGCCTACTACTATCATTACCTATTATGCATGGTAATAAGGCACACAAGTTAAACTTGTTGCTTTAATTTTGGTAATAATTATTTTTGGTAATAATTAGTGGAGTCCGCCTAGTAGGTACATAGATTTTTTTCATTTACTCGTGTTAGTGCTAGATCCCTAATTTGATATCTGTTTCGATATGCAATTATCATATTATCCGAGACAAAGTGGCAGCCAGTGCTATGTTATATTTTTATATGGACTATGACATTCTTAAGAATAGAACGAATTCAACGATAGCCTACAGTTTCTCCAGTAGTTTGGTTCCTAGGATGGAATATATATATCCATATCTATATACATACAGTGTCAAATCCATAATCTTTTATTTTGTGAAGTTAATTATCTCATCTCAGATGAATAGTCAATGTTTAGTCGATGTAACTGTTATTAGGAAGAGTTTTAATGATATTTCTAAATTTACATGTACATATTCTGTGTGATGAGATTATATTACCAAATTTGGATAAATTAATTCAATTAATTTACTACCAACAAAAATTACAGCAGAAATAGCAAAGAATTGGACATATTTTTAAGTAATTTTGCGTAAATTTACATGTATTTTTGTAAGACAAGATTGTATTACCAAATTTGTATTATCATATTTTGTTGGTGTTGGTAATATAGATTGTATTACCAACACCAACAAAAATTGGAGCAGGAGTAACAAAGTGCTTGACAATATTTTTGTGTAGCGTCGCATTAATTTACATGTGTTCACGTGTGTAATTCCGTTGTTTGTATTTTTTGCTTTTTTATTTTTTTAATATAACTTTTATGGTGCTTTCACATTTTGTACAGCGGATTTTTTGCTAGTTTTAAAATTATATGGCCAATTTTATCACCGATAATATTTTTAGGCATCACACCCGGCTATTGTTTAATTGCTGTATAAAGAATTTGTTCTTCGGATTCATGTGTAAAATATATTAAAAATTATCTCTAACATTTATAATTGAGAAATAATTTTTCTAAATAGAAACATTTTTTTACTTTCAACATTTTCTTAACGGTTATCACTTTGATGACCCTAAAAAGAGCCCTGTGTGGTTGATCTGTAGGATGCTTAACCCGTATTAAGGTTGAAACAGTAATCTCGAGTACTCAGGATGATCTCGGAATGAGATATAGAAAAAAATACTACATTCGTCTTATTTTGTTACCAATTTAACAGCGTCTGTATATTATATAGTAACAATAAGAGTAAAATAGGACCACGGTAAATAAGAGCGCATTGCCCGAATGCCATCTGTATTGGAAAAAAAACATTTGTGTAATTTAAACAATATTATATTTAACATTACTTCAGGCTTTCCAGTAGTTTTCGAGTTAGTTGGTAAAACAGTAGATTCATACAACTTGCGTTCTTAATGACAGTCTTTTAGTGTAAGCAAAGGAGATTAAAACTAATGACACAATGTAGCGGTGTACGTCCGAAATAATGGTGCGACAGTCATTTATTTAAGAGTAAAAACGATTCCACGAGTCGATAGTTTCTGCTGCGATAATGGTGCGACTACGACAGTCATTTATTTAGGAATAAAATTAATTCAACAACGAGTCAAGAATTTTTGCTGGCTCTTGAAGTAAATTTTGCGTGTCAACAAATTTTTGCAGTGTTAAAAGTTGTTCGTCAACGGTTGCTAGCATCAACTGTTGTTAGACAGAGATAGTGAATAGATAAATAATCTGTTCGTCTGCCATCAATAACGTTTATCGTAGATTTTATACTGACGTTCTGTTAAGTATTATCGAAGTCGCGTCTAGTGCGTGTCCGGTGAGGCGTGCCCACATTGCGACAGCGTGCTCTTCGGTCAGGGCCGATATCGATCTTGACATGGAGCAACACTTTCACGCGTTCACAACACATTTATTACTAGTATTTTCCCGCCATTTAGCCTGCAGGAATGTTAAATGACCCACTGCTATATATTTAAGTTTTGTTCAATATATTGAATGGAAATACATACATTTTATTCAACAACATCTATATGAACACTGGCTGTGACCCCGTGGCTTCACTCGCGTTGAATTATTTTAATAGTAGGTCTAATTAGTTTTAAATCAGATATTCAGAAATTCTGCGCAAAATCAGTCTTTTTAGAGTACTTCTGAATATATTACATAATTCGTTTCATTTCCCTCCTCTCTGTTCTTAACGTAGCATATCAATATACATATGAAAATTTTTGTGTGTTCGGAAAAATATTACTGAATTTTGTACTAGGTGACTAACGTACTTCTTATACGAGAATAGGATTAGGGGTCTCTGTATATGTTTCTATAATAAAATATCTACGACAATTATTAATCTCCCCTATAATAAGTTAAAGGATCATAACGGAAAGGATCATAAAGGAAATAAGTTAAAGGATCACAATTTTTTATAAAATTACTATTTATGAATATTTAAATGATTTAAAAACCTGAAATTGATTTTGCTAAAGTGTGGGTATTATTACAATACATTTTTTTTCGTTCCTTTTCCTTCTTTAACTTATTCATTAAATTGCTTGTGAAGATTGCGTCAACCTGATGCAGACATGAACTTTTATATAAGAAGTATGATTGATCTGCCTTTTTGATGTGTTCTCATTTTTTTACCTGTCGTACGTATATATGTGTGTGTGTGTATGTATGTGTATATTTGTATTCTTTACTGTTTAGTATTGTAGCAGTTTGTTGCGCAACTTCTCTTCAGATTGTTAATTTTGGTCGAAGTGGTGCAAGGTAAAAATAATTAATGACCTGACTTTCGATAATCAGTTGCAAAGACATTAAAATCGAATAAAAACCGTTTCATTTGAGTTGACTTCAGAAACAATTCTACTTTCGTATCAGATTAATTGAAATCAAACTATCTATGAGATTTTAGCTTCCGTGTTAGAGGCAGGAATAAATTATATTGGGATAAAACCAACATAGCATTTAACTGAAAGTAATTGTTTCGCCGTTTATCTTTGTCTAATTCAAAAGTTAATATCTACTTAAACTAGTTTTGGATAATAACAAAGGTTGCTTACTATTTATTTTATAAAAATTTATGTAAACATATTTTCCACACAAAACAAGTTTTTTGTAACGAACCATTTGTTATACCCAATTTTTACGATAATTACCTAATTCAGTTTTTTTTATTAAATACTTAGCATCTAAATAAAAACACAAATCTTTAGATAATGAATATAAAGAACCAAATAAACGTAATTGTTTATTTATTAATAAAACTCTTTTGAATTAATTTTGTACTTGTGATATGTTTTTATATCTATTAAATACGTTGCTTTCATGAATATTCTTTCATTTAAAATAAGCAAAATCTTATCAGACAATACAGATTCTGATAATTCTATGTCACATACTACGATTTGGTAGACTTAAGCGTGTCATCTGAATAATATGAATAAGTAGATAGGAAAGATTAGTATAAAAGTTTATTGTTATATATATATATACATACATACATATATATATATATATATATATATATATATATATATATATATATACATAAGTCAGTCAAGTATTAAGTACTCAGTATTTTGAGACTCTACACAAGTAAAAATTTGGTTATCTCAACCAAATCGAAGCTCTATCCGCTTCATAATTAAATTGCAATTAAGCGTTTCCTTATCACGTTACTTTATTTGGACACAGTCAGTAATGGTTGGAACGGTTAAGAAGGTCGCACGATCGCAAAGCGTGTAAACTAATGTTCCACACAACGCTCATTAGAGATATTTATTGTGCATTGATCAAGCTAATCGCATTGTTTCTTCGGCGAGGTAGACGATAAAGCAAGACAGCGACTAATGACATATAGCGTTATTAAAACTCGTTTGCTATATAGCGTTATTAAAACTCGTTTTTATAAATAATGATAAATTTAACTTCTTACTCCTTTTTGGAAAAAGGTTAATAAGATGCAGGAGGTAAATAAAGTTGAAAAATATTTTGCCCAAAATTTTGACTATGTTTGCAACCAGTTTGGAAAGACAAGTGCACTAAATTAAAGTAAAAATATTGGAGTGCCTGAATTTTTTATTGATAACGACAAAAATTAACCATTTTGTTTAAAATAATTTTTTATTGGTGATGACAAAGATTAACAATTTTTTCTAAAAAGAATGCTATTACTAGCAAAATTATTCCAAATATTTTTTTAGAGAAAATGAGTCTTATTTTTGTTCGGAAAAATTAAATATGCATTCTGTTAAATTCAATACGCATTTCCTTCAAGTCATTATTCATGTTATTTATCATTTAATGGTATTGGTTTCCATCACTGTGTTTCCGTAGTTTTTGGAATCGTCTTTTTCATTGAAATGGGTAAGAAATTTGTTTTATAAATAAATAAACTTTGTTTATATTATTCATATCTACGTATAAATATAACGGGTTATAAAAGCAATATTTTTACGTACTATACTATATTAATGGATATAAATAGTTTTCGATAACTGTGAAATTTGCTCGAAGGTAAATTTATCGGTTTGGAAGTAAAAGAAAAATACAACTAAATTGAAGATTATGGTAATTTCGTACGATTTTCAAAGATTTCTCGAATTTAGGTATCACTTTAATGTATCCTTTGCATATAAAGTTACATTTTTTACTGTAAGCGGCATCAGTAGGCTTTCTAAACTAATCTATGACTATTACCAGTGAGTTTTGAGATGTTATGTGAAATATATTTTCAGAAAACTCATTAGATCACCTCAAAATAATAGTAATTACCATACTGTCGCCTTTTAAAGCAAATTACCGCAAAAGATTCAATCAATTCGGTTGGTGAAGATCTTTTAATTGATTTGCCGTTTTAAATATTTAGTTTTGTGATAATAATCAACGTAATGTGGTTAACAAATTATCTTTTCCTGGCGTACAGATTTGATGGTTCTTCAGTAATGTAATTTAGACCATGTCTGGTTTTTATTTGTTATTTAACCTTTCGTGTAGCATTTAGCAATGTATGCCAGAAAACACGAAGTAGACCTCGTGTTCAATCGCCGGAATAGTTAATTAAGATGCTAGTTAATATTGTAGTAAATGCTTGATTGGTGGTAATATTGTAGTAAATGCTTGATTGGAAGAAAATATAGTGTCGTTTCCGAGGTCTCTTAATGTATTTTATGTTGTATTGCTTGATTTGAAACTGTCGTAGTTCTTGGTATAAGTCTTTACTTCGATGGTATAATAACTACCTTTGTAGTTATGTTTAAAAATTTACTCTGCTTTCTATTCCTAAACATGCGACTTTGACATTAATTCGATTCTGATACCAGAAATTCTTTGATTTAATAAGACTAATATGAGTTTTCAGAAATCTCCCAAAACCTTTGATTGTGCAGATAACTCGTTTTTCTTTACTTCAATTATATATTAATTTAATTAATGCATGAGGGATGTTAAGAATTGTACTCTCTAAAATATTTCAAATTTACAACAAGTATTGTAAAACTCTCTCGGTAAACTGTATTTGTAAAGAAGGGGGAAAACCCTACTTCGCCTAATATCGGTATAGACCGAAAGGTCACCAAAAACATGTGTAATCTTACATTATGTATTGTCTACGTTAGTTTTGCTGTTCATTAGGTGCAATAAAAGGGACTACAAAGGACTGAGCGTCCTGAAGGTGGGCCAAGTAGCAGTCCCACCATGATAGTTAAGAGATTTTCGCCAATAAGATAATTTTATTTTAAGCATTGATGTTTTTTGTAAATCTAACAAAATTTGTAAACGAAACTTTTATCTTAGTAGTCAAACAGTTGATACCATTTTAATAAACTTTATAAATTCAAAATCTGTGTTAAATAATTATTTTTTTTGTGAGCGCCTTAATATAGCAAGTCGCTAGTGTCGTTGCAGTCAAATGATAATTAGATCTTGTTATTTCACCTCTACGATCCATAACAGGGCGATAATTTAAATATTATTTAGTAGATTTTTGCCTCATGTTTGTAAAATTATTTCTGAATGTATCAAAGAAATTTATGCTTCAGTTTTTATCTTCTTTGTACATATTACGCGTTTCCTACAGAAACCAAGTTTCCCAAAATTTTAAAGATATATGGTCAATCAAAAATAATAGGACAATAGGTAAAATATTAAATGGTGAAATATTGATTTTTATTTTCTTAGTGATGTCAGGAATTAAACTAGAATTTTCGATGGAAGATATCGCATGACTAGAGTCTAGTTAATATTGCCTAAATTAACACCATGAAGAAGAAAGTAAAAAAAAAATATAGTTCAAAAAAACTAATAAAAACATACGATAGCAAATTTCGTAAACTAACGTTAAGTATCCCACTTTTTTTTTATATTAAATTTACTCGAAAGATTCCGTTATATTCAAACAAACTTAAAAGTTAAGCTAATAAAAAGGTATTCAAAACATTAATTATAGATATGTGTAACTATAGATTTTTCTAATAATGATAAAGGATAATACGATGGTGAAAGTTTTCTAATAGTCTTGAACCCAGATGTTACAAGGTTAATAAGCATGTCAAGCACAATGGAACTCGCACTAGAAGGGTTCGCCCTACTCATTTAGGTATTGATAAACATTTAAGGGTACACAGTATGTTTATTAGACTAATTGAATATATTAATTTTTCACAACGTAAGTTTAATATTAAATGGCTACTTAATCTTTCAAAGGCGTAAATATATGATGTATATTTAAAAAAATTAAAAGATTTACGATAAACTCTATAGTTTACCTACAACTTTTGCGTACACTTCTAGAAATGGTTTCTCTGTATTTTGTCTTAACTTTAAGATGAGTGGCTCTTAGTACGGGCAGTGGTGGCGTATTTTGCTGTGTTAGCGTACTTTATTTGCTCCCCGAAAATGTTTATCTAAATATTTTTAAGTGTTAGCTAATAAGATATGGGCTTGATGATATGTTTTAATACCATAGCAAAATTCAAATTTCTTCTTTATGCAATTTTTGAGTAAAATGGCTGTGACAGACAGACAAATATGCAAGTGAATTTATATAAGGATTCCGCTTTTCCTTTTGAGGTAAAGAAGCCATAGTTTACTTACAAACTTTGCGTGAACTTCTAGATACCATATTTATTCGTGCATTTTTTGAAACAGTATTTTGCGTGAACTTCTAGAAATCTTTAAGAAAACATTTTATTTATATTACGAAAAAAATGTGCAGTTTAAAAGTTTTATTTAAATCGTCAACGAGAAAATGAAAAATCTTGTATTTTTTCATGAAAAGTCAGGTTATTTTTCATAATAGTTCGTAAATGCTATTTCTTTTGAAATCGTTGAACGAGTAAGATGCAACATGTGTGGATTGTGTTCCGCTGTATTCGCCATACAGATGTAACATACTGATCCATGAAATACGCAGATCTGGCAAGGTGTCGAAAAAACCGTCACAAAATTGGAAAAAAGCGAGAAGGGCGTTTATTTTGACAACTGAGCGAATGTCAATGTCAGTTATAGTTTATTGTTAATTAATTTGGGCAATAAGTGCACATTAAAAACAGTCGTTACTAATTATTTTTTGTAATTATTTCTAAAAATTTCTTATGTACTTCTTTATATTTTTATTGTTAATATAATTGTTTATTAACCGTTCTTAATGTTGAATAAATTTGGCGTTAATTTTATAGAAATGCATCAAGAGATATCTGCTAATTGCCCACCTAAAGATGTAGCCATACAACGAAACCTAGGTCGTGGTAAAGAATTTAAATAAAGTAGAAATAATTCTACATCACGTAGTTTTATCTAATTGTGAGTTCTCAATGTGTTATAAATATATGTGTATTTATTAAGTTAGCTTTTTTGTTTTGTATTATGGTTAATAATTCTATTTTATTTTTTTCTCTGTCCTGATTGTCAAACTTTAGATTGTTTTTATTTTCCAAAAAGATATCAGTTTTTAACGTATTTTTTGCTGGCCCGTTTTTGCTGGTCGGTTAATATAGGGTTTTCTTTGTCGAGAAAATATCTGTAGCCTATGAAGCTGCATTGTTTATTATATTCGTTGAAGAAGCAAGATGCAAAAAAGTGCGAATTGCTACCCGTTGTATTCATTTTCCGTTGTTCCACAATGTCCCGTTGCCTCAATAATATAAATATTACATATATTATTGTTATTATACATAATAATATATGTAATATATTGGGCAAAGTTTAATTCTTCGTTCCTGATAATTTCATGTGCTCACGTATTTATTGCTTTTTTTCCATACCACCCTCTGGAATCGAATTATACTGAAACTAGTTTCCCGCGGTATTCGACTGCTCAACGACCTGATGGCGTTCTCACCAGAGTGTGATATGTTCGTAATGAGTGAAATTTAATTTGTCGAAATGTGTCGTCGTTATATTTTGTAGTTCTTGTATACTTTTGTACTCAGGTTCAAACTAAAATGTACACTTTGTTAAACTATTATTTTTTTATGATTGTCAATATGTTTTCGCACTAACTATAAAAAATTATAATTTTTCATACTTATTTGGCCAGATCAAGACAATTAACCCGTAATTATATGTTTAAGTGTATAATAGAACATCTGTTTTTTGTTCCTTTCACGGTCATTTAAAGCAATACTTTGACAATAAGCTGTGCTGGCGAATTGCCAATCCGGCTCACGCAACGGGGGTCTTATATTTCGTTCGAAGTGAAATGACTTTATTAATTATAAGTTATTACTGACATGGACTTACTAATGCAATAAATATTTAATAATTCCTAATATAACAAAGTATATATATATATATATATATATATATATATATATATATATATATATATATATATGATGAAAATTCAAGACGGATCAGTAAGGCTCCATTAATTTTGAAGATATTTCGATTGACACAGATTTTGAGAAAAAAAAACGGTACACAGTCAGTAAGATAAAAGGTAATTTTAAGGAACAAATTCTGTGTGGGACCAACTCAGGTAAGAGTACTAAAACTAGAAATTTCAGACATCGCCAAAAACTTAACAAAAGAATTTGTCTCTATAAATTTTCATTATATATAAAATTCAGTATTATATATAATTTTAAATATTTATATCAAGTTTTTCTGGGGAAAACGGCTATGAAAGATGAGGACACGTGAGGTTTAGAAGGATTCGATTTTTCCATACGATGTACGGAACACTAAAAATGGTTAACCATTCTGGAGATTATCGATTTATAGGCTTGCCACTATATCTGAAGGCATTTTCATGAAAACTTTGCAAACTGCAAAATGCCTTGATCGGCTTTAGCAAAATGCTTTCATCATTCAATCAATTTATTATCGTGTCGAAGTTAACCTATCAATCAAGGTCGTTTAATTAGTTATGCGCATCTTCGTGTATAACGATCCACAAGGGTGTTTAATTAATTAAGTTTACATGTTGGTAAAATGTAATATATTATTTTACAATACAAAAATGTAATATATTAGTTTCACAGGAAATAATTGATATCAAAAATAGGTTACTTTATTAATTTTAGCCAAAGAATTCAGTTTGGTTAAGATTCTAAATGCGACTTAATTTGTTCAATTTTAATTACGTCTGTTGAGATACCTTAGCAGTAATTTAAATAAAGAAGTAGTGTAATTAAAGAAAATAAGTAATTCGACAAAAATGCTAGTGTTTAATTACACGAATTAATTTCGTGATGTAGCCATAATTCATATATTCTGGGGGGACTTGGTAAACGAATATAGTTACATTATATAAACATTGGAATTATATTCATATTATATAGGAGCACCGTATATAGAGTACGGTATATGAGTTTAAAGAAAAATTTTATAAAATGGCAAGTTAATTTATGCTTACAATTTCTACTTCACACTTTATCTTTTTTGAACAGCTCTTCAATTTTATTTATATATATATATTTTCTTGGTCTCAGATATAGATTTTTTTGCCTCATAGCCCTTCCCACCTGTCCGAGTTATCTTGAAATACTTTTTTTTATATTTTTTGTTCGACAAATAATTTTTATTCACAATACGCGCCTTCTTTATAACATAAATCTGTTCTTTCTCTCTGCTAGCCTTTTTATATACCAGTCTAGGAACATATGTTAATTGAATGAATTTAAAAATTCGTTTGATTCTGTGTATAGATGTCTATGATAAAAAAAACCTATCAAGCGCCAGTGGAACTGGCACTACGGGGGTTTCGTACACATTTAGGCACATAAAATGTTTAATAGTACATAATCCTTAATACTTTTTTTAAATATACACCTGTGAAATATATATATATATATATATATATATATATATATATATATATATATACACATATATATATATAAGCGAAAATATATTGTCTGTTATTTATATTTCACAGGTGTATATTTAAAAAAGTATCGTTTTACGTTATATAACTACAAATTAACGATTTGACATAATTATAAATTAATTGTTATCCCTTTACTAGCGCTGTAACCTTGCTTCCTGCCGAATTTCATAATTTTAGGTCAACGGGAAATATTCAATAGATTTTGATTTATTGCGAAAATGAGCGGCATAAATGGCCGTATTTTTTGGGTTCTTCCTGATTGCTTTGAAATATGATTTTTTTCAGCTCTAAGCGACCATATTTGATATAAATTTCAACTTTACACTTCCACGCATAAAAGCAACTGTAAAACATATATATATATATACACACACACACACACAATCATTAATAAAATATTTACCATAGTTTCTAATTTATCTAAAACTAGATTAATATATTACTGTCATTCACGTGCCGCCGCCGTCCGCGTACGGCATCGGCATCGCGAATACCTACTACCTTTTTTGGTAATTTTAAATCTGTGATATCTTTTAAAATATAAATGATAATGATTTGTTGCAAAGAGCAAATTTTATCTACATTAAATGCACGAACGAAATATTAATCAAAATAACTTGGAAAATATGACTCACAAAAAAAATTAATAAAAATGGTCACTGTAGGTTATCCGTAGGATATAAATATATGCCATCGCGGACTTTTTGATATATCGTGACAACATTTTGATATATCTCGTAAAGTTTAGTAAGCTTTAGCAATGAAAACGCCCAAAATTCTATTTTTTGCTAAATATCAACTTTTTTATATTTCCTGTAAATATAACATACACATATTATATCTATAAACTTTCCGGAAGAAATTATCTGAATGATAGTGAAAACCGTTTCAAAATCCGTTGCGTAGTTTAAAAGATCTAAGATTACAGAGGGACAGACAGACGCGGAAGCGACTTTCTTTTATACTATGTAAGGACAAGCAGCAAAACATGAAAAATGAACATTTTCATCTTATAATTTATAAACTACATTGAAGGCTTTTACTGAATCAGATTGGCAATGGCTAAAATGAATCGTAATGCCTTTTTCCTTGTATTCCAGTTCGAGGCTACCGAAATAGTTAAGATATGATTGTGGTAATTGCCTCAGTAAAAATAGACATTATCAAAACTATATTATGTATAGGATAATTCAATACAAACTGATGCAAAAATGTGACAAAAGATAAATTGGAATACAATTAGTACAGACATGGAACAATGATTTTATCTAAATAATAGCTAACTTTACACATGGGGCTATTTATTTATAACATGTAAACAATTTACATTGGGAAAGGTTTCATTTTTTTCAAAGTCCTTATTGCCGTTGATAAAAAGATATATAATATGTCTAATTGTAAATAAAATAAACTGTCTCAATAATTGTAATTACTGCCAAATTATTTCAACTTGTAAAACAAGTTGTCCTGATGATATTATCAAGGTAATACCGCAATGTCACTACTCTCTCTAAGAAACATGTTTTCATTAAGATTTATATGCATTTGGCTGCGAAGACCTTCGTTTACCCGGTTTATAATGTAGAATTCATAATAATTTGCCTATAAATGCGTTTTACCAACCGGATGCTGATTGGTTCATTCGAGTTTACTTTATTGCACTTCTCTTTATAACCATATTCGATTACTTTCAGTTATTGTCCATTTATCATTTTATTAATTGATTATTAATGTCTTGGTTGCTCTTAAGAATAATCGTTAAGTTCTTAATTTTATATATTAGTACCTCATTTCACCCCCATATATTTTTATTTTAACGCTCGCAAACCGTTTTATAGAATTTTAGGGCTGAAGAATTAATCGTTTTTTATTTTAAATTACGAACTATTTTTCTAATTTTTTTGCTGCAATTTTGGGTAAGATATTTCACGAAATATTATTGGAAGTATTCACAAAAAACGTTCCCAATATTTCCAAAATTACTTCAATCATGAAACTTTTGAATAAATTAAGATGGGTTTTATCTTTCGCATTGCTTAGTGTCTAAGAAAGAAAAGTATTTATACGGTTATCTCCACAAAACGTAAAGAAAAAAGAAAAATCTGTCAGCTTACTACCGATTACCATATGATTTTTCATTGACATGATATCTCACTGTCGCTAACAGTACATATTCGAGCAAACTGCAGATAAAAACTTGTTGGAAATAATTTTCAAATTCTAGTATATGAATATTGTTTATTTTTAAAAATTGTCAAAAAATGAAATAAAGGTCCAGTTAGGAAGCAATAAGAGATGAGAGATTAGAAGAAGCAGATTTTATCGGGGATAAGAAATGCAATCGTTTCTTTAGATGACTTGAAAACATGTACCAAAAATGTATAATTTGGCAGATAAGAAACAATGGGAAATCAGAAGAAGTGAATATTTATTAAAAATGCGACTAAAAATTAGTTTATTTTAATATTTATTGCCAACTGAACGCTTCTTTATGAAATATTTTCAGTATTAAAATTAAAGATATTCGACATAGCTCTTTCCCTTTGTTTTACGATAACAACAACAAATAATTCGACCAATTCTGTCCAGCTGTTGTTAGCTAATAAGATGAAGTATCAAGACTTTTTGATTATAATCTATCAGTATATGTATACGATTAAGTATGATTGAGTTTCATCATACGTTGGAACATAAAAAGTCTATACACATAAAAGAGTAGCTATGAACGAAATTGTACATTATTGCGAAAGTAGAGATCGCCGGAAACCTATTGTATTACTCAGGGTCTTTCTACTTTATTAGGGACTATGATATCGATATCTGCAGGCGATTGAATCGATATCTGCAGGCGGTTTGGCGCGCCGCATTATTATCATTCGGGCCCCACGAAAGACTGCCGTGACCTCGACATTGTCAATATTTACTTTGTCATGGTGTGCAGTTGATACCGTACGAGTAGTTTTTGCGATTAATGAATAAGTGCCATTTAGTATAGCTTATATTTATTAAGAATTGGAGTCTTATCTTATAAATACACTCTTTTGCAAAAAAAAAAACGGGCACTTGTAGGAATAAACCATATCAGAGTTATTTTATTATTATTTGATGCATTTTATATGGCGATATGATGAGAATATTATTATTTATTGTTGATATATCGTTTTTACCTACCTCAGTCATTAAAAATGCGAAAAAATAAAAAAAAACGATGTAAAGCTCACAGACGAGCTTTTTCATACTGGTAGATTAAAAATGGCTAAAGTTTATTTTTGAATATTTTTTATTAACTTAACATAACATTTTTAAATTTAATAACGAGTATGGCCTCCTCTAGCTAAAATCAATGCGCTTAATCTGCTAGGCATGCTTTCGACGACGTTTTTTATCATTTCTCGAGGAATACGTTCCTATTTAGCGACGCACATATTTTTAAGGGCCTGAATGTTTTCTGGAGCTGACTTTACAGCTTTGACGCGTTGTTTGAGTTTATCACATAAGTGTTCTAACGGATTGAGGTCGGAAATTCTAGCTGGTCAGTCTAATCGATGAATGCCGGCCTCCTACATATACGCATCAACGTCTCTAGAGCGGTGGGCGCGAGCGTAGTCGTCCATAAAAATGGACTCGCTTCCAACTGCTGTTAATGCGGGTTGGGCATGAGGAATAAGAACCTCTGTTATGTAACTTTGCGCATTAAGTGTGTCATTTTCAATAAAAACTAACTCGGTACGGTCATCTGAGTTGATACCAGCCCAAAAAATTACAGAGCCTCCACGGTAAGAGGTGATTTCCCCAAAGCACACTTCTCCGAAGCGTTTTCCAGGTCTTCGTAAGACTCGCCGACGTCGATCCTCACAACTAATCGATATACGAGCTTCATCGGAGAATAAAACACTATTTTAGTCTTGTTGAGTCCATGACGAAAAATTTTGAGCGAATATCAATCTGGCAATTCGATGCTCACGGAGCAATCTAGGGCCCCGAGCCGGGCGATAGTATGTATATTGACGGCCTGAAGTCTCCTTCTGACTGTCCATAGGCTTACTCGTGTACCTCTAACGTCCTCGAGGTTCTGTTTGAGATCCACGTACGTAACTTGACGATTTCGTAGCGCTTGACTGACTATGAAGCGGTCGTACCTCAGTGCACCGTTTTCTTCCAGAACCGGGCCTTCTACTGACGGAGCCCGTTTCTTGGTGTCGTTGCCAGGTCCTTTGGATGGTGGAACGGCTCACATTATACTGCTGAGACACATAACGTTGGCTACAACTTTCTTCAAGCAGCGCAATAATTAAACTAGCTCTTATCGTTTTTTCAACCATACTGAGAACAGCAAACAGAAGTGAACTAATGCAGTAAACAGCAGAAATTTAATTAAAATTTATTCGTTAAAATAAAAAACGTAACAAATGAAAAAGAACTTAATAAGAGTTGGATTTCATTTACCGCCAAAAAATCGTTTTTGTCAGTGAAAGAGAATTTTCATTCGAAAAGAATAAATTTCAAATTTAGAACATTCGTTTTTATGTGTCAGAATACACTATACCTGCCAGTAACAATTATAATTAATACAATCTCTTAATAAACAATATTTTGTTAATAATATGACAAAATCAAAACCGCCCGTTTTTTATGCAAAAGAATGTATATTGTGCGGAAGACCACTTTTTAGACAGTCACATTAGGGGGAGTAAGGTATTTTAATGATTTTATTATATGCGGGTATATTTGTTAAGTTCCAAGTTCTTTAAGATTTCGTTGTATTAGTATTCACGAATAGACTACCTATATGTTCCGCCGAGATATTCCTAAACAAGTTTCAATTCAAAACCCCAGGTAAGAGGAAGCATAATTGTTCGAATCTAGTGGCAGACTCTGCTGGTGGAAGTAACGTGGAAGTAATCTTCAGCAAGACTTGGATGAAACGAAATATGATGCTCAATATCAATCGGTACGGCGAAAGTCCGTGGTCCATTAATGACATTTAGGAAATGAAGAGGAGAAATACGAACTGCAGAATTAGAATGAATGTTTTTAAGATTAAAAAATAGTAGTGAAAAATATTAAATTACATTTTAGTGTTCTTTTTTATTACATTTTACAATTTGTGTAGTAATTAAGAATGATGCCATCAATAAATAATTTGGTATATCATGTAATTTATGCAAGTGTACGCTTTGCGACAGCGTTTTCGTGAATTACGTGACGTCGTTAAATACACTTTCCGTGATAGTTTAGTCAGTTAATTATCTTAAATTGTTTGAAATGCGTGGTAAATTTGCTATTTTCCAATATGTTGATTTTGGAGACTATTTAATTACACAGAAGTAGAAAACTATATAATTTTTTCCACTTATTTGAGCGTCGAATTTTTACGGGTATTTTATCAAACTAAATGAATGTCTTTAGCTAAATGGGTCCCATTTTTAACGACACAGTATTAAATGACAAAGTAAAACTAGCTAATGACGTAATAAACGGACAGAATACAGGTTAATGGTTTTAAATGTTTCTTCTTATCTTCTGTAAGTTATGTGATCCTTAAATTGTTGACAATATTTTCAGACATAAGTTAGCGGTCTTAAATGTTTCTCATTATCTTTGTGTTGACGATATTATTCCCAGACGAAAAGAATGGAATTTAGATAATGTTTCGAAAAGTTTTCCATTATATTCTGTAAGTAATTTGATCCTTACATTGTTGACAATGTTTTCAAACACAATACGAAACAACGAGATAATTTTTACTTTAAATTTAGAATATTAGCTGTTCTTTTTTTAAACCCGAGAACAAAGTATTGTTTACTAGTGAAAGAAAATAAAATTAAGCCAACAGACATTAATTTCGTTTATCCTTAAAAGAGTACGGTAGTTCTTATTATTGGGTAAATTATAAACATATAAAAAGGTATCGCGCTTTTTAATATGAAATGCATATACGCGTTTATTTTTTGTTGCTTGTATTAAGATTTTTTTTATTGTCCAAATTATTGAATGCCATATTATGGTGTGTAAAAGTAGTGATGCTGTTAAATGGATCTAAAAAAATCAAATGATATTTTAGACTACAGTTCTATTATTCCGGACCATAAATGTTTTTTATCGCGCTTTTTAATATGAAACGCATATACGCGTTTATTTTTTGTTGTTCGTATAAATATTTTTTTTAGAAAGTATCTAGTGTATTGTGTATGCTAATAATAACGTATTGTCCAAATTATTGAATACCATATTATGGTGTGTAAAAGGAGCGATGCTGTTAAATGGATCTAAGAAAATCAAATGATATTTCTAGACTACAGTTATATTATTCCCGATCATAAATGTTTTTTATCGCGCTTTTTAACACACACAAAAGGAAGCGATGCTGTTAAATAGATTTAAAAAAAATTAAATGATATGTCTAGACTACAATTAAATGATATGTCTAGACTACTATTCCCGAACAGAAATGTTTTTTATCCAAAATATTATTTGAATTTTTGACTTGTTGTTTATATTATATAAGTTAGTCTGTATTTAATAAGCCAAATTAAAATATGTGAGTTTGTTAGTAAGAGCGTAATATACTTACAGAAAATTTTCTATATTTCTTTGTATGTATTAAATTCTAGCGGTATATTCGTCTGCATGGAATACTGAAATACAGTATTTCAAGGTATTCATTTCATCCTTTTACATTAGACACAAATGATTAGTTTAGTTTAAATCCCTAGCGGGCTGACTTGCTCTTTATCCTGTTCGCTCCTGGGTGTTCTACAGCCTACCGGTATTCATCATCCGGGTGGAGGAAATTTTGTTTAATTTTCTACATACGTTTTTATCATCATAACTTCATTACTAATTAAGATAGCATGATCAAACAAAAATTAAATTAGCCATAGGGTTACTATATACAATTTATTTAAAACTAATGTCAGTTGTTTCAGTTGTTTTCGAGTTAAATCCATTCGTATGGGCTGATAGAGACTTAAATTTTATTAATGTACATGATATATATTATTGTGAATAATAATAAAAAATGGGTGGAATCTTTCCTCTTGTTTCAAAAGAATCCTAAATCTTTCAACCAGTTAGTTGTGGTATAACTTAGTAATGGATATGTATGTATAATGATGATGTGATATTTGCCACACTAAAGTCGGCCAAGTCCGTAAAAAGTATGTAATCAGCCCTATGTTGCATCATGTTACTTTGTGAAGAACGTAAATGTTACTGAGTTATTAGACTTTAAGCAAACGTCCGCCGATTGTATCATCGCAAAACCTTTATTAATACAGCTAAGTACTTTAAAATGAAGTCTTATTTAACTTTACGTAAATGTAGCTAAAACAGTGAACGTTATGATTGACTTTTAGATTATTACGATAATTTAGTGAATTTAGCATTACTATTAAAAGTAATTGGACAAAGTGAAATGTAAATCGACTATAGTATTCAATTGACATCCCTCGATGGAAAAATATTCGCCCTTATTTTACATGGAGAAATAGCAAAGATGGCTATTAATTTAAATACACGTTTACTGCATCGAGTTAGACAATTTCAAGTACATAGTTCTAAAACCGTAGAAACTCAAAAGCTGTGACAGATGGATGGAGTGATATTACGAAATTTGAACTGCGCTGCTTTGATTTGTTAAAATTTATTTCAAATTCATGCATTAAAGTGGAATAATTAAATAGATAACTCATTAAGAATTTCAGCCTGTAATCAATACTCATCAG
Source organism: Druceiella hillmani (assembly GCA_039881145.1). Taxonomy (NCBI): domain Eukaryota; kingdom Metazoa; phylum Arthropoda; class Insecta; order Lepidoptera; family Hepialidae; genus Druceiella; species Druceiella hillmani. The sequence continues at coordinate 1,979,712 of JAYKKI010000140.1, read as the reverse complement.
CTTTGAGTTAAGTAAAGTTCAGTAAGGAAAGTCATTAGGTCAAGGTTGAAGAAAGACTAAGGCTAGTGGTGAGGTATAAATCAGATTGGTTGCGTGTCAACTATATAAATATATAGAAATAAAGATAGAAATAGAAATCCAAAAATAACTGAATAGATAGAAATACAACTGAACTCGCACTGATGGTATCGGAAGACATTTAGTCGGCGGTATACTTCTTTTGAGGTATGCCTTTGATTCGTTGGAAAGTTGGCCACTGACCCAGAAAAGCCAGCAGTCGTCAGTTGCCAATTTGCAACATATAAAAGTTGATCGTCTGCCTTATGCATTATGCGAAACTACTTTTGCGAATGAGTTTATGAAATTGGTTGTATTTGTTATTATGTATTATATATACTAAATCAAAGGTTACCCGACCTTCACTGTACTCTGCACTGCTTTGAGTCTTTTAACCGCCACATTTGTCATCCTTCCTCTTATTCGATTTAATTTACTTCTCTGTTTATGTTTTGAAAATCTTTTAGGATACTGAGATAGAATAAACTGTAATTCAAATATTTTATAATAATAGAAAAGATTTGCAGTCATTTCAAACAAATATGAAGAGTAACAGAGAAATATAGACTGCAGTTTGACTAATAGATTATCGTAGAATATATATCAGACAAGACCAAAATAAAAAATCCCGTTCATGGACAATTGTGAAGTAAACATGTTAAATCATCGCGATAATTTTAATTACGTATTTGTACGATCTATTCGTACAATAAGGTCTAACAAGTTTGCAACAAAAAAACTAATCTATTCTAATGTAGGATTATATAAAATGGTTATGTAGTCTATCAAATTATTGATGTTATTGGTAAGTTTTCATAAACACTAAAAGATACTTTTATAACATATTCCTTATTTAAAACTTATCACCTTATTGAAGCACGAAGTTTTCGAGTCAGCATAATTATAAGAGAAATAAGCAATTAAATTAAATAGCATTGGATGCTGTTGGATGTTCGTAAGAGTTAATCTTTGCTAATATCCCACCTGAAGATGTGATATATATATATATATATATATATATATATATATATATATATATTTATATATATGTATATATATATATATGTATATATATATATATATATATATATGTAATTTTATAAAAATTATATTACATTTGCGGATGCGCCAATAAAGTCCGTACTCGAGAATTGAAGAATGTCTCGAATCGATGTACGTTACCAAATAATAATTTCGTAAAATACATTTGACTGCCTAAGGAAATAACTAAATTTACAATTGACAATTTGAGACCGATGTTGAAAGTGACAGAAGAATAAATATTACTTGACGCGCGACAAAACAAAATAACCTTTAAAACACGTTTCTTAGATGAAGTGCGGAACTGTCATCGTAGATGTCATAACTCCGTCCTTTTCTTTCTGTTCGTAAAATTATGTGGTCACTTTACGTTAACGAACAATAAAGGTTAGAACAATGCCAGCGCGATACAACATGACGATTTTTAAAGCGTATTGTGCATTACCTAACGTGTACGTTAAGTAAAGTGAATAATATAATACAGGGCTGAATATAAATAGCAGTACCATGCTGTTTAAATGCATGCGTGGGTCATGTTTTGACACGAGGAATCGCATTAATCACATGTTTAAAGACTACTTTTTCCGTTGGGGTTCCGCACTTTGTATCGATTGATCGTTGTTAGCGTAAAAGTGGTCCTTCAGGGTTGACTGCTGTTTGTTTACTCGCACCGCGCCGCACCGCAATTGGGTTACGGCTGGCGCCCATCGGCCCCGCGCTGTCATTAATATGCACGTGGATCGCTTGCCCCGTCGACGTCACGCGTACTGTGTATTTAGTAGTGACGAATGGGCTAGCTGGCATCAAATCTCAGTCCTTTGTGCATGTACTTGTTATCCTCTTGGTTCAGATCGGTGTTAGTGGTTTTTTCTAGCCGAGATAGCATGATGGTCTTTTTTGTGTTCACATAACCTAATTGTTGGCTTACTAGTAATGTATTTTGTACTATAATAATAATATTATAATTTAATAATATACGTAATTTTTTAACTATAATATAACAATATTCATTCACAAGAAATTAATTAATTTATCTCATATTTAATAATTAGGGAAAGATGAGAATTTACACACATTTGAGTAATGATAAATAAATATTAAACTGTCAGGTCTTGTTATAGATTTCCAATGGAAATCGATTTTAGCTAGTGATGCTGCACAATCCTCTCCATCTGTAAATAAATGATAAACTTCATAAAAGTTATCCATTCTTCGACTTTCAAAGTCCACTCAACCTTTAGAAAGAACAATCTAATATGACTGCCAAATTAATTTAGTGGTTTTGGAGTCACAAAATGTTTAATACATATCATTTTAGGTGCGAGTACGTTCGTGTAAATTGTTTATTGAATGCTTGCTGTCTCGATAATTCCTTTCATAGGTTTTTTTACCAGAGTTTTTGATTTTAACTAAGTGAGTATCGTTACAATTGAATTTCGATTGTTCTAAGTGCTTCGTCGGTCAGAAATAAAATTTGCCCAATTTGACTACTGCGAGGGGCTTATGTCATGTAAGCACTCACATCTAGTTAATTTGCATAATTCAAGCACTTTTGCGATTTGTGCAAGTTGCAGGTATACACAATTTTTGGCACTTTCATAAATAATCCTCTGTTTATCGTTTTTTGCTAAATAAAGTTCGCGACTTATACTGCGAGTTATTAACATGAGTGAGAAAATAATCTGGCCTTCTGAAAAAAGTACTAATTTAGTCACATTATTCGAACAGTATCTTCAATTGTAGGATACTGAAACTACAATTTTAAAAAATAATTTAATAATTGAAAAAGAACACTTAAAAGAAGAAACTATTCTATCCATAATACACTTCATTTCAATAATATGTTAAACTACCTTTTGTTAGGTAACGAAGAGTAACATAAAGGTGGAGATGAGCGAAAATAGCGATACGCGTTTCAGTATTCAGTCGATAAAAGCGAGGGCGTACGTTTTCCAAGAAAATATGAAACTTGGCCTCTGTCATAAATAAAAAATCTTTAGCTTTGAGCTCTTTTAGTAGTTGACTATGAGGGCCAAGATTATCACGTCTTAATATCAAATATCGTAACCATATTTCCTGTTTTTCTTTATTCTATTATTATAATATGATACTAAAATAGCCACTGCAGGTAAACTTCATGCAGGCAAATCACGCGGACACAAGTTTTGTCAGTACTTACAGGAAGATAATTTCCAGATAGTTGCAGAAGTAGCTTGCGATAGAAAAATTGCGTGTGGTGGACACGAATCCAAAGGTATTTGTACAAAAACTTCCGGAATTTATATTTTAGTGCACACAGGACTTTGGAAAGAATAATTATGTCCAATTTCAAACTACAATGATATACTTTTCACAGCGTATGTTATCGATACATGGGGTCTCAGATATTTAATCGTTCCAACATTAATGTTAAAACCTCAATCCAAATGATATAATAACGTGTAATAATGAAACTCCTTCATGGATATTTCTTTTAATTTTCTTTTAACTAGTTAACTGATTCATCTGTTCATTTCCTGCCTCATCGTTATCGGCGTTATATATTTGAGTCCGATTTTACAAATGAATTTAATTGTCCACGAGCCATATGTGCTGAGAATTGAATATTAAAAAAATTATGATGAAACGAACATTCAATTACTTTTTCGAATTTAGTATTTCATATTGAAAAATAAAACAATCCAATTATGCTTTAAACACTTTGAAAGACTCGTGCAATTGTATAAATAGTATATTTGGCCTCAATGAAGAATTTCCGTTTTAAATAACACAAAACAACGTGTTGGATATTTTGTCATGTTATTCTGATATTTTTTAGCTGCAGACATGTAGAATCAGCTTATTTTGGATCAGGGGAATAGTTCTACATAAGTTCATAACAGACGATAATACATTACTCCCATCCTGAGAAATGTTCCAACGTTTCGCAAAAACTTCTATTAATAAACGAAATACGCTCGTGCTTCGCGAGTACATCGTATTACGGAGCGATAAAAACAAAGGGAAGCTATTACGGCGCACAAAAACAAGAGTAAGTATTGTTCGACTTGTTTAAGAACGCACTGGTAATGAGCACGTATATTATACTTATCTAGAGTGAGTTTGGGAACAAAGCCTCTGTTGGCGGCGACAAAGCAGATGCGCGTCCCAACGGTTGGGCGGGCAAAATTATTTATGGCCCATGAAGTTGCATCAGTCGGACGGCACAAAGTTGTTATTTGATCCCGGAAATATACGTGTAGATATAACTTGCAATTTTGTGCAAATGTCGCGCTTTAGAAGGAAATATAAGATAGAAAATGATCTTTGCACGAATACGTGATCATTTCTATCTTATATTTCGATGGGATGTGAAAATAGAAAGTGGAATAGAAAGCAATATGATTTTTTATCGCATGAAATTATGATTGAAAAGATGACAAATGAAGATTCAGTTTCCATAACTTGTCCTCTCAACGCAACAAATATCGACTATAAGAAATTTACGTCATACTGCAATAGATATTGGAAAAGTTCAAAAGGCATTTTCAGGGTTTTTGTACTTATTTCGATTAGTTTGGTTATTATTGTTATTTTAATACATATTATCCGGTTCCGTTTATTGCTATCAAACATCCTATTGCTACGCAGGAAATATTCCACTGTTTTTTTTAATTTAAATTAACTTGTACAAAGCCATTTAAATTTATGTAATGTAAGACTGCAATTCAGTTGCATTCAAATATATTTCCTCAGAGACTTTTTAGCTACTGTTTTTCTCCACGAAAGAACGTTGAGCGTATGTTAATGTAAACAATGCAATTGTATAATTCATTATCTTTCTCATTTCATTTATTGTGTGCCTAATAATACTTTTTGCACAACTTGTACTTTTTATTGTTTAGTGTCGTTTTATCTTTAATAAATAAACAACTTCTAATCTATAATCCAGTTCCGTAACAAAGAAATAAGATTGAAATGAAAATTAAAAAATAATGCAACATTGATATAAGTATTACCACGTTACGTTATCAGACCACGCTAGTCGTGATTGATATATTTCATTTTACAGACTTACCAGGTTTTATTTCATAACCCGTCTACGCCTCTTTTTCTATTATTGTCTTTTGACTGGTTAAGTGGTGTGTCAACTGTCTTTTCTGGCAAGGGTGCGATGTCAATTAATACCGAGGTAACAAAAAATATGTCTTAGTCGTTTTGAAAACGAAAATATTAAAATTTCTAAGTCATCGATATTTTTTCCTTCTCGTAACATTCTGATTAATTATTTATTAGGGATTAATTATTTATTATTATCTGGATTCAAATTTTTGGATTCTTGAGGCAAAGACAACAAAGGGAATTAGTAACTCTGACCATAAATTACGATTTAAAATTGAAAAGGCAATTAGAAGGCACAATTTTATTATTTTTTACAGTTATCTACTACAGATAATTCTAGAAAATAGCAATTTGAAAGTAATAATTGAATCACTAATATTCAAAAATTAAAAAGAAAAGAAAAACGGAATCCCGGTAGAGATCTATTTAGAACCTAGCAATTTAATTTATATTACGTGGATGTAAAAAAATTAAAAAAAAAATGGAAAATGACGAAATAAAATTTCTAGGGAATTGTTGTTCAACTTGATTTTCGTTTATTTAATTTAAAAAAAACACGGGAATTTATAGGAGTAATATCAAGCAATTTGATAATACTCAATCAGTTCACAATTTGTTTGAAACCATTACAAAAATATTACTTTATTTTTCTATATATTAAATGCAGTAAAATAAACGAAATCAGTGGAATAAAAAATTAATGACCTCCATTATTTATTAACACACCTGTTTATTTATGGATTTGTTAAGCGGAAAAGACATTTTTAGTGTTGGTTCTAGAGTTAGGCAACGTGCGTGATTTTTTGGGTTTTGGCATACTGGTGTAAGTTTGTACAGGAACGCCAGTCTTTTCTATTTATTTATTTAAACGAGTTTATTTTACGATACATAACTGCGATCTAGATGTAATTGAAAAGACGAATAAAAACTGAGTCAAATAAGAAAGTCGCCCTAAAGAAAGAGTTTTCACGTGAACAACATTTGTTTTTAAAGTTTTCCTTCTATTTTTTGCGATGTAGCTTTACGGGTTCTACGTATCTAAATACAGTAAAATTACTATGAAACTTTTCACTCATTATCAGTTGATAGAACGACTTTTCTCTGTAATGAAGTTACGAAAATATTTTTTTATTATAATATAAGCTATTATAAAAAGCGAGCATGTAAGCTCGATTCGCCGACTAATCGTAACCTTGCGTGCATTATGCGGGATCTCGGTGTGCTTATGGACAATCACGTACCATTTCATAATCATATCATTGATGCTAGATAATTTTATATGGCTTGAATTTAAAATGGATTTATTTCGTAGTATATTGAAAACGAATTCAGACATTTGCTTTCATATAAATAGGTTTACGTATTTTGTTAGAGAAAACACAGAGGAGGCTTAATCGGTTTATTTATTTTGAAATATATCAACACATTACAAACTCCATTTGCTCCGGTTTCTACTTTGGATATGTCGGAGTAAGACTTTATACGTGAGAAGAGATTGTCATCGTCGCCATTTTTTGTTTTACTACGAATGAATATGCGCTAGCAAAAAGCACTGTGGTAGGTACGTATTCTTTACAACTATACGCTTACTAATATTTTCATGTTTCTTATGTGCTTACTAAGACTTATATACGCATTACGTCAAAGATTTGCGTACGGCTTGTACGCTTACAAACGTTTGTGAGGATATTGTAATTTTCTAAAATTAGCATTATTCTCTTACTAATACTTGCATACACTTTATAAGCTTACTATCATTTGAATGCACTTATCCGTTTACAAATCTAGCATTCATATTATACGCTCACTAAATTTTCCATGCATTTTATATGTACATTTACCGATATTTGCTTACATCTCATACGCTTACTAACAGAGCATTTCTCGAAAGATCGAGGTCGACTTTGCTTAGGCGGGCAGCATTTTCACCTATTTTGCATATTGAAGGCAGGCAGCATTTTTACCTGTTTTGCAGTTAGATTTGCGGCTTTGAGATCGTGATTTTGAGATTGAATAATTCAGAAAATAATTGATTTTCTTCTACAATATTTTTTTGTTCATTGTTGGCCGTAGATTTTCACTTGCATGACAATATAGCCAATTTTAAATTTATAGAATAAACAGAAAAATATAAAACACTTTCTATGTATTGTACGTGTTTGATATTTTCTCATTTTCATTTTGTTATACTTGTTTGTTTTTTGAATACACTATGAGACATCTGTCAAAGAGGTAGAGTAAAAAAAGCTTAAAATCGGTGCATTCATTCAGAAACGGAAAAAAGAAAAAAAATGCATGTGAATCGAATTGAGAACAAATCAGATCCGTGTAGGAGTGGTTTAAAAAGAATATTTAGAAGAATACATTTTAAACTGTCTTTGAGATCTGTCATACAATTTATTTCGACATACTTTTCATGCTTGATTCGCTCTGATGTCTGATTTTGAGCAGCATTGTATACCTTTGTTAGTAATTAAAGTTTGATATACGCGTAAGCTTATGTGAACGTAAACTATTTGAATTGAAAAATTTAATAGAATTTTATTCCGGAACCTAAGATAGATTCCGGCATTTATTCAAAAGAACTGTGGCTTTCCACGATTCTTTAATATTCGTGTTATTTCATGGAAATTGGTGAAAATAAGACAAGAGTACGCTGAATTGTATCGGCACAATTCGAAATATCCGAAGGATGACATTTGCGATAATATTTAGTTATCGCAAGAATTATTTTTTTAAAATATATATATATATATAATATTTATTTTCAGTTAAGTGAAATCCAGATCTATATATCTAGGCAATTCTCTATCACATTACATTACATCTGATATTAATGTACAAACCTATATAACGCATTTTACTTAAGAGCAAAAACCAAATTAGTAACTGTGGTCCATTTTAACGGGATTCAGCGATGGCGCGAAAGAGGAGTGATAAATGTGTCTCAATGAAGGACGAATCACCTAAGCTTTAACAGCACGAACAACGTTCTTAACGAGTTTATATATAGTTATATTGAATCTATTTAGAACTTACTTAGGGTTAGTTTTGTCGAAAACGTTACGAGCTCGAATGTACTTGTGTTGAATATATTTTGAGCTTATATGTATTTATGTCTAATATATGTTTTAGCCCGATTGCATTTGTATTGTCCTCAGTTACAATTACCAATGTGAAAGATATGTGAAATTTTAAAATTACGTATTCGCTCATATTCTCTTTATTAGTTATTATTATCTTATTTTATTTTTAAATATTTGCATTAAAATTAGAACAAAATAGTGGACTTAAATTTTTAAAAATTAAGTATTCGCTCATATTCTCAGTATTAGTTATTCTTATCTTATCTTATATTCTTATCTTATTTCTGCAGTAAAATTAAGACAAAATAGTGAGTTCGACGTTTGAGTCACAATCGAGTCGGAAAAGACGTGAAAATCCAAGGCGAATTGATATGAAAGAAACGAGCGGGCGCATCGGAAAACGTAGCAAACTCATGGTTGCGGGCGTGCAATGCATGATTATCACTTTGAATAATAATGATGATAATGGGCGTTTAATATAAGTAATAAGTATTTTAATCAAATGTAGTTTTACTTTCCCATAACAAGGAGATAATTACAAACGGGTAAATTAGTGAGGAAGAAGATAAAGATTTAGCATTTTCATGACATATTATATTTTAAGGCCTTTTTATAAAAAAAATTCTTTATTTTAACTCTGAAAATGAAGCAAGTTTAATTAAAGAACCTTGCAAATAAAACTGCATTATAACAGGATGTACGACAGTTAACAAGATAAGAGACTACGATATAAAGAATAGTAAATCATACTTATACGTACAACGTTGTCGTGTGGAAAAAAGCTGCAAAAGTACTATTTATCACAAACAGAAAATATGCATAGCACAGCCGCGTCTTCAGTGGGTCTTGTAATGAGTCAAACATAAAATATGTAATTTAACACACAGGTGGAAACTAAAATTTATGTGCAAGTTAATAATAAACATTATAACATTGAGCAAGCTAATAATAAACATTATAACATTGTGCAAGATAATAATAAACGTTATAAAGTTCGCAACGTATTTTCGAATAAATGATTCTTCATGGATTCTAAGAGAAAAGAGGGAGAGGGATGCAGAGGGAGTACGTGCGTGGGAGGGCGCGGAAGTGTATGTGATTGAGAAAGGGACAGTGAGAGAAAATGGAAAAATTGGAGAGAGAAAAGTGAGAAATTGGAGAAGGAGGGAGAGAGGGGCAGTGAGAGTGAGAAAGGGCGATTGGGGAGATAGATAGAACAGAAGGAAGCGTGGGAGATATGTAAGATAATTTCACTCAACTTGTAAATAAATTGCTTGTCTCCTGTATCTTTACCGATATCATAAAAATACTATAATTACAGATGTAATACCGTATGTCTCTAGTAGATCGAAATAGTAAAATCTTTTAACTGGATAAAATTAAGTAATTAAAAGAATTTAAAAGTTAAAGAAAAATTTTATTACAAAATTTGTGATAAATGTGAAACAAAATTTGAGTTTTACATCATTAAGTTAATCTTGGGAATATAGCTTAAGAAAAAAAAATGATATCCCGCACCAAACAGCGTTTAATTATTCCACATAACTTCGTAGCCTTGTACGAAATTGGTAGCAAATATGTAATACTGTAGCACATCAAAATCGACACAACGACGTTAGTATTGCCGTTACCCAACACAGGGTCTGACTGCTCTCAAACCGTTTTTCAGTTTTAAACTAAAAGAAAAACTTTCCAAAATGATAAAACTGTGATGATTAAGACTGATCTAGGCACCTGAAAATCATTGTAATCTATAATATTGTGGATATTAAAATTCAATTTTAACATAAACAATGTGATATGACTGGGTGAGAATTTTATGAAGTTTATTTTATTATTTCATAACTTGGAGCATAATTGATCATTTCGAAGTAACAAATATTAAAACAATTATTTTAAAAAAGACATAAATTCATAGCTACATAAATATGTATATCCACATATTATATGTCATTAGATCGTTAATTTATATATTACATTACATGTCTTTTTTCTACGTATTTTTGTCGCTGTTCTTAATTATTTTTAAATATAAGTAGTTTACCGAAATGTTTAACTTTCAAGCGTAATACGAAGAGGTTGTAATCTCATTGAGTTTGTATTGTCGTAGAAGGACATGAGTTTCATTTTAAGTAGGTTAAAGTGCGTAAAAAAAGCTTGTTCCAATCTATCATTTAGGCAGGATATGATATTACACAAAATTTTCAGTTAATCTAAATTTTACTGATTTTCTTTTCTTCCAGTAATGGTAAACTTTGATATTTTTATTAAAAAGTTCACTCAGTAATATGCTCGTAATAAGATAAAGTAAATTTAACTTCCTTGAATCATAAACATCTGAGCACAAAAGTTCAAAATAAATGTCAAACCGCTACCGCAGATTGTAAATCCCTTGGGGTCATACTAACGACACATAGACCCTTACTGTCAAGTGCAAAAGGTGACATTGATACTAACAGAGGTGGATTGTCGACCCGGAGACAACCCACCCCGCGATGACCTATTTAGGGAGCTATATATCTTTAAAGCGAGATCTATGTCTCGTTTCAGTTCCAGAGAATGTCTCATTATGTTCGAAATAAATTTAGCTAGGAACAGGCATGGGTAATATATGAAAATAATTTAAAACAAATAAGCACATGAATTCGTTTATACTTGGTTTTGTCATAAATGAAGAAGGACATATGACTCATTACGATTCTAAACAACTGTTTATTTCGATCGCGCTCTTCGTCGATACACAAACATTACACAATAAACAAACACAATTTTATTATCACACAGTAACCAAATTGCCTCTGAGCTAATAATGGGACAGCGGACAACGCTGAATAGGGCTGTTATGTTCCACTGATATGAATAATTAATACTTTGTTGTGGTACGGATAAGATAAATAAATCCATACATTGATTCTCGTGGATTTATGGTCGCCTTTTATTAAATAATCTATTTTTATCTTGTTTTATCTACCAAGGGATTACATTGAATTTAATTGGTAAATAGCATGCAGTAATGTTATATTGGTTAATATTTTGGACTGGGTTTTGGTATTTTGTTGAATAATATAACTTAAATATTTTTAGTCTTTCCACGGCTCATTCAGGTATAGTTTAAACGCGCAAATTAGCTTCTATTTCAATTCATCTGTTATTTAATAATATCTGCCGTTAGACTAGAATAAACGGAGATGATTGATTATGTTGTGACACTTTCAGCCATATTTACATTTATTTTCAATATTCAATAAATATTAAATAAACATGAACTTTCTATTAGAATATATTATTAATGAGTTTTGGCGTATACATTTTGAAAGAAGAACGCGTAATATTGAATTGTTCCAGATTATTCAACATGTTTTTGAGTAGACATAATTAATACGAATTTACGAGTAACTAGGATACAGATTGGCGTTATTTTAGATGTAGGGCAAGTTATTAAAAAGGCGTATGCTGAGCAAAAAAGGGGAAAACTAAGGGCAAAGTTTATACAACGGCACTCAGGTCAGTTATGTTATATGGTACTGAAGTTTGAGCCATAAATAAAATCCATGTAGATAACCTACGTATCATCGAAAGGTTTATGCTGTGCTAGGCGAGTGGAGTACCAATTGCTTAAAGATGAACTAAATAAATACTTAAGGGGAAGATTCAAAATTGCTCCGATTGTCCACAAAAGCCAGGAGTCGAGATTAAAATGGTACGGTCACCTAATGCGGAGACACGAACATCAGGTCATGAAAAAGTGCCTTTCTGTGATTTAGAGAAAAAAGGGGAGAGGAAGGCTGGCTGACAAATGTCAAGCGCAACATGAAGGATTTGGGTCTATCTAAAGACGACGCTTATACAAGAAAGAGATGATGCCTCAAAATTAAGAAAGCCGGCTCCACGTAACGGCCAGTGGTGAGGATAAAGAAGACAAGTTATTAAAAAGGCATTTTTGCTAAATATGTTTATGCATTTGCGAAGTTCTTTCTTTTATCTGTCTATATTATAAACATGAGATAAATATTTTGCTTCGAACTTGTCAATTTATAGGATTCCATAGTGGGGTGACGAGGACTTTTTATAACTTTATTATGCCTTTCTGTCTCTTAATTTGTACAGTTTTAAAACCATGTGCTTAGGTGACATTTTGCAAAACTGTATCTTAGGTAGCGAGCTTTTAATACGTAGAAAAATATTAAAAAAAAGCGGAGATAAAATGTTGTTCCGCCTTTATTCTATTGTTTGAACTCTTTTCCAATTTTCTCAAAAATAAGTAATTTTATAAATCATCAACTAGTAAAGTTGCTACATATTTTTCGATAGGTATTATTTTGAATTATGATTTCAACATATGAACTTTCAATACGAAATTTCAAATATGTTTCCAAGACTCCGGAAGATACATTGTTTTTTAGAGGATACATAGAAAGAATTAGACATAATTTTTCTTTATACATCATAATGTCAAATGTGAAACAATAAAGATTGATCTTAAGTACTGCTCGGCTAATGATCAGGTCTTTAGAGCACTACTTTTTAACTCATGATTAACTCGCATGTCAACCTTTGAAGATATCAATCATTCTGCAAATGCAAATTTGAGAGATTGTACAATTTTATGAATTCTAAACCACTATATAAATGTTGTGGTAAATAGGTGAAAATTGTTTATTTCAACGTTAAATTAAAGTTGCAGAACAACCTGCACAGCCTCGTTTACGGCTTGAGAGTTTATGTACTTAAGTCGCTGTGATTATTTCAAACGATTTTTTTTTCTTTTTAAATTGAGTTTACAAGTGTTTGAGCTGACTTTTTAAATCATGTTTATAATCAATAATTTTACCACGATGCTGAAATAATTATGTAACTGATAGTAGAACGCGTGACGAACAATTCTTCAGTTAACACGTGTAGGTGATTATCATATGAGATAATCACGTCATTCATATGTAATAATAATAATGACGGAAAATTTTGTTTTATTTTTAACCTGACAATATTTTCCTGCTTTGATTGGGAGGAACTTTGTTTTGAACAGAACGAAATCGGCGGAGCCGTTGCAGAGCTTCGGAAAGCCATCATAATTTGTTAGTTACAATTGCTGTAATAAAACATGGGAGAGAACGTACAAGATTAAAAAGGTTTTTTTTATGAATTGAAATTTCATTCTTCTTAAGCAATGAAGTTTATATTTAATTCTCTGAGTCTCGATTTACAGTGGGTTAAAAATTGACCCTTACCCATAATCTGGAATTAGCCTTATGTGAAAATAGTACATACAAGCAAAATTAAAAATATAATTTGACACCCAAATTTTTAAGAAAATTTCATATTTATTTAAAAAAAATAGATACTTTAAATTACTGTACACAGCAAAAGAAACCAAGTCGACTAACTGTAGGAAACCATAACATCCCACTTAGAAAGAATTGCTCAATTGCAGGTAGTTGAAATTGAAGTGAATCTCCTTGTCTCCTTACTAGTTATTGAGTATTTTTCTGTCCTAATGTTATACGGAGCATGTTAATTGAAAGATATTTCTCCCATACCATTCCATAATCTAGGCAGTTTGGTACCTACGCTCGACAAATATACATACTCCACATATGTATTTTATGACATGGCTCGTTGGGGTATAATGGTGAGAGTTAAAAAATATCATCCTCGGTAGTGGAATTACAAAAAATGTATGGCTGTAGGAAAATATTCTGTACGAAAAACGAGACTTTTCTTCAATACGCGACATAATTTTTTTTCTACTTATGAATGAAGAATATTTTTTTAGGAATAATCTTTCTGTACGTTTGTGAAGGGTGCAAAAAGTAAGAAGCAAGAATTATAATGAAAATGTGTGTGAAACCCGATGGGTGATACTCGTGAGATTTTTTGTAATTAATTTAGTTACACGTATAGACGTTGTAAACTCTGTATAAAATAATGACTATTATTATGTGAATAAATTTTACTAACAAATTCTTATAATTCAGTATGAAAGTTTTTACAGCAAGTACAAAACGTTATCTATTTATAAAAAAACCAGCAGAATCTGTAGTCCATAGTTAAATTTAAGAATTAATTAGATAATTAGATTCTCTCAACGAGGTATGCCCTCTTAATTTTTTTTCTTTTCCATATTTTGTTACCTTTAAGTTTATGTACACGAGTGTGAACATATATTTTATATATATACATATATATATAAATATATATATATATATATATATGTATATATATATGTATATATGTATATGTATATATATACATATATATATATATATACATATATATATATATATATATATATATATATATATATATATATCATCGTACGATATATTGCAGTTACATATTCCTTGTCTCAGTCTATACTTATACTTCTATGTACATAGGTCATATATATCAATTATGTAAAAAAGATACTCATATGAATTGACCAACAGATGTGACTAAGACAGAGTTATACGTCAGTGAAACCTTACGTAAATGCTTCTCACATTTCTTTCACCTATCGATTCAAAAGAAGTTTTACTGCAAAATACAGCAACAATAATATATTATTTATACACGCGTAATGTTTTTAAATATTTGAATCATTTGATTCTATTTGACCTTGCGTGAACCCGAGACTAATAATAATGATATGCAACAAGGTGACGTTTATAGTGATAAAAAAGTTGATAAAAATAATTATTTCGTTTTCGTTCCTAATAATTTACCAATGGTTTTATATTGAAAATTAAAAAAAAATCTCGTGTTGTTGTCACGAACCTCGTAATTATTTTTTGACTATGCGGAACATTGCAACTTTCAGCTAGAGCGTTACAAAACTGTTGTCGCTTTTATGGGTTTATAAATATTATGCGGCACAGGCCGACATGTCATTACCTCACAACATTTGTGCACGCTGTAAAATACGTTTTCTAATTACCCAGCTGCGTTACAAACACATATTTTACGTTTACACGCGACGTAATAATTATCATTATGCCAAATTCGCATGTGGACATTCGTTTCATTATGTACATCTTTAACGCTTAAAGATTTTTTGATTCAAGGTTATTATACGCTAAATTTATTATATTTTTGTATAAATGTATATTCTCTTTCAGTATTTCTTGATATGAAAATTAATGAATAAAGACATAAAATTTCATATGTAAAAATGCACATATTGAAAAACTTTAGTAAAATCAAATATTAGTACACCGCGTTTTTTCTTAATTTTGAAAAAATTTAAAGATATAAAAATAGAAAATAGCATGAAGAGAAAAAAATAGAAAATGGAGAGCAGGAATATGGCGATCCGTAAAAAAGAGAAGCCAAGAACAGCGGCCGAGCACGAAAAAGGGAGTTTTCTTAGAAAATTGTTTTTAAAATTTATATTATTCGATAAATTATCATGAAAATTAGTAGATTTTCATTTTAACAGTTAACTGATTGACAGGAATAATAATCACCAAAATCGGTTAAGAATTGTGACCTGTAGTGTGTCCTCATACACGTATACACGAATAGACCAATGGATAAATAGATAGGCCAATGGCCAAATTCACATCACAATAAACATTAAAAAAAAGAAAATTGAAGGTGGTATGGCTTTTAAGAGGAAGATCGACTCTTCAAAAAAGCTAAGTATATTAAAAGCCAATTACTTGTCAAATTATACTATTTATAATTACTTCTATCATCCAAACTACAGCTGGTGTGTTAGTCGATAACAAAGGTCGCAGCATGAGGATGTTGATAATAATCATGATTTCACTTCATAAATGTGCATCAAGTTCCACCAAAAAAATAAAATTAAAGCAAGGAAAGAGTGATCGAAGCAACGTTAATATTTTCTATTATTATATTACCACAATTTTCGATTTAATCATAAAAAAACAATTTATCAGATTGCAGGGGAATTCGTTACGTGTGTACATATGTATCAGTAAGTAGATGCAATCAGGTCAATCAGGAATGCATCCATGCACGGCTAGATTCATTTTCATAACGTAAATAACAATGTAAATAAATTCATAATTTTTTTTTCAAATTCAATATATTTTCTAATATTTAATCCAACCGTGGATTTTCCTTTGCAAATTGTAAAAAATAACTGCATATATTATAAAATGAGTGTACTGTGTTGAGAGATAATAGGTTATTTTTAAATATTTTAATTATTTTCATTTAAATTTTTACTAAAAACCCCCTTGCTTGCGAAAATTTATATTAACAAAGGATAAAATTGCTTACATTATTTAAATTATAAACTTAAAATACACTATATAATTATTAAGCAAGTAAGAAACAAACATCACATGATTTAAGTTTAAAAATATTTACCTCAGTGATTTTGAATTTCGTCACACTAAAACTATGTCAAAACTTATCTCCACTTTTGTTATCTAACAATGACACTAACAGTTACAAAAGCAGTCTTCGATATCAACACGTGGTTCAACTTTCAGTGGTCGGCGTGATATTTTATGGAAAAAGTACGAAAATGTGTTCGCAACGGACTAAGTATTTTATTTATTTGAAGCGAAATGTTTTGAATGCACCACCGGCGAGTGAAAGAAATAAAAATAAAATTATAAAAAAAATTGTTTGTAGAGTTCAAAAATAGTTCGTCAGTTCGACGGACGAGTGCGCGTGTAGAGTCGAGAATGTGAACGGAAGGCAGCGTGCCTAACGCGTCTGTATTACGCGGCGGCCGAGCCGGGACTGAAACGAAATGTTTTGCAAACTGAGTGTGCTACGAATATATTTCTTCTTGTATTATTGTTTATCTATATACTTACATACATAAATTCGACATGAATAGCGATACTGAAGTATGTAAATATTGCAACAGATACATTATCAAAATATACCGTACTAGCTTGGTTCGACCGCTTCTTTGTGTTTTGTTTCGAATTCTAGTTTCAGATGATTGAAACGGATGTAGAAATATTGTCGACTGCCTTATTTTCATCGCAGGTAGAAAAATCCTTTCACAAAATATAGGTTAAAAGGCATATATCGTTCATTACATATATCGTATCTATGTAAATTTTATGGGAATATTGAAAAAAAGCTTTAATATATTTTAAGAGTCAGACCTTCATTTGATTGTTTAACGATCAAACGAGACCAGAGACGTCTCATTTTGTAAATAATTAATTTTAATAATTATTTTCTTTGTGTAAATAATATTTCAGTGTATTTGGATGATCATACCGAAGTGGGTTAAGAAATGGTGTTGTTATTATTGTTCTTGACGTGTCTATGGCTTGTGATGACGTCGATTTTTAATCGATTTGATGTAATTGCCGGACAGGAAAGTTCCAGTTGCGTATTTGGGCAGTGTTGGCTTGCTGAGGAGTAATTTCTTGTTCCGTTTGACATGAATTTCAGATGTCCAGTTCTCGGTTATTTATTTATATTTGACACACAATCAGTATTATCATAATTAAATTAAAATGTAATGGGACAGTCACAAAAAGCATTTACAGGTTTCACTTATATGTGATAGACTTTACAGTTCTTTGTTTTTTTCAAAATTTAATTTAATATAAAAAATTTATGAAAGAAAATTTAGGAATATATAAATAAATACATTTGTTTTTGTGAATGTTAAGTAATGGTAAAATTCTTGCGACTTTTTATTTTATTATGGTTGATTTTTATGTCGGTCATATCGCAGTGTCTCATTCTTTCAATCCATTTTCTTCATTACAGGAATTTGTAAGATTTGCGGATTAGATTCGAAAAAATACAATAATTTTCACCTGTGAACAGTTAAAGGGTTCGCCAAGCGAGGCTATGGTTCATTAGCGTTCTCGTTTCCTATATTGACTTAAAAAATATTGGTTAACAAGGTTTCCTAAAGGGATTTAATAATCGTTAACTTCTCATAGTTGATGTATCATATAACCATTTGTTAATATTATTTATAAACTTCAACAATAGTTAAAATGATAACGTACCTTTTTAAGATGTTAAGGCGAAGCACTATTTTAGCAAAACATTTCTGTTGTTATTTTTAATATTTAATAATTTGGTTACAATGGCTTTACGAATTTGTATGCTATTATTAATCATATTGTTGTCTCAGGTGTTAGCTTTAATAACTACTTGCATATCATGGCTATTGACATAAATTGGTGAGCAGTGAATTAAATGGGACTTGAACAGTAGGTCTATAGATAGTTATGTTATCGCATTTCCAGGTATTGAGGACGTACTTTTTGAAAACGTGTCGGATATATGTATATATATATATATATATATATATATATATATATATATATATATATATATATATAACACCATTCATTGCTTTATTCAACGTCCTATCAGACATTTGACTTTTCCGTTGACAACATCAAGTTGCGTCAAATTTGAATGGTGTGCGCGCACATGTTCCCGTGCGATGTATTTCTGTACCTTTCATTATTATATCTCTGAAAATATAAAGTTGATACGAGGCAATCTTGAAATATAAATTTTACTAAAAACTTCAGAGTAAGTTTAACGTGTAAAGTAAACTTCAGAGTAAAAATATAAAGTACGATATATAATACGAGGCAATTTGAAATTGTAAAGTTGATACGATATATGAAAATATAAAGTTGATACGAGGTAATTATGAAATATAAATCTTACTAAAAACTTTTGAAATTTACTTTGAAATATAAATTTCATATTTTCTAATCTGCAGTTACTCTGAAGTATTTTATGTTATTTTGAACAATTAAATACAATACGACTTACTTTATATTACTAATAAAACGTAAGTTGTATCGTATTTAATTGTTCAAAATAACACGAATTACTTCAGAGTATTTCAAAATTACGTGATAGAACTAATTATAGTTATAAAAAAAAAAAATATATATATATATACACACACACACATATATATATATATATATATATATATATATATATATATATATATTTAAAGAAATGTTTTACGATATAAAAAAAGAGATAAATGAAGTATATTATTTCTTTTTTTTCTATCTTATTTTCTTTCACTGCGTCATTTTTTCCTGAAAATAAATTTTGTATAAATCATGTTTCAGAGGTTAATGTTGGTTATATATAATACTTTGTGTAAATTGCATTATTTACATTTTAACAAACGTTTTCCCACCATGTATTTACACGTTTTTTCAGTTTATTTCTTACAGCTGAGAAAAAAAATACATACAGGCTTGTTCTTAAATTGGTATAGCAATCCGGCTTCTCTGGGTTACTCAGTATAAAATCAGATGAGACAATTTCGACGGTAATGCAAGGGTTAAATATCCTGCAATACAGGTACACCGAGAGTCGTACGGCATTGTCAAAGCGATGTAGTGAACATCTTATTTATTGATCGATATTATTTTCCACAGAGGAAAACCAATTATATTCTTAATGTTTTCTTAAGTTAAGATCCTTTTCTTTAAGGGCGGTTCTATTTATGATGATGAAATATTTAAATATAGTTATGATTCAGAAAATGCTAAAACAAAATATTTTGAAATATTTTGAATGAATATTTTGTAGAAATTCATTATAATTAATTTTTTCTCAACTAAATGAAACAACGTGATGCAGCATTATTTCTACTTTACTTAAATTCTTTACGACGACCTAGGTTTCGTTGTATGACAACATCTTCACGTGGGTCACTGTAAAAATACGAGGCAATTTTTAAAGACCTTCATAAATTGCCCACCTGAAGATGTTGTCATAAAACGAAACCTAGGTCATTGTAAAAAAATTAAATATGTTAGAAATAATACTACGTCATTTAGTTTCATTTAGTTGAGAAAAATTTAACAAAATATTTTGTTCAGTACTGATCAAAAAATTTTTATAGGTAATTTTCGTCTTGTATTTTGAGAGGGATCTGGAAAACAATTCTTGCAATACCAATTAACCCATACATTAACACTTCAATACGAATTAGATCTTAAGAACAAATTTCTCGTTTGTTTTCAGGGATTTATTTATCTAGTCAATTACGATATCTCAAAATAAGATTTGCAATCTTCTATTCGTTCGCTATTGCCACGGCCTTCTATTCATAATCGGCTACTCTAATTTTAATGTCGCATTACGTGGCATTCTCTAAGATAAACAGTATGTCACATGTTACATTATCTAATAGGAATGAAAATAAAAAGTTGTAAGTTTGTTTACATGGACTATAAACGTTGAAACTACTAAACAAATTGTAATGAAACCTACAGCGATTTTATTCGTAACTCCTCTAAGGTTATAGGCTGGTTGTTACTGCGATAAATCAAGAAAATATATATTACTTGCAGTATGTAAAGGACGTAATATTCTGGAGATTAAATGGTTTTATATGTTTCTATCCTTAATTCCTGAGCACTTTTCTTATGTATATAGACGTACTTTACGAACAATGATATTGTTTATGTTTAATTTAATACATAACGTTATTCACATAGAGCAGTGTCTACAATACAATTCAAAGTATTTTTAAATACATTCAATATATTTCTTTCACTTGCAGCGAGTCGCCTCTCAAGACAAACGCAGCTGGCCGTAAGGTTTGAGCTCCGTAACGCTCGCTACGTCGCACCTCGTTAACGAGGAACGGGTAAAGCTTTACAGCTATTTTTAAGAGCGAATCTTTTTATAAACAAAGTCGACTTTATGGGTCAGTGATCAAAGTGAGATCATGTCTAATTCTCGTGCAGTTTTGACAATTGTCAAGGCGGAGTATCTTTATCGGTGTTTGGTCGGATTGCTTATATCGCATACATTGTTTGATCCGTTTATGTGCTGTTTTTACACGTTGAGTTACTTTCAGTAATTCTCTAAAAATAACCGAAAGCTGATCTAGTGCTGAGTGCTAGTGCAGTCGTGATATTATTTATGTGCCGTTAACGTATTATTTTATTATGAGTCACTTATTTAACTCATTCGGATGAGGCTATTAAAATGTTTATTTGTTTTGAATTGTAGTACACAATTGTTTAAGAGGTATAATCAGTAAGTACGTATTATTGAATGTGAAATTTCATTAGATAATTGCATATTTAGGTAGATATCTCACTAGATCTAAACTCTTTTAAATTTTAAATTAATTACTTTTGATATTATATGTAAATACTCATTTATGGTTCGTAATGGATTTTTAATGACATGTTATTTTAGTTGGAGAGCAAAAAGATAACAAATAAGTAGAAGAAGAAGAAATAATTTCTTTCTTTTACATCTTTACAAAAAAAAAGAATTTAAAATTGTGGAATATATTTGGCATTAATTTTGTAGAAATTCATTATTCACAATTAAATGAAACTACGTGATATAGTATTATTTCTATTACAAAGATCTTTGCTGATAGCCCATCTGTAGATGTTGTAATACAACGAAACCTAGGTCGTGGTAAAGAAATTAAAGAAAGTAGAAATAATACTACGTCACGTAGTTACATTTAATTGTGAATTTAAAAGTGTTAATCACTGCCAATATTGTCACACTTTTACTTATATATACCTATTGGTATTTATTTCTTACGGAAATCAAGAAAGAAATGAAATACGTTGATTTTCTGAAGATTTATTTCATTATTATCGAAGTTATTATCCAAGGAAATTTATTTGATTGTCATCAAGGTATATATATATATATATATATATATATATATATATATATATATATATATATACATAATATAGAAAGAGAGATTGGCTTGTTGATTTATTTGGAATTGAATTATGATGCAAGTTTCACGTATATTTCTTATAAATTATTTAAATGTTCCACTAAAGCGTTGAGATTAGTCGAAGCATTCGACGAGAAAATTTTGGAGGAGCAAATACCTCCTTCGAGAGTTGATACGTAAACTGAATTTACTTGAACTAAAAATAACTTATTTTTTTTCTTATTTCTCCGCCAATTTTAATGAAATTTCCGAGAGAGAATATGCTATTTAGGTTATTTAGGTTTATTAGAACTCAAAAAAGGGGCATTTGAAAGTTTTTTGTGTAAATATAATTATGAAAAACATTATTCACGATTCGGTTTGATTTAGTAGAATAATTTTTATTCAATAAATATCGAGAATTTCCAATGAACTAAGAAAAGGAAATAGAGTTTTCTTATGCTTCGAAGTTCGCAATATTCGACGAATCCACTGTCGATTATTTCTCCTATCTTCTGTGTTTCATTTCAAATGTTGTTCCAAGAACAAGATGTAAGAAGCATTGCACTTATTACCATCGCCACGAAATATGATAATTGAAATAAATATATCTCGTAAAATTGCTCTGTCATAAATCTTCATGACCACCGTCGCAGTAACTAAATTCTTACGCTTAACTATGCATACAATAATTCAGTTATGGCAAAAACGTACGTAACGTTAAATATTTATATGAGAAAATTAGTTCAGGTGCTATAAATAATGTTGAACGTTCCGTTCACAACGACAATCATATCTAAGGCTGTAAATTTCAGATGCTGTTTAGGAAAATAAACTGAAAGCATTGCATACGTTATCATCGTGAAAAAATAGGTAAATATGCAAAAAGAAATATGCCAAAAATTATATAAAGATGTTGCATGTTGCAATACTTAAAAAATATCACGTAGAAGATGGCATTATGATATACAGGTTGATTAAATGACTCAAATTACTAAGTTTCGAAGATAAAAGTTGGCATAGATGTAGAAAACATTAATTGTCGACTGCTTTTATGACAATTATTTATTAAGATGGTAAATTATGACTTTCCATACTCAAAGTTATGTAAATCAAAATGGGTACTCATAAATGTTATTAGTTTTATTACTTTGTAATGTTTCATAGCTCTAACTTATAAGGATTGCAAGTACCCCCTACTCACTACATGGTATAATTGTAAAGAAAGGAGATCGTTTTAATAATTTCTAACTGGAATCAAGGGAACTGATGACTAGACTTTAGAATCATCTGATTCACTTTCGCCCATATGCACCACACACGGTTAAAACTGCCGGTTAAGAAGTCGGACTTACTGACAGTTAAAAACCTATTTCTATTTCTCATCAACTGTCAGTCGAATCGGAACAAGAGTTTACATTACTGACCTTACCATATTGCACGGACTTATACCTGAATTATCCATACAAAATACGATACGAATACGAAAATACGACACTGGCCACATTAATTTTAACTATATGCAAGCCCAGACGGTAACATAATTCAAATAATACCTGTCGCAATGACGTCTATACTAACGTTTTAAATATTTTTTTTTGTGAAGTTCCACTTATTTAATCGATAATTATTCTACTAATACTATTATTTTTGGTACGCGTATTTGTAAATTAATTTCTTTTTCAATTTTTTTGATTAAATTTCGGTTATTAATTAATACGATATAATTAACAAAATAATATACTCAATTACTAACTTCATTATTTAAGAGGAGTTGACTGTAGTTTTTTCGGTATTATCAATACTGAATCCAGTCATTTTACAGCCAAGTCATTTTACTCCACTAAAAGTCTGATTACGTAATAGTTCCAAAGTGTCAATTAGCGCTATTGTTCAATTTAATCTGCCTGACACAAATTGTTATCCGGTTAAAGCCGGTTGGCACTGCTGGAATAATAAAACTACATGAATGAAAAATAAAGGTCAATTTTCAGAATAACCTGTTGCGTTAATGAAATTGAAACGAACATTTTTTTACAAAGTGCCTATTCATATGTAGAACTAGGGAACGATACCCAAAATAGGGGCCTATGAAGAGGAGGCCTACTTTGTTAGGCGGCTTACTTTTTGAATCTGAATAGGAATATAAATCATTGTGTCGGGATATAAATGTAACAGTAAGTAAAGTATTAAAAACAGTTTGACAGTCGTAAAATAGTGTTAACACGCTATTATAGTAGTGTAACAAGTGAATAAGCGGTGTGGAATTAATGTTTCATTAGTGTTATCAAAATAATTTGTAACCGCTTCACGCCTCGTCATAAACGTTAGTGTTGTGCAACGGGTTGCAATGTTTCAAAGTGTTGCTGGAAATTTATATCCGGAACACATTTATTTCTATAATCCAATTTACATCACGAATGTGTTATTTTTAGACCTTTTTAAAGTCATTAAAATGGTGTTTTCAAATGTAATCAAAATTTTTTATTTTACCAAGGTTGTTGAGACGGTTTATATCAGTTTCCGATGACCGTTTTATCAAGAGCATTACGTTAGACAAGAAGTGAACACACTTGCTTTAGTCTTACGCGCAGCTTAGAAATAAGTACATTAGAGCAGTTGATTAAAACAAAGCATTTATTCTATTTTTTTTACTTTTCTTTTGTCCTTACATTATAAATATATATCTCTACTCACTATACAATATCTCCTATTGTATTAAAATGAAAGCAAACTTTGCTTACCCAAAAGTCTTTCTTTTTAACTAAAATTCGTTTTAACCAAAAGCCTTTAAACT